>JARKIC010001360.1:0-128406 GCA_029378375.1 Mycena olivaceomarginata | reverse complement strand
GAGAACATGGACGATGTAATGCGACGGCTGCGGGGCCTGAAGATCAAGTAGTTGTCTCGAATCGAGGTGCGGGCAGACTCGGATGATAGATAGACGTACGGTTCTAGTAGTGGTCCATTCACGAAATATTTTACAGTTTCTGTAATAACTCCCAACTATAATCGACATTCCTTTGAGCCCCAGTTTTTCTTGGTCCTCGTTCTTCAACAACCTTGCCCCTGGAACGGATTAATGCGGACAACGTGTGGGTTCAAGTGGCACCTGATAAAAATACAGGTCGATCCAGGTCGATCCCTTGCACCGCACGAAATACATCCATTAAGAGCTGAGAAACACAAGCTAATGTAGACCATCCATGCGTACAGACATATACCGGGCGAGAAAATTACAAGTCCGAGTTGAAGGCCGATTCCGATGAAGGAAAAAACAAAGTGCGTGCGTAACAATACGAGTGACGAGGAACGAGTCCTCCATGCGTTCATGAGACGAGGTTGGGGGGTAAAAAATGCAGGTGTCCGAGGCACGAGTTGAGTTGTTGAAGGAGAAATGCAGGTGTTCGAAGAGTGCGTCGGGACACGAGGGAGGAGAAGGCAGGCAGAGCTGGTGGTAATTGCGACCCGCGAAGAGAGCGGCAAGCGATGCGAGGGGATTTGGATGAGAGACGAGTTGAGCGGGATGAAATTCGGTCGTTCGATGCAGTGCCCGAGAAGAGGTGCAGGTGTAAGAGATTCAGAAGCGATAACTGAGGGACCAGGACGGTCAATACTCGAATGAAACGAGTGAACCAGAACCCCACCTGCGGCTAAGAAGATGAAGTCGTGGCCTTGAGCGCGTCCCGGTCCTCCTTGATCTCGAGCGCCATACGATTCAAGCACGGCTTGCAGATACCCGTCGGCGACCCCTTGCACCGATCGCCGCGCCGCAGGTGGTGCGCCGTCCGCTCGTGTGCAGGGAGAAGCGCCGGGTGCATCAGGTCCGGAACCGCGCTCGGCGTCGGCGCCGGGTCCAGCTCCCACATAGGACACACACCTCACAACGGAGCAGCGCGTACGCGACGACTGTAGTAGCGTCTTCGACGGCGAGGAAGTTCGTGAACATGATCGATAGGTCTGTGTAGAGGAGCGGCGTATGGACGGTTTCAGGATTGCGGGCATCTTGGGGCGCGTCTTCGGGATCTGCTTCTTGTTCTTGAGAGTTACGGCTGCGGCGCCGACGAGGTCGCCCGTGGCTTTGAGGCTGTCTCGGACCTTCGTGGCGGCGTTGTACTCGCAATGCGGGCTCGTATGCTTGGCGGGACCGCGCTTTGCGGGTTTGAAGATGATTTTTCCAAGTGGTCTTCGCCGCCGAATTTCGCGATCGCGCTGTTATAATGAAATTCGATGCTCGATGGACGAAGGGAGAGAAGGGAGAGCCGGCTACATACACGTTTTTCCACAGCCAATGCACTCACCAACTTGACTTGCCTACAGTGCGGGTTTCTGGTAGTCGCGTTAGCGGAGAGGAAGAAGTTGGTTGCGACGGACAGAATGACGATGCCTGTGAGATCTTTTTCGGTAAGGTCGAACGTCGTGAGGGCGGTGGAAATAGCCATCACAGAGTGTTCCTCGGGATTAATGCAATCGTCGCAAATGCGCTGTGGGGAGTTCAGCCTTGGAAGAAAGGAACGTCAAACCATGCACCTTCAGAAGAGGGAGAAATAGGTTGGATGTGTCTGTAGCGCAGTCGCTACATTTCGTGTCGAAGCATAGGTTCACGATCGTGCTGCAGGAGCGAATGAGTCACATCTGATAGCTGATAACCCGCACTTGCCGTTTGGGAATAGAATCCAGGACCTGCAAATGGGACAAAAGCTCTCGTGCACTGACATTGGAGTCAGGATTCACAATCATCTAGATAGAGAATATTAAAATCGATCATCAGCGAGAGTGAAAGGCGTACATCAAACCACGCATTCCAACGTCTATCTCCGAGTACGAGAGCTCTCCAAAATCGGGAGACATGGCTGAGGGCGAGGAGGTCCGGAATGCAATGTGATAGTCTTCACAGTAAGCTCTGGTCAGCTCGAAAGGGAAAAAAAGAGAGAAGGAAGAGATAGGGGAATCGCGACGCGTACAAGTCACAAGTTTCAGCTCAGGAGGCATGGAAGCCAAACGAGCGAGTGACATTTCCAGGTTGGACGTGAATAGAGCGTGTATTACTGGAAACCCGAAGAGAGCAGAATGCAAGGTGGGTGGAGGAGAAGAAGAGAATATGTGACGTGACATAACGCGCCGGTGACTTTCGGCAGTGGGCACGTGGTAGGCACGTGCCAAACGCGTTCAAGTTCAACGAACTTCAAGCCCGCGTTATATTGCGAATCGCGGACACGAGTTGGAGAAAGGGGTCCAGGGAAACGTGTAGGATAAAATTTCTTGCGCGGATCCGTTGAAAGCAAGCCTGGGCGAAATGAAGTTGAAACTTGAACCACCTTGATGAAATCTTTTTCTAGCACTACTCATTCAGTCGAAACGCTACAGTACTTGTTCGCCACCCGGTCTCAAAGATTTGTTGGTAGGAAAAAGTATAGCCGCTGAAACAAATCCAAGGCACTATATATCTCAGTTCGTAAGCCAGCACCTGAAGATAAAGTACCAAAATTATTTAGAGCTAACTAAATTGTTCAAGAATAGAAAAGCAAATCACTATAGTATTTAGTCTACGCCTGTACCTTCCTCACACGCATAGGGAGCTGTGGCCCCTTCTTGGGCTCATTAACCAGTATCGGACGTTGGACCGCCGTCGTGCCAGTAAATATATCTTCCGGCTTCACCGCGAGCTCGAACTCGAACGTGCGGATCAGCGTATAGAGCAGAGATTTCATCCTGTCGGAAGAGATTATTCTCAGCGTGCCAAAGGCCGAGCAGACAGGGGATTTGAACGCACTCGGCGAGGGAGAAGCGCCAGCCGATGCAGTTTGTGCGGTCCACCAAGGAAGCTGAAAAGGTGCGCCCACACGCCGGGGATCGTGCTAGCCCCTTCAGGGATTGCGTCCCATCGGTCGGGTCTACAAACATAGTTGAGTTCAAACAAGTCCACGATGAATGCAAGAGAAGGCAATGCGTACTTGAACTCGGCGGCATCCGGCCCCCAGATACGTATATCACGGTTCAGAGCGGCGACGGGGACATAAATCATTTGTCCTTTTGAGACGCTAGGGAGCAACGTCGATGAGGACACACATTGTGGACAAGATTAATGGTGAAAGCGCTCACGGAATGCTCTCGTGCTGCACGCCGCGAGTATCCGTGTACGGCGTCCTCAGCGGGATCACGTCGTCGCGCATGGCCATACGGTTCGTCATCACCACCGGCGAATGCACGCGCATCACCTCGCGCACCACCTTATCGAGGAATGGCAGTCCGTTAAGCGCGTCGAGCGACGGGCTATCGGTGCCCATCGCCAGCAGCTCAGTACGCAAGGTCGATTGGACCTCCGGATGAAGGCGAGGGCGTACAGTGCCCACGTCGTCGCTGTTGAAGTCTATGAACCGTCGTCAGGTTTGCGGTCTTCTGAGCTAAGAAGAACAAAGAGAAACTAACCGTCTCGTGCCCCGCCACAAAGAAGGTCGGCAGCTCTGTAGATAATGTTCAGCATTTACCATTCCCCAATAATGAGCAGAAGCAGCATACGCGCAACAACCACTTCGTCGCTCAGACGCTGGGTTTTCTCTTCCGACATATTCGATTTCACAAGCAACGACAGCAGATCCCGCCGCCCGGCGTCCTTTTCGCCCGATGTCACCTCCCGCCGTGCCTCTTCTAAAAGCTGCATGCCGATCCAGTCCATGGTTTTCCGAGCCTCAACGAGTTTCTTGGGCGTGCGCTACAATTCGGCCGTTTTTTCTTCTTATTTTATTACGAATTTGGATAGCGCACCAATACGCCCCGCAAGAACGGGAACCGCGCGCGCAATACCGCGGCCAGGCGATTTAGTGGCTGCGCGCCGCGGTCGAGAAATAGTTTCTTGAGGGCGCCGTCGAGCTCGGTGGGTTTCCTGTCGGCATTCAGCGCGTGAAATTGGTAGTTGAATCCTGCGGGGGACCCATCAGGATTATGCCAGGAATAGATGGGCGGTGGATGGTACCTGCCAGCCCAATAACGTCGAGCGTCATAGCTTTGAGCCCGGACAGCACCTCGATGGACGCCCATCCGGACTCTTCTTTGACTTGATTCGCCCAGACCCTCGCTCAGCTGGAGGGATGATGAGAGGAAGAATGATTGAAGACACGGAGAGCAGCACACCTCCAGGGCCTTATCGACAAAGAGCTGAGTGAGCCCCCGGACTTGCGAGGGCCCAAACGCCGGGCTCTGTAGTCACAATACGATAAACAGAACTGAATAATGGGAAACGTTGACCCCGACCAACCATTATCTTTCGCTAATTTCACTTGAGTCAGAAAAGGGCGATGATCAAATAAAATACTCACGAGTTTCGTGTGCTCGTCGTCCTCAGTAGCGAGCAAGCCTAATTAATTAAAAAGGCCATGAGAGGATTATACCGAGATCTCGTGCATGCGACTCGCCTCTCCCAAGGTTCTGCATCATGTTGAAGCGGACCATCGGCGCTTTCTGGTAGATGTCACTGGTGCTGACGATGTGGTGCAGGGCCACGGTGTCAATGGTGTATAATGTGGGAACCTATCGTATCAAACGGTCAGTATTCCCGTGAATGAACAAAGACAGTTTCGTTTCATTCACGCTGAAGAGACCATCGAACCGGAATGTCGCCCGTACTGTGCCTGCCACTCTTGAGTCCGTGGAAACTGTCGACGAAAAAGCGATTGTTGATTGTCAAGACGAGAGCTCAAAAGAATAGATTCGCGCACGGTGACACTACCGAAGTTCCCATAGATCCAGCTTGGATTGGGTGGCCCGGGCATGTAGCGGAATGGTGAGTACAGGCGCCACGAGAGAAATTTGAAGATGGCTCGGATGAGCTGGACGCCCACTACAGCGCCAACTGCGGAAAAAAAGAGCCGTATGAGCATATTGAAGATGGTGGTGAGATTGGTGTGAGTCAACCAGAGGGTGCGAGCTATATAACGCCAATGCGCGGAGAACATCCGCTCCGCCGTCGGACGGTTTGCTTGGGGCCCGAGGCCCGTCGGATCAGCCTGAAATAGGATACGAGCTGACCAATTGGGTCCATGTGTTTTTATGACAGAAGCTCATTCTGTGCTCCGACGGTTGACATCCGTAAGAAGACGACAAGGAGCTTGAGAACAGCGGGTTAAAAGTGACAGCCGACATGGACGAATTGCGACCGCGTGTGCACAGGAGGTTTAACGAGACAAGTAAACATCCGAGTCCGTAGGCACAGTTCAGAAGGTTGCCCTGAAGCTCTTACTAGGCGACTGGGCCAACTTGCATGGCTGTCGTGAGTCAAGGATGACAGAGGGCTCGTGACATCGAGAGTGAATCACGGCCAAGAAGCGCCGAAGCCCGATTATGCCGACGTACCCAGGGTTCAATTCGGAAAAAATCGCTGGAGTGCGTACCTAGTTCTGCAACCGTACATTTTATTCAAAATCACCTCAATGACTTGATCTGACAGGATTGTGCCTACTTTCAGCCCGCTCGGCTTTGAGCACGATTCTTTCAGTCTCCGAAGTCTCAGAATCTCCAGACTCCGCCGGGCTATCCGTTCCTGCCGAAGTGGGCTTTGTTTATCCTCGAAGTTCGTGCCTATCTTTCCAGCTTCAGAGACCAGGAATCCTGGTCGACTGAGAGGAAATCAGGGGCTACGGCGGAGATTAATGACCCAATTTAACTTGAGATCATATGATCATGATTTTATTGGAGTGGTAGGCCATGGCCCATGAGTGATCCAAGCGGCCTTAAGACTTAAGTAACACAACTATCTCTCAACCTCTCATACGGCGGCCGTGATTGTAAAAAACCGGGCTGAACGCGTACACCCGGTCGACATTTCTGTACACCCAGAGTAAGCACATCGTCTCGTACAAATGCAAGAGAATCTCACGTGTGGTCGACTGCACGAAGCTGGTAGTCATTGCTACAGATGAATCAATATCCGCAGGAACGAACTTCAGACAGTTTGGTATTACCCGGCTGGGATCGTTGCTGGGAGCAGGGTGTGAATCTCCCGCATGTCAGTGGCCAGTACTGTGCCCAGAACGGCTATGAGGCCGAACGCCTCCGTGCTGTTCATCAGAAACAAGTCGAATTCGGCCGGATCTGTGGCAGTGAAGCTCCAATGGATCTCGGTAACTTCGCCGGCGATGGGATTGGTTGGGGCATCAAGGGTGAAGGCACTTGCGAGAGCAAGGAGGCTGGTAGGAGTGGACATGAGTCTGGGATATAAAAACTGAGAACATAGACAGACCTGGAGAGAATGATAAAGCGCATGACTGAAGAGTATGTGAAGAGGGTGAATGGAGTGTACTGGGGGCCATCTTTGATTCAGCTGCTTTTATAACCACAGGCGGCTAAGATTCAGAAACACTTCGCGCGTTTGAACATTGCCAAGAGTGCTGGTTGCCATCCGTATATTGACTGCCGAAGGGTGTTTGTTGAACTTTCGCCAGCCGTGTCACGCACGGTGTTCCGGCCATGTCAAGATGCCCACCAGAGAAGAGCGCGATGGGCCGTGTTGCGGCCCACCTCGATCAAGACATGTGGTGGGCGCAGTTCTCCGAGCCTCAAGGACATATATTTAGTTCTATCCAGAGTGGGAGGGCATACGAGATGAAATCTGCAACAAGCGAAAACTGCATGGATCCACTGGTACTTAGGCCAACCCTAAGCTGTAGTATCAGACGCTTTTCACTGTATTCGTCAGAAATGCCGCATTTACACAAGAACACGGACAACTTCACGGACCAAAGACAGACTGTCAGTCTGTCACGCAAGGTAAGTGATAGCCACTGGTAAGTACTAGTAGGATAGGATACGATCCGAATCACCAAGACCGACGGCTGAGTTGGCATATACGCTTGGCGCAGCATAGTGCAAGAGACCACAGTCAAAGCATGGGTTTGGACAATGTCTTGTGTGGGGAAAAATGTAGCTCGGCAGTCAACGTGTCCCGCGGGAACAACAATCGAACGTTGAATTACATCCGAATTGGAATGTGCGGGATCAAATGTGCGGGATCAAACGATCGGCGGACATATGACGCATATGAGCGAAAGCGGCAAGAAAGCGGAGCCTGAATTCTTCTCGGCCTAAGCTTCACGGACAACATCTGTAAACAAACCGAACGCGCTCAGCCATAGCGCTTTCGCTGCCCTACGACGCGACCCAGACCTACAAGGTGTCTCTTTCTCGCAACTAATGACTTTTACTCGACTTCTGTCACCCCTGAAGAACGATATTACTGTAGCATTTTATTCAGTTCGTACCGGCCTGTGACCTGTGACCCAAAAGTACGAAAGTCAGTTTTCGTACTTGGCCTCGGGAGACCGTGACATCCCCGAAATTTTCGTACGTTCATCGCAAGGCGCCAGAAAAATTCTAAATAGCAACAAGAGCGGATACACTGTAAAAATTTAGAAAGCTGAGAATTGTCCAAACCGCTGAAATCGTACTTGAATTGAACACCAAAGCTGTCAACAATAGTAGCTCGTGTGAATGCCACCGGCGTGCGCAACCGGGTAAGCCGAAATTTCGATTTTTTGGGTGATTTTCAGCGATTTCATGACATTCTAGCAGTTTTCGTACTCGACCCCAGTGACCTGTGACATGTACAAAAATTTTCGTATTTTTGAAGCCCTGTGACGCGTGACGTACGAACTGAATAAAATGCTACAGTATTCTTTCAAATTTCTTTGTCAGCCCATAACTGTATCTACAATGGATCTTCCTGCCACAGAGTTGTGTTAATTGACAGACGAGACCGCCGCCGAGGGGGAGACGCCCCTGGTTCCCGCTTGATGGGACGCTTTCCCCGAAGTGACCTCGACCTCCGAGTCCGAATTGTCATCTACCACGATCATGGGTGTTGCATCTTGCTGCTTGTAGGTGGCGCGCACCACAGCCCTCTCGCCACTGACATTGTAACAGAGGTGGAGGGATTTTGTGCTTGCCACTTGGGAAGAAGGTGGAGATGATGTGGTGGAGGTCCGGCCTTTGAACACCAGGTTGGCGCAGGAGGACGACCGAGTCGGTGGCGACGGAGTGAACGTACTCCTTGGTGATGCCGATGAAGGTCCCGTGGACTGTTGAGTACAGCTCCATGGCCGCGGTGTCGATTCCTAGGCGCGCAAGGGTGGGATTGTCAAAAATGTAGTCGGGCCACCGTGGGCATGTATCAATGCAGATCGCAGTTTTGGCGCTAGGCGGGCAGAGAAATGAGCACCTCAGGGAGCACCGCCAATGTTACGTAAAGGTCCCTTAAGGGGGGTTCTTTTGTAGTACGCAAACCCCTCTTAAGGGACCACATCCGCCAGGCAGACATTAGTCATTGATGGGGTCATATTCCCTTTTGGAAAACATGCGGCAGGCAGACCACCCGCCCCACCCTCAATTATTGCTGTACTGGCCGCTGCTCCCCGCACTGCCGCTTCTCCCCGCACTGCCGCTTCTCCCCGCACTGCCGCTTCTCCTCTTGTATCAACATCTCAGCCAATGATTTTAGTCTGTTGAGGTTTATTTTGACTCAAAATTTGGCACATTGAAGACCGTATGGACACGTCTGCCACCACCTGCCCCACTCTCAATTGGTCCGTCTACAGTTCCTCCAATATATTGGCGGCTTCTCCTTCCGTGTTTGCATCCAATATGATCTCTTCATCCTCTCTGAGGTTGATTTGGCTCAAAATCCAGAGCCTGGAACAACGGGCGGACTAGTCTGCCCCGCCATCAATTGGCACGGTACCTGCTTCTCTACCATGCACCGTTGTTTCCTCTCTCGTGTCAGTATATGTTTGCATCCAGTATGATCTCTGAGGTTGATTTGGCTCAAAATCCGGAGCCTGGAACAACGGGCGGACTAGTCTGCCCTGCCATCAATTGGCACGGTACCTGCTTCTCTACCATGCACCGCTGTTTCTTCTCTCATGTCAGTATATGTTTGTATCCAGTATGATCTCTGAGTTCGATTTGGCTCAACATTCGGAGCCTGGAACAACATGCGGACTAGTCTGCCCTGCCGCCAATTAGCACGGTACCTGCTGCTCTACCATGCACTGCTGTTTCCCCTCTTGTGTCAGTATGTATTTGCATCCAGTCTGATCTCTTCATCCTCTCTGGGTTTGATTTGGCTCAAATCTGGAGCCTGGAACAACAGGCAGACTAGTCTGCCAATTGGTTGTAGACTGGATTCTTGGTTGAATTTTAATTACCTGGTACTGTAAGTACTTGTATATAGGCAACCAGCCTGACCACCGTGACACCATCAAAAACTTTGGGCAATGCAACTAGCACACATTTTGCCATGACCATTTGTTCAGATTTGACCGAGTGCAGGGACTTGGAAATAGCGGCGGACATCCTGCCATTGATGAAATGCCTTGAGAATATGGAATCACTTAAATGTTGTTGCATACCCCTTATTCTGCATCCCAAAACATGTTTGTTTACTTCAAAAGACATCTAAACCAAGCCAGGGGAACATGTTCTCAATGCTGCGACAGAAGTGAGTACGTCCAGTTCCAGCACACAAGAGCCAAGCAAAAGTACTGGTGTAAGTACTATATTGACTGAAGAACCTATCAGAATACAGTGCACTATTTATACTACGGAAAAGAGGTGGTGCGGGGATCTGATGAAATATCAGATGAAGAATTCGGGCAGCATGGGTATGGGGCATGGAGACGTCATAACAAAATCATGGTAAACACAGGAGAGCATGGAGGAGTAAATTAGAACACATCTGTCACAAAGGTGTGTTTCCATTACAGATGCTATGCTACAGGAATTTATGTCTCACTTGGTATAGTTGCCAATCTTAGGAGATAGACACTAGTTGAGAGAATTGAGCTCCACAATTTGGGAATTCGTTCCTGCACAAACTGAGGAGATGCTGATTGAATTGGCCGTTGGCAGAAGCATCTGCCACAGATTATCACGGTTGAATTTTACAACTGGGAGGGCCCAGAACAGCGTGAATATGTATACTCAGGTGCACACAGCATCTCCAAATTGCCTGTGCCAGTGGCAGATGCATCTGCCCATCTTTTATGTAAGCGGTGGATGTGTCTGCACCAGTGGCGGATGCATCCGCCGACCTTTTATGTAAGCGGCAGCAGGAGTTTACCTCACCTGCTCAACCAATCAGGAGCTGTATAAAGATCCATCTAATTTGTTTTTTTATATTGGACTCATGTCTGAAGGTTTCGACACATCTCTGGGACGGAATATGATTCTGAACCCCCTCTGGTTTCAGTTTGATTTATTTCATAATTTTGTATCATCTATGAAGCCTATGCACCCCGTTGGTGCACACTTGCACCAGATTCAACTGTAAATCTTGTTGACTTTCTGGCTGGTTTCATGCACACAATATCATACCCAGCGCAAAAATCTGAAATATATCCGACCGCAACCAGAGGGAGTTCAGAATCATGTTCCACCCCAGAGATGTGTTGAAACCTTCAGAAATGAGTCCAATATAAAAAAAAACAAATTAGATGGATCTTTATACAGCTCCTGATTGGTTGAGCAGGTGAGGTAAACTCCTGCTGCTGCTTACATAAAAGGTCGGCGGATGCATCCGCCACTGGTGCAAACACATCCGCCGCTTACATAAAATGTGGGCAGATGCATCTGCCGCTGGCACAGACAATTTGGAGATGCTGTGTGCACATGAGTATACATATTCATGCTGTTCTGGGCCCTCCCAGTTGTAAAAGTCTAAAATTCAGCTGTGAGAATCTGCGGCAGATTCATCCACCAATGGCTAATTCAATCAGCAGTTTCACATATTCGATCCATTCAACATATTGGCTGCTCCAAATTTCCAGCTCAAAACAAGTAAGCGAGTTTTTGTCACAAAAACTTGTTTTTGCAACTGCAATCAAGCTATTGCTTTTTTTCATACTTTGGCTTCATAGGAGGTCTTAAGGTGGCTGGTATATTGATTTCTGTCACTTGAAATGTTGATAGGAACTGTGGTTGAGGCTACATAAATGGCCGGTGCCAACTTTACCATCAATTGGTGATCGTAAAGTTGGCACCGGAGGGTACAGCCACCACAGCCACCTGTGGCGGACACATCCGCCCAATTTGATCAACGACAGTTTGACATGTTATTCAAAAAAATTGAGGTAGTACAGGTAGTAAATGGTACATGCTTGCCACCACAGGTACAGTATGCATTTTGTACTGCCTGGAGGTGTGGTAAGAGTGGTACATATGAGAATTTGCAGTCTGCCAATTCCTCAGCAAACGGATGACCTCCTCCCGCAACAAATCCATAGACTGGCTATCCTTTTGTTGTTAGATCCAGCCAGCACTGGTGATCTTCCTCGAGCTGCAGGCACATCCAAAAGCCATGGATGATGGTTTCTAGACATCTTGTCCAGAAATCAGTTATAGCCATTGGTCTAAGATGGCTTGCCCTGAAATAGGTCCAATGAGACAGAAAATTCGGGTGGGGACAGGAACCTACCAGTTGGAACAACGGCTGAGCCACCCAAGTGTCTTGTTGAGTGCAGTTTTGTGAGCAAGGTCAGGCGGGTGATTAAAACCATGATGTCTTACAAACATACTGGGTGCAAACACATACTGAAACGAGAGGGGAAACAGCAGTGCATGGTAGAGCAGCAGGTACCGTGCTAATTGGCGGCAGGGCAGACTAGTCCGCATGTTGTTCCAGGCTCCGAATTTTGAGCCAAATCGAACTCAGAGATCATACTGGATGCAAAAATATACTGACATGAGAGAGGAAACAGCGGTGCATGGTAGAGAAGCAGGTACCGTGCCAATTGATGGCGGGGCAGACTAGTCCGCCCGTTGTTCCAGGCTCCGGATTTTGAGCCAAATCGAATTCAGAGATCATACTGGATGCAAACATATACTGACATGAGAGAGGAAACAGCGGTGCATGGTAGAGAAGCAGGTACCGTGCCAATTGATGGTGGGGCAGACTAGTCCGCCCGTTGTTCCAGGCTTCGGATTTTGAGCCAAATCGAACTCAGAGATCATACTGGATGCAAACATATACTGACATGAGAGAGGAAACAGCGGTGCATGGTAGAGAAGCAGGTACCGTGCCAATTGATGGCGGGGCAGACTAGTCCGCCCGTTGTTCCAGGCTCCAGATTTTGAGCCAAATCAACCTCAGAGAGGATGAAGAGATCATATTGGATGCAAACACGGAAGGAGAAGCCGCCAATATATTGAAGGAACTGTAGACGGACCAATTGAGAGTGGGGCGGGTGGCGGCAGACGTGTCCATACGGTCTTCAATGTGCCAAATTTTGAGTCAAAATAAACCTCAACAGACTAAAATCATTGGCTGAGATGTTGATACAAGAGGAGAAGCGGCAGTGCGGGGAGCAGCGGCCAGTACAGCAATAATTGAGGGTGGGGCGGGTGGTCTGCCTGCCGCATGTTTCCCAAAAGGGAATATGACCCCATCAATGACTAATGTCTGCCTGGCGGATGTGGTCCCTTAAGAGGGGTTTGCGTACTACAAAAGAACCCCCCTTAAGGGACCTTTACGTAACGTTGGCGGTGCTCCCTGAGGTGGAAATGAGCAGAAAGGCCTACCCGAATGAAGGATGATCCAGGGAACCAAGGGGTTTCGGATCCGTGAAAAAGTCCACCTAGGCTGTATTTTTTCAAAAACATGGTCTCAGCGTACCTACCTATCACGTGACCATCCCAATCGGGTAACTGCACTTGGGTACAGTCTTACCTGTCAAACTTGGGTGGGCCTTACATAGATTTTAAGTGGAATGGAATACCAAAATGTTTAAGGATCGTATGCGGTGTCATTATATTCGATGACAGACAAGATTTGGAGAAAATAAATAGGTGGTCACAAGGTGGTCACCTTGATGATCAATGATCATTTGATGCGGCATCGCCGTCATACAGTAGTTTGCCGAACCTCTTGCACCAAAAAGTTATCTGTAGCCTCACTGTGTAAGTCTTGGGATTCTAAACACACAGAATACAGCAGGAGAGGCAAGTGGGAGTATCCTGAAGTTTTGAACAATTTTGGGCCCTTTACTGAGAGGTCATCTCTTTTTTTTTTTTCGGCCTGACGGCCGTACCTACCTACCTCCCCCCTATCCCGGCTTCACCGGCCCGAACCCCCTTGCAGGGAACTCGCCACCCTTGGCGATCTTCACCCCAAGCTGATCGCCGCACATTGGGCACTTGTTGCCGTTGGCCGTGACGAAAGGCGCCATTGGCGGGAGAGGAAGTGGGAGGGAGGAGGAGGAACACAATGGAGAGAGGAGGAAAGGGACGCGATGCATGTCTCTATTTGGCGCCGGCTTGTCCAGGATGACGCTGTGCTGCTGTTTTAGTTTTACTCTATAGCAAATGCGTCATAGGTAGATTCAACCTCCGAAAATGTCTGGCCGGCGCTCGGCCAGACATGATCCCGCACATTTGATCCCGGACTTTCCATTTCCCAAATGATCTCAACCCCAATAACATGATTTGGCAGATTTCGGACGCCAACACGCCTCAACTCAAGCAAGGTGATTTGCACACGGTCGAAAACAGCTATTTGACGGGATTAGTAGCGAACTCAAAAAGCGCCGCACCACGCCTGCCCTCGTTCAATAAAACAAGACAAACTTTTCCTGAATAATGGACGGTAGGAGTCGAGGAACCTCTTCGCCACATATCTCTCTAGGTACCGTGTAATTAGTCCAGGCATCGCAAACATCCCAAAGACAACGCTCCCAAATCCTCCTCGTTTCACACTTGCACTCTTCTCACGCGCATCGGGAGCTGGGCGCCCTTTCCGGGGTCAGCGACCAGCAGCGGACGTTGCACTGCTATAGTCCCAGTACCAATCGCCTCTGGCGGCACTGCCAGCTCGAACTCGAACGTGCGGATCAGTGTATAGAGGAGGGATTTCATTCTACCGAGGTGAGTTAGTTAGCATCGATGCGTAGTTCTGGCGCGGTGGTCCAGAAAGACCGTAGAATGCAGGAGAACGAGAACATTGAACGCACTCAGCAAGGGAGAAGCGCCAGCCAATGCAGTTGTGTGGTCCGCCAAGGAAACTAAAGAGGTGCGACCACACGCCGGGAATCGCGTTCGCAGCGTCGGGGACCGCGTCCCACCTGTCGGGTCTACACCAATCCAAAAGAATGAATGAGCAAACGGTTGATTGCAGATTGGGTAAAGTATGTATACTTGAACTCTGCCGCATCTGGCCCCCAAATGCGCGGGTCGCGATTCACGGCGGCGACCGGAACATAGATCATCTGGCCCTTCGACATGCTAAGCCATTCAAGGACGGTCAGAAGAGATATCTGAAAAGAAACTGTGACGAGGCGTACACGATGCTATCATGCTGTTTCCCTTGCGTATCCGTGTACGGCGTCCCCAGTGGGATGACATCGTCGCGTATCGCCATCCGGTTGGTGAACGCTACCGGCGAGTGCAAGCGCATGACCTCGCGCACCACCTTATCGAGGTATGGCAAGGAATTGAGTGCGTCGAGCGAGGGGCTGTCGGTGCCCATTGTCTGGAGCTCGGCGCGCAAGGTGGTTTGAACATCGGGGTGGACTGCGAGGGCGTACAGGGCCCATGTAGTCGCGGTACTGCGGAGGAATCAGGCTCCGTACGGCGTGTGGTCATGCATGTAGAACACGAAATGATACCTAGTTGTCTCATGTCCTGTCGAAGAGAGGTATGAAATTAGCGGGGACCATGGAATTATCATGTTGGCAGCGCACCTGCGGCAAAGAAGGTTGGAAGTTCTGAAACCATTATATCCTTAGCACGGAAATACAGATGATTGAATGGGAATTGCGCACGGGAAACGACAACGTCGTCGCTCAGACGTTGGTTCTCCGGGATATCTTCTGACATATTCGACCGCACAAGGAGGGAGAGCAGGTCTCGGCGCTCAGCCACCTTCTCGCCCGATTCTATGGCATTCTTCGAATCCTGCAGAAGCTGCATACCGATCCGATCCATTGTCTTGCGGGCATTTGCGAGTTTCTTCGACGTAGGCTACATACAGATGGCCGTTCACAAACCGCGGTTGGAGATTGCTCGTGCAAATTGTTACTACGTACCAGCAGAGGCCGCAGGAACGGGAACCGACCGCGCAACACCGCAGTTGCCCGAATGCGGCGAGGTCCAGTCTGCAGGAACAGCTGCTTGAACGCCCCATCGAGTTCTGTCGGCTCTTTGGTGTCGTCGAGCGCGTGGAACTGGTAGTTAAAGCCTGCGTCGATTGAGAAACCGTACAACATTGTTCAAATTTGAAGGAAAGTACCTGCGAGGCCGATGACGTCGAGCGTCGTGGCTTTGAGCCCTGCGAACACATCGATTCGGGCCCATCCAGATTCATCTCGGGGTTGCCGCGCCCATACATCGCTGAGCTGAATATGTTGATCAGAGAATCGAATCGCTCACGAAGTGGAGCTCACCTCCAGGGATTTATCCACAAAAAGTTGGGTTAGACCGTGGATCTGCGAAGGCCCAAAGGCGGGACTCTGGAAACTATAACTGCGTGTTCAAAGAGTGGGAAAATGCCAACAGACCATGATTTTTCTCTGTCGGAGGATGAGGTTAGAACGCGGGAACAAAAGTGTCACATACGAGTTTTGTGTGCTCTTCATCCTCTGCCACAATAAGCCCTGATGATCATCAACTACTGAGTTATCATGGATATTGCCTGGAGGCTACGCACCTTCGCTAAGCAACTGTTTCAAATGAAAGCGCGCTATCGGGGCCTTCTGATAGACATCGCTGTGGGTAATAATGCGATGAAGGGCGAGGGTGTCAATCGTATAGAGCGTCGTGGCCTGAAATCGTCCTCGTAAACAAGGGAAGAGAGCAATAAATAGTCAAGACTCGTTTTACACTTACCGAGAGGAGGTTGTGGAACCTGAACGTCGGCCCATATCGCGCCTGCCATTCCTGCGTCTTGGAGAACTGAAGCCAGAGCCGTTTGATCAGCCTTCAAGAAGATGGGACTCTGGAAAGGAGCGTACAGTAATACGTCCAAAATTCCCAGAAATCCAGCTGGGATTGGGCGGTCCTGGCATGTAGCGGAAGGGCGAGAATCGGCGCCAATATATGAGTCGGTAGAGAGATCTGGCCAGCCGAACACCAATAACGGCGCCCACGGCAGAGACAAAGAGTCGGAGACTCAGACGCATTAGATGCAGAGGATTTGGATGGCAGCAACGGCGGATACAGCTGACGGAGCTAGATAACGGGGTGAAGAGTCTGACGGACTAATATCTTGTGGGAAATAAATTGTCTTGAACTGTCAGAAGCCAGATGCTTATCCGTGGGTAAGTCTGTTGGGTGGCTAAGAGGCCGGGAGTTGCCGGCCCTGCCACGACGGCCGATGTCACCCGAAGGCCGACAAAGCCGTCGTGACCAAGCTCAATAAGCTAGCTTGACAAAGAGTAAGCATGCGCATCCCAGAGCTCTTCGTGCTCCCTGAGGAAAATTCTCCCGATTTAAGAGTCAGTCACGATAACACCTTTGACTTGAGAAGTTTTAGGGCTCCAACCATATCCGTTTAAAAACGTTTTCAAACGGTTGTTTTAACCGTTTGTTTCTCATTTACTTAGCTCGACCGGGGACGCAAACGGTAAACGGTTAGCAAACAAACAGTTTAAGACCTTACTATAGATAATTAATTACAGTTGAGGCATAGGTAACATCCAGAGCAGTAATTAAGTTGGTCCGATTGAATTTAGCATCAACCGTCGGGGTTCGCGAATGTATCCCAATTTGGATTGGTCGCCGGGATTGATGGCGGGAGCGCGCCTTTGCGCGCCACCTCCAACTCGTCCATCTCCTCCAAACAACATGCATTGCAACATATGAAGTGCTCAGAGATTTTTTGGACGATATGAGGTCTGTTCAACCCTGTTTGCATTTTATCTGCCAAAATAACCGACGGTTTTCAAACCATTTATTACCGTGTCCATTTGATTTGCCCAGATCTTCAAACGAAAACTAAATGGTTGGAGCCCTAAGCAGTTTATTATCTAGGAGTTATGGTATGCTGTGTTCGAAACAAGTACAGCGACAAACGTTCTACAATAGTCGCAGAAAGTAGAACGAAAACTCAGGCCACCATACTCCAGTGTAGTCGACGCTGGCTTTTCCTTTGGGATTGGGGCGGTCTGTAGGTGAAATGGAGCTGCTGCGGGGCTGCCTGAAGTCTCGCCTGCATCTCCATCTTCTCCACTTCCCTTCTGAAATTGGCGATGACACGGTTGATTAACATCTGCGGCGTGGATGAGATGAGACCATCAATCGAACATGCCACAGGGGCCGGAAATGAAATAGAAGTTGGAATGTGTAGGGAATGAAATAGAAGTTGTGAATGGTTAGAATGAACGAACGAGCGACGTACATCCAAATAATAGCTGTTCCCGTTGGCGACGACACTCTGCTGCAGCTGTACCTCGTCCTCCAGCGGCGTCTGCGCAAGCTGGTTCCGCAGCGTCGGCGGAACCGAATAGCGGACGCAGGCGTACGGCTGTACAGGCAGGATGATGCCATACCCCTCGGGGTACTGCCGGTAGAACACCAGGTTCGACAGCGTCTGCGGCGGCCCGCCGTGAGGCACCAGCTCGCACCGGCTGTTCTGGAGGTCGAAGAGGAAGTACCGCAGTGTATTCATCATCTGCTGTACCTGCGCGAGCTGGATGTTTGGGAATGCCGTCGTCGCCAGGAGGCTCACTGGCGCGAGCGCGTCGGTGTGCTCGAGCTCGCGAGACGAGCCGTCGGGGAAGTATTCCAAGAATTTCACGTTAAGCCGGCGGTAGAACTGCAGCCTGTCGTAAATCTGGGGTGACGTTTCGCCGTTCATGTATGCTGGGCACTGCGGATCCATGGCTGCTGGCGCGAAGAGACTGGCTCTGCTGGCGGGGGGCTTGTTATATGGAATAACGCTGCCACGTATTGAGCTGACCTTATATACGGGGAAGGTAAGGAAACCAAGGTTACTCTCGACACAAATGCAAGTTCGTCTTCACACGATTGGCCACAGTCGTGCAGGAGGATGATGGTTGGGAGCAAAAGACTGTGAATAGTGGGCCTGAAATAATGACATATGTACTTGCATGAATGGGTGAGAAGAATGGGCGATTTGCGGCTACAATGCACTGATCCTGAATCAAAGATTATCACATCAGTCCGTGTCATCGTCGTCCGGAACCGCCTGCGATGGCGTTTCAGTCGCGTCGCGGGCATCCCCGGCATCATACCCGCCAAGTTTCGCGTGTCGCCTTCCATTGCTCTGCGAGCTGCCAGCATAGCAGACAGAGAGTATACTTTTGCCGCCTCTCCCGACGCTCACGGATTGTACCCGCGTTGGCTCCGTCCGCGGCGCTCTCGGATCTTGGGTTAAAGTGCCTGACACAGCAAATATATCGACAAAGGGCAGTAGTGAACCGTGCAAAGGGCAACTGCTTCAGTAAGACTGCGGACTCCATTGTGCTGTGTGCAGTAAACGTCACTCATTGCCGTCAGAGGAGAGGGAGAGACGCGCGCACCGCAATGAAATATGTAGCATTAGTACAGAAATGGCAAACTGTGGCGAGACGCTGGATAAAAAAAGGTCTAACCGCTTGGGGCTGACATGCCGTTCTGTGTCAAAACTGTGAGACACAAAAATACGCGTTCGCCGGTAGCGCTGAGAGACAGCTGGAATTCAATAGGCAGCGATGAGAGAAAGAACTCACTAGTACTGCAGCCCACTGAGAAGGTGCGCGGGAAGAGTGCTAACCCAATCGGGCAACCAGTGCCTCCATCCACGGCACCATTTAAGATTGACGGTCAAGGGCACCATGTGGGGCGGGATCCCGATTAGCCCCTCTCCGAAGTCCGATGTGGTTGGCGCTGGTTGGCGGGTCGGAAATCAAGCTCTTAGCGAGCGCCGAGGGGTATGCGCCATAGCTGGGGGACAATTATTACGTCTTCCCCACGGAAATTAAATTCCATAATCGAGGTCCAGATAGGTTACATTCCACTGGTTACAGGAAGGAAGTCCGCGACGTCCATTGATAGAGCTGAGAATTAGGAGGCGAGCGTAGGAGGGCCAAGCCGCCTCAAAAATGCCGAGGCACGACCGGGTTTGGGGCTCAGAGGACACAAAGAAACCACGGCAGTCAACGACTTCTCGGAAGTCATCAAGGTCTGTGAGAGAAGGGACGGAGATATCGGTCGTGGCTGTGCAAGAACCTAATCTCGTTCCCACGGCCAGGTGCCGAGATGCCGCTCGTTTGAACCACAATTTCGGGCTGCGGGGCTTGCAGGAAAATGTTTACAACCGGGGCGGTGACCCGTGACAAGTTCCATATTTCGTTTCGACAGGGGGTGCGTGACCCGTGACCGACGAATTGATAGTAATAGTACAGTAGATTGTGCACTGTGTTTGATAGAGCACGTAAATTATTACAGACAAATTGAACTAGCTCGATCCTTCTTATATCATTCATTTGAGATTCAATCAGGGCCTTTCGTGCACAGTTTCAAAATCACGGAAGTCCTTACAACGACCGTCCATTGGAAGCAGCACATGACAGCAGGAGAGGGCAGTCAAATGCCCCGCCAGCTGGCATGCAGAGCGGTCAGAAGGGGGGAGGTCATGCAGCTCATTGTCAATGCAGCTGAAAGGCTGAGAGTGAATATTGCATTTTGGGCAGATGGATAAAATGAGAACCTGATTTTGGCGGGGTCACAACACGCGTTGGTGCACCTTAAGCTGGCGCCACGATTGCAGACGTTAGTGGGGAAGCTTTCCAGGCCAGCGCGGTAGATGAATGGGCACAGGAAGTCTCCATCGTGGTAGACATACTATAAGGATTTGTCCGTCATATACAGAAACGAATGGGCGTAGAGCATGGCTTACCTCAGATGGATTAGCTTCTTTATCACCATAATGAAGCAGCATTTTTGGCCTAATTAGATCAGTAGACACGATGCTGGTGTTGGAGCAGCTCAATGCCGTTACCCCTGATCAAAACGAAAGATAGGTAGTATTATTGCTGTTTGCATATTAGTTGGCCATCATTTTGATCGCATTTTGAGTAGCCTCAGTAAATGACTCTTTTCTCGCTCAATTCCGGGTGGATTTTGTCGAGACAACATGCTAAAATCATTATTTTGAGAGGCACATCCAACCATACCATTTTTAGAATATAACACGAAGTTTTGAGAAAGTCAAATTCCGGAAGCAGCCGTTTAATAAATCTCAATAAACTTTCGTGTTCTTGCACTTTCCTCTACACATTGTGAAAATGGCGCATTTCCTCTACTCATGAGACTAAGAATATGTTCAAGAGAGAGAGAGAAAAACATGGTAATTTCCTCTGTACATAATCACCGGATACTGACTTCCGTTACATCTATTGACAAGTTTGTGATCTCTCTATACATTTTGATTGACATCTCTATACAAATGTATTGACTCATTATTTCCTCTCTATACTTACAAATTTTCGACAACTTTCCTCTCTCAACAAACTTTTTTTTGGGGTCAAATTTTTTCTCAACTCAAGTCGAAAGACAGGCTAATTATTATTGTTATTGTTGGAAATCGGCCCGATGCACAGTGACCCTCTGCAAACGCGCAGAGGTCTCGATTCAAAAGCTACGGCTTAAATACAAACGAGGGAGTCATACGGATATAAGGGGAAATGTAATATGACTCTGTCTGAGTCAGGGAGAGTCAGTATGAGTCCGTATGAGTCAAGTCAGAAGATGAGTCAGAATGAGTCAGAAAGAAGCTACTGATGTGTAATGTCACATTGTGACCACATGGTGAATAGGCAGTGCATTGGTGTTTCGGTTGTTACTCCAACAGTTATTACTACTCGTTCCTATGGCCCCACGGCTGCCATGGTGTCGTCCACGTGCAAGTGCACCTGCGGCCGTCTGACCCATGCACCTACATTCTTGTACCGTAATTGCATTATATTGACAGCTGTGCGCAGACTGGCGCCTTCAGCTTGCGTGACTGCCTCGTGCATGTGGCTGCTTGAACCATGCACCTACATTCTTCTTGTACCATAATTGCATTAGGAATGAGTAGTAATAGCGATAATAATTAACCTGTCTTCTCGACTTGAATTGAGAGAGAGAGAGAGAAAAACTTGACCCCAAAAAAAAGTTTGTTGAGAGAGGAAAGTTGTTGAAAGATTGTATAGAGAGGAAGTAATGAGTCAATACATTTGTATAGAGATGCCAATCAAAATGTATAGAGAGATCACAAACTTGTCAATAGACGTAACAGAAGTCAGTATCCAGTGATCATATATAGAGGAAATTACCATGTTTTCCTCTCCCTCTCTTGAATGTATTGTTAGTCCCATAAGTAGAGGAAATGTGCCATTTTCACGATTTATGTACAGGAAAGTGCAAAAACATGAAAGTTTATAGAGATTTATTAAATGTGCACTTTGAACGCCATAGATTACACAATAACGCAAGGTAACGGGTAAATGGGTGTACTTAGTAACCAACAGACTACTGAGGTACATCACCGCTGGCAACGCCGGGCTCTTTGCGTAACTTGTTCATTTCTTGGAGCGTCAAAACTACCAAGCACAGTTCAGTGCGACTGGAAACATTCCTGGCCATTCCGGAAGTATCCGCCACCTCACCGTCACAAAGCCTGCTCATAATTGCGGGTATATTTGGGCTATTCATTCATCTTCTCGATCTACTCTGCCACCCAAATCGGAGATTGCAAGGCGGAGTTCTCGATCTGGTTCCTCGTACACCCATTCTATACATCGATTCCGTTTGTTAACGGAGGTTCCGCCAGAATCACCAAAACCTCAGGCGCCGACCTCACTCATCTTGGAGTCTCCTTACTAGGGTATGTTTACCGCTGACATGGATGGCTTGGTGATTGTTTCTTACCCCGACATTAGGCATGAAGTTGAACCTATCATCGGCCAGGGCAGTTGTCAGCCTTCTCGCTTTCCTGGGCTCCCTGTGGATCGGGATCTTTTTACACGACCTGAAGAATACTCCGGCCAGCGCTGATGGCAACACTCAACCGACAAGCGACTCTCTCCCCGGTCCAGCCGCACGGGACCTCGGTCTGTTGCAATTAGTGGGATTTTTGGTGGTGACCGCGTGAAGCATGCTTTACATTGTCATGATCTTCCTTGAGCTTCGGGAGTTCAGAGCCAGCCGTGCTGCCACGGTTCCAGAGTCCTCCTCCCCTCAGGATCACTAAATGTTGATAAGTAGTTATCAGTTATCAATTCAGATGTCTATGTTCTAACCGCGGCTCAGATGAAATAAGTACGGCGAGTTGGTGGATGGGTCTTACGATTTGCGATGGAAGACTGCTAACCCGCTCGCCATTGATCTTCTCCGCGAGCATCGCAAAACAACAGAGATCGTGAGTGAGGAAACGGCAGACTGTTGTCTGAATGGATCAAGTCGACGGTGGCGGCTGTGATAGCGCTACCTCGGGTACAGATACGCAACTTGGTCGACTCTTACCGCAGTCCGTGCTGATAGTCAGCGTTGCCTCGGCAAAGCGACACTCCGATTCCGTGGTTCCGCAGCGCAAGGCTCCATAAAAGCGAATCATTGCGCACATTGTTCTC
Organism: Mycena olivaceomarginata; assembly: GCA_029378375.1. Taxonomy (NCBI): domain Eukaryota; kingdom Fungi; phylum Basidiomycota; class Agaricomycetes; order Agaricales; family Mycenaceae; genus Mycena; species Mycena olivaceomarginata. Next base: position 105,665 of record JARKIC010001360.1, on the reverse strand, counting down.
CCAACCTAGCATTCCTCCACCCACCCACACCCACATCAGAATGAGATTCCCCTGGAAAATCGTCTGTGCCTCCTGCCTCCTTCTCTTTCTCCACACAGGAGACGCCGCTGTTATTCCCGCGGTGAGTACTGCACAGCAATGAACTCGAAGGCGCAGACCCGGATTGAGATTTCGGGACTTTTTCCGAAGATTCGGCACGAAGCTGAACGCGCAGCGCGTGCGGTGTACTCTATGGCCACGCGTGTCGCGCCGTTGCCTCCTTTTATTACAGCGTGAATCAGCTAAAGTTTGGGTTGGTTGTTCCTGTCCATTCGCAACTTGGGTGGCTGACAGCCGATAGATGCACCGAAACTCATGAAGTAGTTTACTTCCATAATCATATGCCTATTTCTCCATGGACCACGGTTGCTTACTTCTATGATTATATGCTCTGCGTGCCAGGTACAAATAACCGAACCACTTCTTTTGCTCCCAGTGACACAGCGAAGTCGCGTCGATGATTGCATATAATGCATGAGACATGATGTAAGTGGAAGTTGGATGAACATCTGACATCGCCTGGGGGCTTCCTCGAATCCCTGATTTCTCGATATGAGTGAGATCTTCTGGGACAGATCTGGGGCCATGGACTATTCGACCAAGTGACGAGCTTCGAGACGAAACGCATGACTGGGTTGGGCCGTTGAAGGTTAGTCAGGGCAAATCACAAAGCTACAGGACCGCCTTAGACATATGGCATTGGCACTGGCTAGCGCGAACCCAGGAACTTGAACCTCTTTTGAGCACCTGTTGTCCCGAATACATCACAGCTCAACATCAAAACCAACCCCAGCTCTCTGACATTAGAATAAAAACCAATCCAACACAACAGTGTGCTCCGTGAGCCGGGGGAACCAGCAGAGGGGTTATGGGCATTCATATCGCGTAGTAGACCGAGATTTGATTTGAACATTCCAAACCGACCGTGATGTGATCCTAGATAAGAACCGCCGTATTGCGCCAAGAAATCAGCACCTTCAACAGAGAGAAGAAACCCAACCGTATGCGCATTCCTCTAATTTCTAATGTCTGACATGAAAGGACTCTGCGGGATCATTGGCAGATCGCCCTGGAAGGTTGATCATTGTAAGCATGTGTAGTAAAGGACATTACAATGATGTAACCAATATTTCCGCAGAAAACGCACAGGCCGTCTACCAGCCAATGAACGACTGGGAGGTGGACCTCACCTTCGAAATAGATCTGTATGTCAAATTCACCACCGAGCTTCCGGTCACTGTGACTGGCCTTCAAGAGTTCCGCTCGTAACGGCTGCCCAAGTTGTGTTGTTCTCCTCAGTCAAATCTCCCCGTTGGTTATGTATAAGCTGTTTCCAGCGAGTAGTCACCGCTGTCCCAATTCCTGAGCAGAATGGTTTCGCCAACGTGATCCTAGATCAGGATAGAGCGTTAGTTGCGCTCGGCCTCGGCCCTGGCAGCCTTAGCCTGGGTCCTCTGTTGTACGAGACGGAGATAATACGCGCCATTGTTGAAATTCGCTGAACCGTTTGAGAGGGCGGCTACCATTGGACTGACCGCCACCCGGGCGGCCACCGATGAGGGATAGGCACCTGATGGTCCCGCGCGGGGACTTTATCTGAACCGAAAAATTACCAGTCAACTCAACGGTATATGCGCAGGCCCTTGTGCCGAAAGTCAACAACAATTCCACGGTGCACTAGTGCATTCGGCGGTCTGGATGGGGATGCGGGATGGTGGCGGTGCTGGGTTGTTAGGTGCAGACGGTGTAGAACGGCAGATCACGCGTCAAGCTCGCACGACGCACTCCGCATCCCGCCAGATCCGCAAGCCGCCTCATTCTTGCCACCAGATATTGTTGGTTTTCTGGTTCAAAGGACTTCAATCCTTATATTCCCACAATATTCGGTTCAATTTATATAAGATTTACACGATGGCCGTGAGGCCTTTGGGTTACAAGCTCGTGAGGTTCCCCTCTCATTCCTACAGTATATATACTATTTAAGGTGGTCCGTGCGCGTGTACGAGTCATTCTCTCTGACTCGGTACGAGTCATTTCCATCTCCGGGTTCCCCGAGCCTCGGTGATGTGCCCGAGTGCTTCTATTCCAACAGATATAGACGGAGATCAAGAACAGCGCGGTTCCATACCACGAAAAGCGCCCACGCCATATGATACAAGTCCGACACCTGATCGGATGATCTCTGATTCGCACCACCACCATCAGAACGCGCGCACGGCCGTCCCGCCGCCCACAACCTCCACTGTAGGCGGGATCAGCTTCGCCACGACTACAGACCAACTCGCCATCCACTACCGACACTTGGAGTCTCTCCTTGACTCTGCACTAGCAACTTTGACACTGATAAATGCGACGTACTGCACTCCCACCCCGCCGTTCACATTACACACTGTGCAGGTGACTCAGGCCCTCAACCACTTCATTGCAGGACACCCCCATACCCCTACCCTGACTCCTACCACCGATCCTACTCCACACCCCGACCATGGCTCTACCCCAATGCCAATGCCCGCTCCAGCCACGTATGCTACGGTTGCCGATCCCCATCGCTCCCCGTCACCGACCACGCCTGACCCTAACACACGCAAACAATCACCGCTTCCGAAGTCACGACCTCCATCTCCAGCGCCTTCCGTGGCGTCTGCACGGGGACGACGAATTGTTATTCGCTTCGACCTAAACCCAGCCGACCGACCTGTCCAGTCAGATCTGGCGACACTCTATAACACCGTCGATAAAGCACTGCAGGTTGATGGCAAGCCAATGACATATCTGGGTGGAGTCCGGTGGACGCAACGTGGAAACCTGGTGCTTTTCCCGTCAACCGTATGTACTGCACTGTATCTCCAGCAGCGGAGGCGTGACATATGGATGGCAATTCGCCCGCTCCTTGGCCTGCCCGGGAAATACAAATGCCCTCCATTCGAACGAGACGATGCCTGGCACTCAGTTGTCATCCACGGAGTCCCAATGCCCCCTGACGGTGAACCGGAGTCTTATGACATCGAGACCATGGCCGCATTTCTCGACTATGCCGGTGAATTTGTTGGGGCAGTCAAAGCCTTCTCTATCCTTTGTCGACCAGAGGACCTCAAAAGCCGGCGATCATTTGCTATGCGAGTAGCCCTCTCTGCGGAGACAGATGCACAATGGCTCATTGAAAATGGGGCCTGTTTTTATGGGGCCAGATGCGAAGTCACACCTTACATCGGGAGACCACGCGGTGTCACCCCATCCTCCAATATTTAACCCCTTATAATTCTTACTAACCACATATTACTTGCGGACTTCCCGCTTCGACGCCGTCCGCAGGCGACCTCAGGGCAGCCTGAAGGCGGCGTCCTAGTTATGCCGAATTTACAACACCATGCGAGGACAGTCTACATATTACTAGCAACATACTGTGCAGGCGGGGTCCCTAACATACCGTACGCGGTGAGGGGGAAATAAAATTGATTCAAAAAAAAAAAAAAAAAAAAAAAGTCCGACACCTGCCGTCTCAACTTGCTTGAGCAAAAATCTGTTACCACCTCTGTCTACAATCTGGCCGGACGTCTGAACCCGCTCCGCTCTGCATCGGGACGCTGCCTTCTTCGAGCCCCAGCCATTGATTCCAATGGCTCATCCGAGTCCTCGCTATCTCGTCGCGGGCACGCACATCACTCACACCGCCGACGTTACCAGCGCCCATGCCAGACCCCGCGGCCGTAACCGCGGCTCTGTCTTCCGTCGCTGCAGCTATATCCGCGGCATCCCCAGACTTCGACGACATGTTCAACCAGCAATCCCACGACCCTCTTCAAGGGCGATGGAGTAGGCGAAAATGTCACTGACTTCCTCAACGCGCTGCGCCGGTCGAACCCCCGGCGCGCTCATAGTATACTGCAGGTGCTCAAGAATATCCCCGACTTGTTGCTGATGCGCCTAGAGCCCAAACACAGCACCTGGGCGGAGCTTGTCCAGACCGTCCGGGATGTCCCGTCCACCGACATCGCATCGGCGCGCAGGCTGGAGGCGCTCGTCGCTGCGGCCTCCATCGGCATCGCGACGCTCCAACGCATAGACCCCGACGCGCGGCCTCACCAACGCGCTCTTGAATCTCGCGGCGGCGTTGCCTGCGCGCAGCGACCCCATCCGACGTAACCTCTTCCCCACCGCAGCCGGGGCCAAACGGGTGCACCGCCCCGACCCGGTGTGCATGAAGATGATCGAGGCGAAGCCTGTCGCGATTCATCCCCACACGGCGGCGGGTCAAGCGGCGTACGCACGCGACATCACCGCCTTCAATCAGGCAGCAGGCAGCAGGCAGTAGGCAACTGGCTCGGCCCCAGCGAAGACCACCCGTATCCACTGACGCCGGGGATGGTGCCCGTTGGCTCCGGAGAGTGTCACAAGTGCGGCACCGTGAGCCACTTCAGCACCCGCTGCACCACCGCTGCGAACCTCCAAGTCCCCGAGGCTGAAGCGTCGTGGAGGTCTATCGTGCAGTCAATCCGCAACCGCATCGCGCGCGACACCGCGACCCCCGTCAACGTCGTGCACAACAGGCCGACGACTTCGACGGGGTTCGCCGAATACGACCAGCTGGTCATCAAGGAGTACTTGCGCAGCCAGGGAAATGGGGTAGGGCCATCCGCGTAAGCGCACGCGTGACAGCCCCAAGGCGCAGGAGGAGGAGAGGAGTTGGGGTTCCCGAGTGCGAGGAGGAATCGCTCAGGGACGTAGCAGCTGAATCTCGCACGCATACCCCGGGACGCGGGGAGGGAGCTTACCACCACGGGACAATGCGGCGGTTATCTCAGATGCCCATGTACACAAATATTCGGAATCACAGACCGTTGACTTGTACAGCGTGGATGTGTGTGCAAAGCGAAGGAGAGCAATTGTGGCGAGATGAGAGGAGAAGAGGAGGAAGAGTGAGGAGATGGCGAGGGAGGAGGCGGAAGGCGGTGGCGAAAGCGGTATTAACCATGCTGGTGGGCGTGAGTGGGGTACCGCGGGGAAGACAGACGAAAGCGGAGAGGCGGGCATGGAGGATGAAGGCCTTGGGCCGCAACGGGAGCGATTATGTCACCCCACGCGCGCAACATCCAGGGGGAGGTAGTCGCGCACCTCCCTCGAGGGAAGTCCCGCCCCATATCGATCTGGTCACATTCAATGTCACTGACACCCACGGAGGCAGAAAACCGCGGCGGGCATTCAAGGCGGAAGCGGCGTACACCCAATGGCCGCGCGAAACCAAACTGGCGAAGGACGGGGAGCAGAGTACTGGGGCACAGACCCAACGCGCGGGACACTCAGAGGGAGCAAGTAGCGCGCCTCCCTCGAGGGGAGTACCATCTGCCATCACTCCGTATTCAAGACCACCACATTGATAGCTGGTTACCTCATCTCCGCGATGGAGCCCTAAAACGACTGGACGGCGATGTGGCACTGCATGTGGATTTGCAGCATGGCCCGCAGCGCTCGCAATTGAATGCACCACCTAAGGAGACTGGCTTGATATCGGTTGTGTGGATTGTTGCTATGGCAGCGCAGTATCATTGGCGTTGATCTCACTCGTCTTCAGGTTCGGGATGGGTGCGGCAGTGCCGGAACCGCTGCGGAATCGTCTGGCTTGATATCGGTCGCGGGGCGTCGATCAACGCCGGTGAGCGGTCCCGAGTGCATATACAAACACGTCCGATATCAAGCCTGATTATTCACAAACTGGTATAAAACGGCGAGGGACGACAGTGTTATCCTCATTCTCATTCACTCCAGCACTTGACGTGTCTGCCTTTCTTTCTATCCTCGCTCTTATTTTTTTTCCTCTTTCACACACCCATCCATCTCCTTCTTCATAATGGCCCGCATCCTCCTCGCCCTTGTTTCTGTTGCCTTTGTAGCGCAAACTCTGGCCGGTGCGTAAAGGAGGTCTGACACAACACTTCAACTGATCATATCTGTAGCTCCCTACCACCGGCGCGCCGTATCCAGCATCGCCTGCAGCGAGTTAAACATCGCAGCCGACACCGGAATATTTGCTGCCCTCAATACCTTTGCTTCCATTAAATCCAGGTGTGTTTTCTCAGTCTATACTTAAAAGTAATGTAGCTTAAATCATCTTCAATCCAGCTCTGATCCCAACTTGCTTGCTGCTGAAGGCTCCCTAACCGCAGCGGACAACGCGAACCGCCAGATCAGCACCAGCCTCCAACGCCTCGACGCCGCCCCTTCGCCCGCGGACGCTTTCGCTCAGGTCGTATCGGGGCTTCAGGCCTCTCTTGCGTCCCTCGCGAAAGTCCAATCCGACGACTCCATCAAAGCCGCGGTCGCCTCAGCAAACACCTCCATGACCGCAGCGTTGGACGCAGCTCAGAAGCAGGCGGCCGACCCGAAGTGCCAGCCCGTTGTGTTCGTGGCGCCCCCGCCTATTTCGGGCGCCCCGCTCTACTCGATGGTGTCGGGCCCTGTGCCGCCGCCGACGACTGGCATACCAGGCAGCGGGACCACTGGCGTACCGAACTTCGTGTCAGGCAGTAAGGCGGTGCCGACGACTACTCTGCGGACACGACCGAGCTTTGCCAGTTTCACAGCCCCGGAGGCGACGGCCCTCTCTGCTGCGGCACCTGCCAACGATGCAGTTGTTGGAAGCACCAAGTCTAATGGCGCGATGGCAGTGAATCCCTCCGTGTCATTGGCTGGCGCGATCGCTCTGGGGGCCATTATTTCTTTCCTCTGATCTCAGAGTTATGAATGCTCTTGAGTTGTGGAAGGGATATATGATTATGATTATGAGCGAGGATGTAGCATAGAGAGAATCTGTATATGTATTGTATTGGTGATCTAATGCAGAATGCCCGTGGGATGTGTTGAATCAACAGTGGCGTGAAAGTGAGCACCGGGCGAGTGGTTTACTCGCAGGCTTACAGTCGTTCTTCGCGGAAGGACCCTGGCATTGAAAATCATCCACACAAGCTCTTGTTTTTGGTGCAAGGCTCAACATCTTAACGATGCCCAGTTGCATTTCGATGGTTTTAAATTAGCACCATCTGTGTAAACGACTAAAGTACGTACTCGGTTGTTTTTTTTTCTTGCGCACTGAATAAATTTACATTAGCCAGGACCTCAAGTTTGAACGCCCAAATCGGACTCTGCGCAACACAGACTGTAGCATGCATTCACTAAAAGCTTTGGGGTTGGAAAGGAATTACAACAGCGGGGATGCCTTGTTCCGGGTCGGGTCGTCCGCAGTCTGGGCAGAAATGTTTTGTCCCCTCTTTTTAAAGCACAAGAGACGGCTGTGAAACATTTTATGCCCTTATTGTGCGATGCTCCATAGAATGCTCAGTGAACAGATACAGAGCCCGGGCCCGGTTACCGCTGTCCCGTTTCGGCGTCCCAGGCTCAAACATAACGTAGACCTTCGTATCTGCAGTCCCTGTTCCACCGGTCCAGGAGTCATTTTCCTGTGTACAACATTACTGAAAAAGGCACTCCAAATGAGCTGCTGAAGATTGGCTGAAGACATACTTTATTTTTGATGATCGCATCGACGCTGCGCAAGCGGCCTTTTTTTGTCTGGGAAGTTGAACTTCTCGTTCTATGCATCAATAACAATCGCGGTGGGGATTTCAGGGATGGGATAGATGGATGCAAATTCCGTGAGATACTGCATGTGCTGAACCGTAACCTCCTGCGTCACGCGGAAGATCCTGATGCGCATGAGCGACGAGATCTCTGGATCCGCCTACAATGTGTGCGACTTTCAAAGGTCAGACTCCATGTTGGGCTCATCGGATGAGAGATAGCCGTCAAAGTCTGGATGCGAGAATCAAATTGTAAACGCCGTCGGTGAGTCTCTGCTCATCAATGGTATGTTTCGAAGGCATTGCGACGCGTTTGTGGAGGCCAGGCGCGTAGGGAAGCTGAATGGCGGGGTGGGGACTCCGATCGGCGGTGATGGTAATGGGAAGAAGAGAGGCAAATATCTGGTTACTAGGTGTTACCCGTGAATAAAATTCACGGGTCATTGCTAGCACGAGTTTTTATGAAAAAAAAAACAGTCCCAAACCTTTTTATACCCACCCAGGCCTCATCTCGTCGCCGACCTTGCAGGAAGTTGTGTCTTGTCAGTCGCACCTCCCGTCGCCGTAGGTCTCGTCTCGTTTTGCGGGTGCGGTATCTGATCTTGTCTCGCCTTGTCTCATAAACTTCCAGGTTGTGTCTCGTATCGTTAACATCTTATTTCGTTGCCCCGGTGGGTCTCGTGTAGGCTCTCTCTTGTCTTTCGTTGCAGAAGTTCTTGTCCCATGAACCTAACAGCTGTGTCTCGTCGTGTCAATTCGCGACCACGGTCTTTTGTTCTGTGAGGGTTTGGTCTCGGCGGGCCTTGTCTCGTCCGACTGGTCACCGTTTCACCTTGTTGGTAGCTCTGGCACGAATTCGCATCTCGTCAACTGCTCGTGTTGTCTGACATATTATCTTGTCGTATTGGGTCTAATCTTGCTTCCGTATCTCGTTAACACCTTCCGTCTGTTCTCGTTTGATAACCCTCTTTCACGGAGTCCGTGTCATGACCAAAAGTGTCTACATAGTACACTCAGGCTGGTAACCCGGATCGTTGCCTGAGTTCAAGTTGAGGTCCTGCCATGTGTGTGAGAGTTGCTTGACATTTTTTCGGAGTGATCTAAACTTGTAAGAGAGCTCAAAGGGAGTAAGCTTGTGGCGCTACTTATAGTTAGGCATGAGCTTGAGATGAGCTACAACCGCTTGGTTGAGCAACTGGCAAGTGGCTGTGTTTGGAGCATGCCGGTTTCAAGCCGGGGATACGGCTCGTCCCGCATCCAAGCTTGCCCGAGGTATGATGCCAGAGTTTCTGTTTGGAACCTTCTGTGTCCGGGGGATTATAATATATAGTAGATTTTGCTCACCGGATCGCGTCGGGGGATCTGCGATCATCTACCGTTTCTTTAACGAAATGACGAGGTGTGTACATATGTTTGCCCTATCTCCTTATAGTGCACAAGACATGCCTGCGCTCCGCTCCGGCGTGCAAGCCGGATACGTATTCCTCCATATTGCTACGTATTGCTATGTAAAGGGGACCTTCACACGGCAGACATCAGGATTTGCTGATGGATACGAGGGATCTCTTTAATAACATGGTATATCTGAATTGTAATTCGACAGATGAAAGTCTCGGTTCTTCCCAAATTCTTTATTTGATCCTTGCCTAGTGGGTGACTTCCCGTAAGCATTAAATATTCGGGAGGAATATTTTCGCAATTTCCGCCGTGATGCCGAGCAACCTGTCAGGACCCCATCAATTGCATCACCCAAAAAGGGCCGCGATTTATTCTCGCATCACTCGAAATATGTTGAATCTAGATGGGGGGTAGGGACCCCTTGTCTAGACTTTCATTTCCTTGAATATCACTTTTGGGACAGAAATGATTGCTCATCACTCATGGTCATGCTGGTCACAAACTCTCCGCCCATACTTACAAGAATACCACTTGCCTACCGATCTCTCAAGGTCCTGGTTTGGGGCTGAGCACCCTACGCTGATTGCAGCCAAAAATCCGCTCTTTTTCAGCTGTTTTCCCTGTGTAATCCATATCCCCTTGTGTAAAGTCAGTTTTAAGAACAATTTGTTTTAACGCCGTCGTTGCGCTTCCCCGATATGCCGACACAGTTCAGGGGACACTCTGTGCTGAGCTGGTGTACATGTAGTTGGTTTTTTATGCTACATCAAGGAATAAATATATGATTTGGATTACGGGAAATATGGACATCATAAATATCCTGCCTGTTGATTGTATCACTGGCACCCTCGGCTAAGCTGAAAAAATGCGCCGGAATATTTAATGCTTACGGGAAGTCACCCAGTCTTAACGTTCTTACTGTATTTTTTCATTCAAATCATCAGTCATGCATCACGCACTCCCCTGTCGATCGCAAAATTTGGTTGGGGTCACGCATCACCCGGGCCTTTGTTGAACCTTCAAGCGGTCACAGAGGCCCCCAAACCGCCTCAAAATTGCAAAAAAAAAAGGCAAAATTCTCAGTTCAAATGTCAAATTTCTCGGGGTGTCACACCGAATTTCAGCGGCTGCCGAAATATTGAATTGTTATATCCATGTCGGACAAAACCCAGATAACCGGCCGGATGTAAGCGAGCTCGGCCAGATGACTGGATGACGGATGAATAGGGCCGGACGGATTGGTCCGGATGCAAAGTGATACCACGAAGGTGAGCGGGTACACCGACTAACTTGGTGTTGAAGTAGGATGAAGATAGAAGTCGGACGATGGAGCAATGCGAAGGCAAAACACGTTAATTATCAACTGAAGATACATGCAGAGTAATAATCGTATTTATACTAAATATGGAGATAGTCCAAATGTGGCGAGAAGTAAGGTAAAGACAATAAGAACTTGTCAAGAACAATAAAGACAATAAGAGGAAAGCATATGGTGCATAAGTCATATGAACAGAAATAGGGAAACACTCAGTAATCCTTCATTGCACAAACACCAAGGGTGTGCATCAACAGGCAAAGCCGGATGCATCAGCAAGTTGATCAGACGCATGCCCGAGACACGGATGACACGTCTGGATGGTTGGAAGTACCGAACTGAAGGTCCGGTTTGGTTAGATGCACCGGATCCGAGGATCCGGTTCGGATGGATAAGTGTCTGGACTAACTGGACGCTCCTGGATGTGCATGGGTGTAACACAAATAGGTAAAATGAGTCACACATCACATCCCCTGTCAATTTGAATGAAAAAGTACAGTATTTAGATTCATACCCCTAACTAATCCGTACTTGATCCGGTGAGGAAGAACGGAGTTCTTCACTGGTAAACAGCAAGATGGGTCGGTCGTCTGGAATATGGGGTGTATGGGTGAACCAGAAAGTGAGCGAATAGGTCCCGAAGTGTCGTGTATGAGTGGAATAGAAACGTGGGTAAAAATAGGAAATGTGCCGTGTGAGCGTGAAGTACGGGTGCAACTCAAAAAGGCTCGATGGAGGAGGAAATGTGGGCTAGAGGTGGATGGTGTTTACTGGCGGCGTGCCCTCGTTGGAGCGCTCTGTTGGCTGCATCGGAGATGGTGGTTCGGGTGTAAGGAGGTGATATTTGGTCATGTGTATGTACGAAACAAAGAACCGGTCTGAGGACCGGTGTACCGTAAAGTAAGTATGGAGATATAACATAGAAGAGAGGCGACCAGCGGTCCATCCTACCCTTCCACACTGGCTGGTAACGAGCCTATGTAGTTGTAGGCTTTCTGGCGCTGAGTGTTTCTACATAGTTTGAAAACAGCAGTTGAGAGGTAGCACTAAGATTTCACGATTTCTTTTCGGACCTCACGATTGATCGTGAAGTCTTACAAACTGGCAGATGAATTTGACACTAATCTGCAGGGCGACCCTGCCATTCCAAGGGTGATGGCGAATTGGTCGCAAGACCGCTCAAAACCGCACCTGCCAAGGAGCGAACCTTGGCAATCTGAAGGCATTTCCGGCCAAATAAAACCCTCGGAATGACCAATTTTTGAGTCCATGAACCAAAATGATAAATCGGTCATTCCGAGGGTTGGCAATATAATAGTGGGGAGCCAAGGGTGAGTCTGTAATATCCCATGTCACTCGGTCTGTGCTATTCCGATATTGCTGTCAATTAAAATGCCAGAGCGAAACCACCGCTGGGTAGCAACCTCGGTTAAACAATTAATATTGGTTTTATGGGAGATGCAGGCCGGAGATTTTGCGCCGGCAACGTAACCGGGGCGTGGGAACTGGGTGAGTTTTGGCCAGAGCAGTGAAAAGACCGCTCTTTGGAGGATCTTGAATATGGGGATGGGAAGGTGGTATTGGAGAGGTGGTGGGGAGTGAATGTGCATTGGAAGAGGTATAATGAACCCTGTGAATGATACAATATTCGAGAAACAGTGTTATACCTGGAGCATATGACTGTAACAATGGCTGTTTTTCAGGCAAGAACACACCTGAAAGTGGATTGCCGTGGGATCTGGATGTGAGGTTCAGGTTAGTTCATTCGTCAAATACTCAATCTCCATTGTTGGTCCATGATCGCTCCGCGATTCACAGAGACCGGCATTATGCCTATCCCAGTCCGCCGTCTCTTCCTCGGTCTCAGCCACTTACGGTATTTCCTTGGCCTCAAAAATGATCACTACGCCTGTCCCGCTCTAAATAGTTCAATTGAACTTTGTGGCATGGGAAAAAGATCATGGGCCAGCGACTTGACCAAGGCTGCATCGAGACTGCCATTCCACTGCCCAGATTTAATTCTGACATGTCAAACTTCTGATAAAGACGTCGAAGACCACTCTAAACTGGTGCGGAAACTCATGTTGGAATGGCTACAAGGTGAAATTGACTCGTCTGAAAAGCTCTATCTGTTACATGGAAGTGGTGAATCCCAAGGGGAGGACCGACCCCACTTCCTGCATGCGGCATTACCTGACAATAGTCAAGACACAGAAACATCGAGAGGCAATTACCTCGGATTATTCTATTGAGAAGCCCCGCTTCAAAGGAAAACCCCCTGGAAACCCCAGCTCGAAAAATAATGTTATTTAGAACCCAGATTCTCAGGGGTTTCTTGCCAGCGGATGTCCGGAAATACCGCCGGCGCCGTTGATGGATGCGATCACCTGACTCGCATTGATTTGTGCAAGTGGCCGTTGAACCGTTCACGAGAGTGAATTTGTAGCAACAGTTCAACATGAATTGAAACACAGATAACCAATTGATACCCTAGTATTTTAACTGAATTGGCGAAGCCAAGGGGGTGTTCCGGCTCGGACGAAGGCTAGACTCGTAACCAGTCTCTACGTTGAGCAACAAGACTTAGTAGTAGCATGCAAAAATATTTAGGAAAAACGGGCAAAAACTGAGGGAGGAAAAAAAGTAGCGGCAGGGTTGCTCGAACGTAGAGACTGGGAGAACTTACTCGACAAATGTCATATCAAAGTTGTACGTAACTTAATCAATCCGACTTGGAAAATTTTCGCTTTGTGGAATTCTGAATGCTCATAGAATGCAATTCTAACGAACGACACTGGACTCCGTCAAACAAAAGCATTGGTCTCAAAGCCAGTCTGCTTGACCATTGAAACGAGATCCCTGACCGGTATTATTTCCGAAATTAGTCGATGTACTAGGAACTCATGTTCTGCAGCCTTGGTGGCGCTGGCAACCCTGGTTCTGTTTTTCGCATTCCCTGGGAAAAGTTACTACACAACGCCTGCAAATGTCATGCCGTTTATGTACGCCAACACCATGCTTGTGGTTTTCAACGCGCGGTTTCAAATTGTCGGCAGGCGAAAATTCTACTTACACGTCCTCGTTCATTGTCACCTCAGGTTCTGGGAGTAATCCGGCAATGCTTGCAAGCACGACACAAACCGGGGACGACCAAATATTTCGATTACTCGACAGGTCCTTTCCGATCAAGGAACAGATTCATTCATAGAAATGAGAACTGTACGCGAAGTATATTTTTGCATTCCTTCCGCACTGCGAGGCTGATAATAAACGGCAGGTGTCTGGGATCATGTGTGAACAACCCTGCTTCTTAATTCTACACTGGTCCATTCACGTAGTCTTGTCTTGCTTAATTTTTTTTCATCTACTATGTTTGCCTGCCCAGAGAACCGGTTCAACGCCGCCTACTCAGTGTTGCGTTTCTGAACAACAGGTCTACCGGGACACAAACATTTGTAGTACATGATATCTTGCTTTGAGACTGCCAGTCGGCAGGTTTAGAATAATAGTATAATACAGGGCAAAAGAAACTGGGGGGTGGGGGGGGTATATATACAGCAATGTCAAAGATCTCTATCGACAGCCTTAATGGTGACTGGAAGCTGGGATCCCAGTTCGATCTCCCCAGCGATAGTGGGAACCATCACCAAGGACGCCTCGCGACGTATTTTAGAGGCGAGAGTCGGGTCGATGGAAAACTCGAAGTTTTTGACGAGCTCGACAAGGAACGCCTGGTATTCATAAACGCTGTGCCCATGTGTTGAACTCCTAGAAACAACGTGATTTATTGAATGATCGACTTACGCAAATCGCCAACCTGAAGTGCAATGGGCAAAATCAGTTCAGCAGTTATGTAGGTAGATGGATGGATAATTACCGATACAGGCACGATGTCCGCTACCGAAGGTCATTCTGCCGAGCGGAAGTCAAATAGATGGAGACAGAAGTAGAGGTTCACGCACAGATTCCCGTACACACCCAGTTTCGTTGTGGCCTTATCTTGAAGGGAACCGTCGAGCCAGCGCTCTGGGTTGAACTTATCTGCGTCTTCACCGAAGACATCCTTGTTCCTAAGTACAAAATACGAGGATGGAAACGGAGGTGACATGAAAATGTGAATAATGCCGGACCTATTGTAACCTGCCAGAGACACGACGAGGACAGTATGTTTGGCGATGGGAAGCTCCATGATGGTTCTGCCTGATTTGGTGACAAGTGGCTTGGACAGGGGAAGGATTTCATCCCGCGCCGCTTCGCGGAGCGAAGTATACCTACAGTGAAACAGAATTACGCGAGTGGTCGTGGAAAAACGGGAACATACGACACAGGGTGGAACCGCAATACTTCCTATGCATCGGGTCAGCGAAATGGGCAGCAAGCCGGGCGGATGGCGGCCGACCTTCATTACGGCCGTGGTGTACGCCATTGATTCAAAGTCGGCAGCTGTAAACTCGGTATCACCGCGGGCATGGATAGCGCTTTCCGTGGCCTGAATTTCGGCGCGTAGCTTTGCCTGCACGTCAGGATGCTTGGTGAGCTCAAACAATGTCCAGGACATAGTGGTCGCAGTTGTTTCCTACGGCAAGCGATATTAGTATTCCGATCAACCAAGGACCTGAATGGAAACGCACATGTCCGGCTAACATTATAGTCCTATAAACACAACCAACTCAGCAACCGTTGAGGTCGGGGGAGCGAGGCACCTACTGCATTTGTGCCAGCATTTCGGTTTCGCTGAGGTTCGCGCGCTCATTTGCGGATGCGTTGGCCTTGACTAAACGGCGGCTATCAGCTTGCGCTTAATAATAGGAAACTGCCGCGCACCGAGCAAACTCATGATGTCGCGCTTGCTCTTTCCGGCCAACAGCGCCTCAGCCTTCTCCTCGACAAGTTCTTTCGCAATTCCCTTCGCAAGACGGGCTACTCGGCGCCCGTTGCGAAAACCTTTGAAGGGAGCGTAGTCTATGAAGAATCTAATCAACGAGACTGGCAGTATTTCCAGCAATCCCATGATAAAGATTCTGCTCTTCCCCGGTACACTGAGCATCGGCCTATGTTTCAATCAATTTATATTGCAAGGGAATCAAGATATCGAACAGCACACACGTGATACTAGAAAGCGCGGCCGATAGCGGATCGTGCTCGTCGTTAATTGCCCCAAACCGATAGTCGAATGCCACTAGAGGTATAGACTAAATCATCGACGAGGATCAAGCAGAGCGAGCCCATACCTTCTCCGATTACATCAAGGAAATAGCGAGTGAAAAAGTTGGGGGCGTTGACGACGGTTGAACCATCTACTCCCAAACTGTCCTTCCATTTTGTAGCTAGCTGGAGGGAAACATCAACACCTGGGGAAACCGATCTCATTCGCTCCATTCACCTTCTACAAAGGGTGACGTATATTGGTATTAAGAAAATGTGACTAGGCTAGAGACGCACATTTGCATATGCTGTGAAGATGGGCACATAGGAACGGGCTTCGGCGGTCCCGAATGCCGGGGAATTAACTCTGCGCTGGCGTTTGTGCACATCGTCTATAGCATCTCAATTAGTGAGATACGGCAATAATGAAGTCTACAGCCACGAACTATTTGCCCAAGCAAGCCCTTCCCCCGTCGCAAGTCTCGTGATCTCACTCCTGACGGCGTGTTTCCGGATGTTGTATCCTGAGCTGTACATGTAATGAAGCGCCTTCGGGTCAGATATTAGCAAGCGATCCGTCTGCAAATCAAAGTCAGGAAGGGGGCACCATCGAACAAAGAAAAAAACGTACGCCGAGGATTCCTTTCAGGCGAATGACGTGGCCGAACTGTGCTTGCCATTTGAAATCGGCCTGGAGCGGCGATATAAACGGAAAGAAAGGTGAAAGATAAGGTGAGGCTTGCCTCGCCAGCCTGGCACTGGAGCGCTTCACGCTGGGATCCTGGGAATTCATTGACACAAGTGACTTTAGTATCCAAGTCACTGCATGGCCTTACCAAGAAGGAAAGATTCGGGCTCGGGCCCAGGAATGTCAGAGATTGAAATGCGCGTCCATCGCCGATAGAGCATGTATGCTATCCAGACGACAACAAGAACAGAAAGTGGGTCGAGAAGAAACCGCATGTCGTATGTATGTAGACGGTCCACAGGATGAACATGTGCCCGGCTTTATAGAATGGCGGAATCGAGAGTCGCGTGAAGAGAGTCGGGCCATCGATGGTTGATGATGTGAACAGAGGAGGTCAAGAGACAGGGAGCAGGCACATATCAATCCAAGAAGCGCTTCATGACGAGATTTCTAGTGACGAGGTCCGTCCCGGAGCGTGAGAACCCCATGGATGACCGTAACAGTATTGCGGCAACGGCGCGAATGGTCACGCGACTACGGTTTAGGGCTTGCACAATGCACCCGCAGGACGAGCCGGGCCGCGTCGTAGTTCGGCGCGTCGTAGGTCGGCGTGACGGCGTGCAGGTGCCCGTACGCCGTGAATGCTCCATGCAGCTCGAAGATCATAGCGTTCGCGGGGTGAGCGAGAACTGCAGAGGTGTTCGCCAGACCGAGGTTGTGTAAGAGGCAGGCGTGGTATACTGGCAGCGCTAACTCCTCGAATGTGATATGCGGCCCGCCGGGCATTCGGAAGGGGAAAACCGTTGTAAAGGAGGGCCAGCGCAAAATAGACGTTCGGAGAACGTGTAGTACTGAGACGTGCAGAGTTACTCTTTTG
Source organism: Mycena olivaceomarginata (assembly GCA_029378375.1). NCBI lineage: Eukaryota > Fungi > Basidiomycota > Agaricomycetes > Agaricales > Mycenaceae > Mycena > Mycena olivaceomarginata. The sequence continues at coordinate 88,632 of JARKIC010001360.1, read as the reverse complement.
GCGTAGGTGAGAGTCTCTGCAGCCGCGGTGTCGAGTGGGACCGCGCGGAGTGTCTCGAATGGGACGTAGTCAGGTTGGATTTTGGAGAGGGCTAAGAAAGCGACGGTGTTTCTCGGAACGTAGGCGTCGAATAAGTATCTGAGGGAAAGGCATTTCTGCTTACCTTTCGAATACCACGCCGTATATATACTCCCACAGCAAGCGACGAGAGCAGTAGTGCTACGCAATCCGATCAGTGCTTATCAAGGGTAATAGATTTCACCCGGGTCCCGAATAATACGCAAGGAGGTAGCTCCACGCGACGATGGAATCTCAAGTTGCCGACAAGTTTTGAATATGGATCCTACAATTTCTGCGGTTAGTCGCGAAGAGAGAATTTGAATAGAACCGATCACAGCGCGTCAAGTCAGCCAACATCTGACGGGAAAAAAACGAGGTTGAGTCACCGAGCACAGCTCGATTATCCACAAATGATGCTCCGCAGAAATCAGTCATCCCCCATCTGTTGGGAAGAGGTTGACGCGGCCAGTTTCGGCGCGTACAAAGGTAAAGTGCGTATGCCTCCTGGGTCCAGACTTGGACCCAGGTGGAGATCCGAGCATTCGCATTGTGCACGTTGGGTACGTACTCGTTGAATATTTAATATGATAACTGACTTCATTATAGAGAAGTGGTTGAGTCAGCGCTAACTTTCTAGATGTCAAGAATCGAAGCTTACGCATCAAACGGACACGCATCTCCCTATTCCAACTGTAACAGAAGCCAAAACTGTGTATAGGCATCTTGTAGGCATCTCGTTCCATCTGAACTCAGGGGAGTGAGCGTTGGATAAAACAAAGACATTCTCCTCCGCCTTCCCATGACACATATGTACAACATCTTCCTCCCACAAATCGAATTTCCCGTCGGACATTTGACCAGCGTCTCTTTCGATGTAACTCCAGCCGTCGACATTTTGCGACACTGCTTGAACCTCTTCGGCAACCATGCAACGATAAAGAGCAGTGGAGGACCGTCTTAGACGAGAATTGCGGCGGAGAGAAATTTGGCTTAGAGGGCTCCAGGTGTATGAACCAGTGCCGGAAGAGACTTGAGGTCGACAGAAAGGCTTGTCTGGCACAGGGATCTAAGCATGGCAAGTGCCAAGAGGAGCTCGTGCGTCCAAACTGAGTCAGGACGAGGCATCATCGATTAGGTTCTCCCAGAGACCAGGAACGCGTCTGGGTCATGAAAATGGTGCCCCAAATATGAGTGGATCGCCGAAGAAAAGAGGATGACGTTGGGGTGACGGAGAGCGGACAAGAGAGATCACTGGATCAATTGATGGCTGATGATTATCCGTTCTTTAACGAGATGGCACAAATCCTGTGCTGTTTCCACATATGTCCATGCTCCTTTGCTGTTGGTCTGCCGCTGTGCCACGGCTAACTTCTTCAGCGAGTCAATTTTTCCACACTTCTGAACCCATGACGAACTACGCACTCAATTCCGATTTTGTCCGAACTGTGCAACAACTGCGGACTGTCAAAAAATAACCCAATTGGAACCATGGAGAGGTAGAGCCGAGTCTCGTGGATTTATCACTGCCCAGAATGTAAACAACGTTGTCACTCTGGCACACGTTCGTCATTCTGCGGCCACATAGAGAGAACCATATAAACGGCGTCTCTGTTCTGTTCCGCCCGACCTCTTTTATCCCTTACCTTCATCTCCACCCGCGGCTTATGATCTCACTCCCTCAATATGACTGTCCTTCGATGCTGGGCTCTCTCTGAATCTAGCAATTCAATGCATCCTCCTCGAGCTTCAAAGCCTGCGGAGCGCATCTACTGTGAACACTGCAATAACGCATCAAGAGTATTGCTTCTGCGATCCTTGGGTTATCTCTTACCGCGCAACAATGCAATATGGAAGATCAAACTGCATTCGTTGTTTGGGATGGGACTTTATCGCAATAGCTCTCTTAACCGTTCTTTGGCGCAATCAAAGTGCAGCGCGTCCCAACATTTTTTTTCATTCCTTTACCAAACAACATTTGCAAGTCCCCGGATATTTCCAGATGTCCGAAGTGAGCAATCACCGTCGTATCCCTTTTACTTCGGCCCAGAACGATCGATGAAGAGAACATGCCCATCGCGAACCACAGTCCGGCACACTTGGAGGGAATCGGCTATGCTGTTTGATCTTGGTACGCCGCCTGGAGACTACGGATTTACCTTCTAACATTTGCAAGGCACATGGCAATCGGCCCGCACAATATTCTCCAGCACAACCAACATCCGAGACTGCCTCCAAGATAACTTTACAGTCATGAATGCACAACGGGTCTCCGGCCGAGGTTGTTTCGAAGTGCAGGCGATAGAGAGTAGCGAGATCTTACCTCTGTTTGCTCTGGTCAGTGGACACGGTTAATGTCCTTAATACTTATTCATCTACGGTGTGATTCCCGATTCCCGCGACGTTGACGGCGCCAGAACACGACCAGCACACCATTGAAGTCCCAGGTTGATTGAAACAACGGAGATCCTAACAAGTGTTCATGTGTGCCGGAGCGGAGCGAAGGCGTATCTTGTATCAATCTCTTCCTTCCGCTCTCCGATGTCCTTAAAAATGCTTTTATCAGATCTTGTCCCAGACATAATCTTTTCCATCTTCAAATTTTGCGATGTCTTGACTGTCGTCTCTACGGGACAGGTAGACCTTCCGTATTGTTTCCGTGGGAAAATATCCTGATGTCGCCCAGACTTGCCGATACCTGCATCAGCTCGCATTCGACAAGAGTGTATGGCTGAATCTGATGAAGAACCTGCAGAGGAGGTCCATTCTCGAGCGGACCTGCACCAATCTCGAATCCCTCTCTACCGCTGACATGATTGGACTCGCCCAGCGGTTACTGAGTGGGCCGGAAACATGGGGTTCTCGGATCGACTCCACATCAGAGGTCTCCCGAGAAGTTATCCTACATACTGGGCCAATAACTCTCGGGGATCCTGGATTTCATTATTCGGACCAACTCCTCCCAAGTGGGCGCTACGTTCTTGTAAATCTCGTCGATCTCGATGATGGCTCCCGAAGACTCGAGTGCTGGAGTGTCGCCGACAATAAGCTAGTCTGGAGGCACACTTGGGGCATGAGCCACAGTGTACTCAAATTTGCCGCAGACGAAACAGAGGACGGAGATTCAATCATCATCATGCTCTGTGTTCGGGGTCCACCAGATACCGGCTGGAGGTGAGTTCAAATATTGCGTTTATTCACCCCGTAATAATCATTTTTCGTTTCCAGCTACGCGAATGTACTCAGCATTGATCTTCGAGAAGGGACTCGCACCGACCTTCTCACCGTTCGTTGCCCCCAGTCTGGCACTTCAGAGAGCCTGTTTGTGAGCCCCGTTGTCCGTGGATCGCTCGCAGTTGCCGGGATCGCTGGCCCAGATCCTCCTCAACATATCATCATCAACTGGAGGGAACGCTCACACTTTATCCTCGGCGATGGCGCGGTTGGTATTCCGGTACTCTCCCACGCATCGCTGACACTAGATGGATACAGGCCTACGGATCGCAACTTGGGCTCACTCACCAGCACCTCATCCTGAGGTCCTCCTTCACCCTGGAAGACCGTATCCACATCGTCACCCACGACGCACTGCGTCCCCACTGGGCACCGCTGCCTGAAACGCACGACGCCCACGAATACGTCCGAGTTTCGGCAGACGATATTCCCAAGCTCGCTACATTCGTCGATCCCGACGTCAACTCTCCCGGCCCCATGTACGTGTACGAAAACCCTCTCCAGGACAACAGTTTTCGCTTGTGGGTACACGATTCGGACAACTGGGACAGCGAATTGCTCTGCTACCGCCTGTGCCCGTCGGCGCAGAGCTTCAATGGTCGCGATCAAGTGTGCCCTCGAGGGGTGCGGTCCCGAACGTATCACAACATCCCCTATACCGGTCACCTCCTCGAATACTCGGCAGAGGAGGCTGGGTATTCGGCATTCCCCCCTACTGGATGCGCTCCAACGCGAATAGCGTTCTGCGGGGAATTCCCAGAGGTCGCGCCGTATTCTGGGGCGCTAACGTACTCGACAGACTCCACTATTGTGATTCAATATTACAAATAATGTTTGAGCCACCTGTGCATCGTTCTGACCCCAGTTGCACATGCATGGATTCGAGGACCGCGCGTTCTAGTTGTGCATCCAAGTCACAGCGTAATAAAAAGGAGCTGAAGGTGTCCCTCGGAATCAGTTACACGGTCACAGAGCATGAACCGTGGAGGTCAGTTCAAAGGTCCCGGATATGCCTTTTGTCTTATCGAGAAAATCGAGCTCCAGACTGCTTTGTTTGACCAACAACCATTCATTTCGTGGTCGTGACCATATCTTTCGCAGGTTGTGAAAATGGGGACTAAAGAGGATTCCCATCAACAAAAACACACAAGAGCCACTTACAGATCACAGAAACGTCTGAGAAAACACGTGAAGAGTTATCAGCGATCTCAACCGAACTACACCGACTCTTCCCGTATCATCGATCTCAGCCAGGCACTTTCGAGCACAGTTGAGGCGCGAAATCGCAGAAGTCCCTACAATGATCGGCGATTGCAAGCAGCCCGGGACAGCACGTCGGGGCTTCGAAACCAAATGTTCCGCCAAGCGGCAGGCAGTTGGTGTTGCGGGGGGGGAGTCCATGAAGCTCATCGTCGATGCAGCTAAACGGCTGGGTGTTAGCGTTGCATTTTGGGCGGACGACTTGAGACGAACCTGAAATTGACGGGGTCGTAACACGCGTCGGCGCACCGTAAGGTAGCGCGGCGAGCCGAAGTTTCAGTGAGGCAGCGTGATAGGCCATCGATGCAGACGAATGGGCACAGGAAGTCTCCGTCGTGGCACACATACTATGTGAGTTTTTGCGTCATATATAAGGCAACGGGCATGAATAGTACTACTCACATCAGTTGAGTTGAACCTTTTATCACCGCAGTCGAGCAGCGTATCTGGACCAATTACAGCATTATCCACGAGGGCCGTGTTGGAGCAGCTGAACACCGTTAGCCTAACTCCAAAGACAGTGGAAGGGTTTATGAGATACCTGAATCGACCGGGAGAGTAGCAGGCATCGCCGCATCTCAGCTCACGCACCTGTCCGTCGATGGGGCAGAGAAAGTCGTTGTCGAAACACGTGTACTGTAATTTGCCATTATAAAATCAGGCTACCCTTAAAGGACAAGACGATCCAGGATACCTTGGAAGGGTCGTACCGCGCGTCACCACAATCCTCAAGGTCTGTGGCAGCGACGATGGTGGAGAGAAGTGCGGTAAGAACAACGAACGAGAGTCGAGCCATGTTGACAGGACGTAAAGAGATGTTCTCGCTTTGAGGCCTTTTATCTAAGAGCGGGCAAAAGGCGGCGCTTCTTGAGAGACAGAGCCATCTCGGTCATTGGGCTGTATCTCGCTTCGAATGCTATCTGCCGCTCAGATTACAATCTCGAAGTCAAGATGCCCCTGGAATGGAACGCCATGCGGGGATAGTTGAACCAGTCGCATCGTTGCTCGCCGGCCATAGTGAGTCATGGATTCTGGAAGGTGCAATGCACGGGACCCAAAAGGTATCTCGAAAGCTGCGGACTCCCGTTTTGTGCAAGGTTGGTTCAAAATTCAAATTGCTTCAAACTTATGTTCTATTTTCAAATGTCAGTGCAGCGTCTCGCTTGTCAGTTCAACAGTAGCGTTGACATGGCGGGATAAACGCTGCCCTGAAATGTCTTGACTTCTTACCGCTGTATCTCCTAGGGGCAGTCTGCGGTAATTATAGGCGTTGAAGGGTCGCCGTCGGATCGCCCTTTATCACTCTCCTGCGTTTTCGATGCGATGCCAATTTGACATCAGTGCTTGCGTTTGTGGTGCCATTCGGGTCGTTGGTTCAAAGACGTACCAGGCTGTTAAGTAATTGTTGTATCAGTTTCAATTGGCTACCCAGGATACAAGTACATGCCTACGCTCCCCTTCCCATTTGCCGCTAGATGGGCTCACTGCATTCCGTGGCGGGATCTCATCAGTGTCCTCCCTAAGGCCTTAAATCACGACCCTCTCGCCATCCGAGGCCTGAGGTTGATTCAAGGCCTTAATCCTAAGGTCTGAGCGTAGGCCTTAGAAATAACTTTCAAAATGAAGTATTCTAGTTGCCCCACACCTCGACGTCGTCAATCTCGATCGCTCCATCATCCATGGTTCCGCCATAACACGATCCCAGTTGGGTCATGCCAATCGACCGGTGGGTGCTTGAGGATGTGCTTAACACAAGCACAACAAGCACACCGATGCTTTCGGATTGATCCCCAGGAGGTCGTGGAAATTGCTCCCAATCGATATTGTTTCCTTGTTGCTGCCACGGTAAGGAAATCCAAAGGAAAGCATCACAAGCATGTGCACCAGAAACACATGATCATCTAAGGCATTAGCTCAGAAAACAAATCGAGCAGCTCTAGTCTAAGGCTTATTCTAAGGCCATAGCTAAGCCCTTAGGCTTTAGGAACGTCCTATGCCCTTAGGACTTGGGGCAGACACTGGATCACATATCGCGACGAGTAGTGGATGGGTTGCTTAGCTGTAAGTGAGGACGTCCGTTCCTTCCGGGCTGTCTAAGTGCTTGAATATTCCTAGATTTATGGCGGCTGGCAGAATATGTGCTGCAACACGAGGCCCATAAATTAGGCCGTCGTTCAACAAAGCGATCACGATTGCTAACAGACCTTATGCGGATACATCTTGATCGTCATCCTCTATAGCAGAGTAGACCGGTAACCGATCTGTCTACGGGAATACTGTCGGTAGACAGACCGGTCGATCTGGTTTTGAATTTGGATGATACGCATTTTGATGTCATTTCTCACGTGAAAATCACGACTTGCCAAATTGAGACGTAAATCCGATAACTCCGAAGCCCGAGTACCTCCCGTTCAGTAGAAATAAAATACCAAAGCTCCGAATTTGTGAAATAGATACTATCCCCTGTGTCCTGGGATTTTTTGAGGCATTTTGGTGCGGGTTTGCGTGCCTGAGATGGTAACGGCAGTTGTGGCTATGTTGATGGGGCATCAAACGTGACTTTCACGTGAGGAATGACATCAAAATGCGTATCATCCAAATTCAAAACCAGATCGACCGGTCTGTCTACCGACAGTATTCCCGTAGACAGATCGGTTACCGGTCTAATAGCAGAGACTAAGTATTGGGAGTGTAAATCGCTTAGAGTCCGGCCGTCGGAGTGCACCACTGCTCTGACAAAGATGGGTGTCTGGATTCTAGAGTATGTTGGATGGATGCATTTGTTTCACGTTAGACAAAGACGGAAATTGAATCAACGTACCAAGGTGGCGAACCTGTCGAGAGTACGCGTAAAAAGGGGTACTCCTGGCTCAGTTTGCTTCCGCCCAAACAAAGGGGGTGTTACACCTTGCTCAGCACAGCCTCGATGCAGCTCGCCAGTATCCATTTCTCCTCGTCGCAGTCGCAGCTCGGGCGGCTAGCGTTCCATTCGGGGTTCCTGCACACAACTAGCGACTGCGACGCGTGTGTGGAGCGATATCTTCAGTTATCGAAGGACGCGGAGTTAGAGACGATGTAAACGCGGCGCGGGAAGCACTGGTGGTGAAGTTCCGGACAGCGATGCGGTACACGTTCCTCGCCCTCCTGGTCCGACTATTGTGATTCAATATTACACACAATTTTTGTCTCCAATTAATCCAAAACTGCATTCTGACCTATGCCAGAATGTAAGAATGAAGTTGTGCATGTATAAATTCCTGCCTTCGAAGACGGCGCGTTCTTTCTGTACATCCGAGTCGCTTGCCGGAGATGGCCTTCGGCTTGTCGAGAAGCTTCAGACTGCTTTATTTTCGTCAACGCTCCCATTTATCTAGCGGTTGAAGACGTTCTCTCTGGCAGATTGTGGAGGGCGGTCTAGAAGGGACCGCTGGAAAAAACACACAGGAGCATATAGATTGCGCGCAATACGTCGGACAAAGCGCGTCAAGAATTATAAACGATCTCAACCGAGCTACGACGACCCTTCCCGTACCATCGAGCTGAGATTCAACCAGGCACTTTCGAGCACCCAGAGTCGAAATCACAGAAGTCCCTGCAATGGTCGGCAATTGAAAGCAGCCCGGGACAGCACGAGGTTGCACCGAAAACAAATGTCCCATCAAGCGGCACGCAGTTAGGGTTGGGAGGGGGGAGCCCATGAAGTTCACCGTCGATGCAGCTGAAAGGTTGGGTGTCAACGTTGCATTTTGGACGGATGAGTTTAGGGCGAACCTGAACTTGACGGGATCGTAACACGCATCAGCGCACCGGAGAGTAGCGCGGCGAGCCGAAGTGCCAGTGAGGCAGCGTGATAGACCATCGATGCAGACGAATGGGCACAGGAAGTCTCCGTCGTGGCAGACATACTGTGTGAGTTTTTGTGTCATATATATACAGGAATAGATCGCCGTGAATAGCACGACTTACATCGGTCGAGTTGAACCTTTATCACCACAGTCAAGCAGCGTATCTGGACCAATTACAGCATTATCCACGAGGGCCGTGTTGGAGCAGCTGAACACCGTTAGCCCAACTCCAAAGACAGTGGAAGGGTTTATGAGATACCTGAATCGACCGAGAGAGTAGCAGGCATCGCCGCATCTCAGCTCGCGCACCTGTCCGTCGATGGGGCAGAGAAAGTCGTTGTCGAAACACGTGTACTATCATTCGAAGTAATTCAGTCTTCGCCCTTCAGAGACATGGCGATCCAATACATTAGAAGGGGCGTACTGTTGGTCACCACAGGCCGCAAGGTCTGTGGCAGCGACGATGGTGGAGAGGAGTGCGGCAAGAACAACGAACGAGAGTCGAGCCATGTTGACAGGACGCAAAGAGGTGTTCTCGCTTTGAGGCCTTTTATCCAAGAGTGGGAAAAAGGCGGTGCTTCTTGAGAGACAGAGCCATCTCGGTCATTGGGCTGTATCTCGCTTCGAATGCTATCTGCCGCTCAGATTACAATCTCGAAATCAAGATGCCCCTGGAATGAAACGCCATGCGGTGATAGTTGGACCAGTCGCATCGTTGCTCGCCGGCCATAGTGAGTCATGGATTCCGGAAGGCGCAATGCATGGGACCCAAAAGGTATTTCGAAAGCTGCGGACACCCGTTTTGTGCAAGGTTGGTTCAAAATTCAAATTGCTTCAAACTTGCGTTCTATTTTCAAATGTCAGTGCAGCGTCTCGCTTGTCAGTTCAACAGTAACGTTGACATGGCGGGATAAACGCTGCCCTGAAGTGCCTTAACTTCTTACCGCTGTATCTCCTAGGGGAAGTCTGCGGTAATTATAGGCGTTGAAGGGTCGTCGTCGAATCGCACCCTGACGTTTTCGACGTGACGCCAGTTCTATACCTTTGTACCGTTATGTCTTCCAATGATGAGCATTCGCGGCTCAAAGGCATACCAAGCCTGTTATTCGTCGGTTTCAATCGGCTACGCGGAATGAAAGTACAATACCTGCGTTTCCATCCTCCATATTGTAAAGTGGGTTCAAATCGTTTCAACTTGTGTTCTACTTCCATTGTGATTTTCAACAGCAACATTGACATGACGGGCGGGATAAACGCTGCCCTGAGTTCTTACCGCTGTATCCCCTAGCGGAAGTCTGCGGCAATTTTAGGCATTCAAGGGTCGCCGTCGGATCGCCCTTTATCGCTCCCCCGACGTTTCGATGTGATGCCAATTTGACATCGGTGCTTGCGTTTGTGGTGCTATTCGAGACCTTGGTTTCAAAGACGTACCAGCTCGTTAAGTAATTGTTAGATCAGTTTCAATTGGACGCAGGACGTAAGTACATACCTGCACTCTCCTTCGCATTTGTCGCTCGATGGACTCACTGCATTCCGTGGCCGGATCGGCACAGACTGCCGAGCTCTGCGGAGTAGATGATCGGCAGAGGGGTGATAGACCCCAGATCCGGCACAGATCGTCAGCGGCAGAAGGCGGGAGAAGGACCCCGAGGTCGGCAAACTTTGCCGATTTGGCTACGGAATGCAGTATTAGATGGAGTGTAACTCTTTGAGAGTCTGGCTGTTGGAGTGCACTATTGCTTTGACAAAGATGGGTTCAGGATTTTAGAATATGTTGGATGGATTCATTTATTTCCACGTTGAACAAAGACGGAAATTGAATTCACGCACCAAGATTGCGAACCCATCAAGAGTACGCGTAAAAAGGGGTACTCCTGGCTCAGTTTGCTTCCGCCCAAAGGGGTGTTACACCTTGCTCGGCACAGCCGTGATGCAGCTCGCCAGTATCTCCGGCTGGGCATTTCTCCTCATCACAGTCGCAGCTCCAGCCCTTGTCTTCTTCATCGGGCAGCTAGCGTTCCATTCGGAGTTCCTGCGCACAACTAGCGACTGCGCCGATCAGGGAAACCCCCCCACGAAATTTTCGCACATTTTTGCAGAAAATAGTTCAAAATATCTTCAGTTTCTTGAATATGAAAATTGAGCCAGAATATGTTACCCCCGGCGAAAATACCTCATAGTTGGACAAAATACTTCAACGGTTGCTCAGTTTCCGGTAGGGTTGGGGAGGCAGAGACTCAGAAGGGCGAAGCAAGTATGAAGAAGAGCATAAAGCAATGTCATTCAGATCTATATACATCTAAAATATACATGTATGCTACGTCTCGAGGATATATTAGCTGTTACCCAATGCCGCCGACATCAAGTCTTCGCCATGGCATCTTGAGTCGTAGCGAGTGTTCGTTCGAAGTCTGAGAAGTGGACTCTTGATGGGGTAGCTTGAGGAATTTCGAAGATAGAGGAGCAGGAGCATGAGTTGAGGAATATTGAATGAGATATGAGGAGGCAGAGCAACAGAGTAACGGCGATGTTGCGCAGGTCAAGGTTCATGATCAATTGAAGCTTGATGACTTGCGGCATGAGACTCGAGGGCGGCTGCCAGCTTGGCAGATTGACACAGATCTTGAAGGTGTGGGAATGGTTGAAGGCGTGAGATTCACGGGCAATTGTGGCCGTTGGAGGTCGACACCCTCGACGGCCAGTTACGTAAAAGACAAAGGTGCAGAGATAAAGAGTTGGAGGGGGGACAGTACTGAGAGCAAGGAAAGGCTTGGGAGATGGGTTTGATTCACATTGCCGACTCCAGCAGTCTCAGTGACGTGGCGATGCGTTGGGCTAGAGGGCGGGAAGGGAGGGCCGGTGTGTGGTCCGATGATGGCATGAGAATGGAGGGCTTCTGTGTCGGGAGTTGGGACAGTTGGGGGATGCGGAATGGCGGATGGCTGAGGGAGATGGTGGGGGAAAGGAAGAAAGAGATGTCCATCGTCGTGCCACGTCAAAGAAAATGGGCTGTGTTTGACAGATTGATTGACGTCGGACTCTGAATGACTTGAACTTCGTATCCACCCAAATTTTCACTCCGGCGCATTGGTCTCAAATTGAGCAGGGTAACAATGTCAAGTTACCGGGGGCGGATAAATGTTGTTTGGGGCTCTGGAGTAAAGTTTTCTCATGCAATGTCGAGTCCTGGAGGGTGACTTTTTTGTTTTGTTTCGGCATCTTGTGTATGTATGGCGCAGCAGAAGTTCATTAAAGGGGTGAGTTTCTGCTTCATAGTTGCCATAAAGTTGCATAAATGTAAGGAATTTCTTGCAAGGACATATAATTCTCAGTCATTCTGTGCAACATTTTGCGGAAATTGTTCAAAATACCCGAAGTTTCCAGAAGTTTTTCGGTGAAACATATTTTGAGTAAAAATATCGGAAAATTTGCAAGGAGGTTTTCCCTGATGACGCGTGGGTGGAGCGATATTTTCAATTATCGGAAGACGCGGAGTTAGACGATGTAAAAGCGGCGCGGGAAGCGCTGGTGGAGAAGTTCCGGATAGCGATGTGGTACACGTTCTTCGCCCTCCTGATCTGGGGCATGAGCGACACCTCCAGGTAATCGGCGGGAGAAGCGCGCTCCATTTGGCTTTCTGAGTTCCATTGCCGTTCTGCGGGTGGATATGCGTGCTGGTGGTTCAGACTCGGAGCGTGCCACTCGTTCCACAGGTGACAGCACTGATCTTCTTGCCCTCGTGATCGGTGCGTGGGAACGAACTGGTCGCGAGTGTACTCCGTCCATCGAGATTTCTTCTTGGCAGTGCTCTCGTCGAGTCTATCGTCTGGCTACTCACTCAATACATCTCTTAGGATCTTTCCAGCATATCCACACTATATCTCTCCTACCTACGGCCAATATTTTTCTCCAATCTTGATTTCACCTCGTCGTCGTCGTTGCGTCGTCGACGGTCAACTCGTCTTTTCCCATCAATCTCTACGCGTTCTTGGAGATAGATCCCAGCCTGCCTAAGACTCACCAGTTGGATCGTTTGTTATGTCGACAATTCATGGCTGCTTATGACTTGGACTCACGTTGTAAACCATTGTCCGGCGCGGATTATCCCGACATTAGGTCGTACCGGAATAACTGGATGCCCTGCATACGTCAAATTCAGGCACATATTCGTATATTCGTCTGCCCATGGTGTTGATTCGATCGCGCATTTGGTTCCGCTTAGTTTTCTTCCACATCCGAGACATGTCTCATCTCCTGGTTATAAAGCCATGGAGCGTCGTCGACCGGTTTGCTTCTTCCTCTCAGCTTCGTGTCAAGGTTCAGCGTCAGGGAAGCGCCAGTCTCAGTTTGTTCTCCGGTGCATCTCCCCTCCTGATAGGCTCTCTCCTGGTCTTCTTCTTCTTTGGAACTTTCTTGGCTCAAGTCTGTACGTGTGCCCTTCGCCACCTCCCCTTGGACCAGTGACTGACCTGGCGTCGCAAGACATATACCATATCTCCTTCCCAAATGACCCCCGAAGTGTTAAGTGCCTCGGTTAGAACCATGCGCTGAAAGTGTTGCTGGTCTAATATCATCGTCCACAGTATACTTCCTACTCCTGGGAATAACGGTATCCATTTGTCTCATCGCATCAGACGTACAGGCCTGGTACGGGTACAGTTTTGGGGACATTATCAGCCTTGTCACTTCAAAATACACGAGCTTCTATGAGCGCGGTCTACGCGATGATCGTGCATATGTTCTTCTGCTACCGTATTTTCGTGATACGGCGCGCGGTCTGGCCCCTTTGCGTTCTCATTGCCCTGGTATGTAACCCGCCCTTGATCCGCCAGCGCATAGATCTAATCATACCCATTCCCAATCCAGATCACAATAGCCCAACTCGCCGGCGGCATGAGGTGTGGTATTCTCTCCTTCTATCGCGCTGCGTCCCGTAGCGCTAAGGACATCACTGGACTGCACGACAAGACGCATATGGTGCTCATCTACCTCTGGCTCATCGGCGGCCCCGTCGCCGACGTCCTCATCGCGATCGCCATGACCACCCTTGTGCGTCGTTCACTGATTTGTCTTTCACATCCGAATTTTCAACTCTGATGTTTGCAGCTTCTCAAGACCGAAATCCACGCCGCGACGCGCGACATAATGAAAGACGTCGTCCACCTCATTCTAGAGACGAACACGTTCTCCGCTGCCGTTGCACTGGTCGCGCTCTTCCTCTTCATCGGCTTCCCGGTTTGCATATAATTTAATTCGGTTCGCGGATGCAGGACCTCATCACAATCGCGTAGAATACGCCATATTTTGGCTGCGCCGTAATCATCCTGCCCGGAGTGTGAGTTCTCCCCTCCCCATTCCTTGCCTGTCTCTTATCATCTGCTTCGTTGGTGGCCAGTTACGCTAACACTCTCCTCGCCACGCTCAACAATCGCGCAATCATTCTGCGTATCCAGGATCAGAGATCGGAGGGCGACTGCTGTGAGATTTCCGATGGTGAGGGGCGCCGGAGTTGGGGTACCCAAGCGCTGGAAGCGTTGAGAGCCTGCCGGTGATGTTTGCGCTGCGGGAAGAAAACAACGGAAAAAATGAGGCAGAGGCCGCTGGATGAGACGCCTCTTGATCTCGGACAATCTTGGTTATGACCGTTTAACGAGCTCTTACAACTATCTTGTATCGATTAGAGATCCGCTGTACAACAACTCACTGCATGAAAACTAACCCTAGTTGACCACAACTTTTGTCCGCGCAATATGAGGCGGTTGCCAGTGCAACTGCATCGCACTACTAGATATCCTCGGGTTGGGGAGGTTCATCTTTATCCCGGTCGGCTCTGGCAGTGCAGAGAGCTCCGGCGACAATGAATCCCCCCTGGCCCGTATGGAGAGATGGCTAGAGATGGCGCACAAGGGTGCAGGTGAAATTAAGTTGCATAGAAAGAAACTACTGCTCTGCCTACATCGTACTAAGCAACGTAACTATGACCTATTCTGCTTACCCGTCGAGAGGGCTTTTGCAGACAAACGACGTCGTTCTGTTCGACTTGAACGCATCCATAAGTACGATAATGGATGAGTATGCCCCGAGGCCCCCTAGTGCCAACGCGCCCAACATGTAAATGATATTCGCGACGTTCACCCACCACCGACGCGCCATGAAGCCGCGTATCATGCGCTTGAACCCCGAGTCGTGGCGGACCGTCTGCCCAGTCGTGGGATCGTATCCCTCTCCCTCCTGCAGCGCGTGTCTCTTCATCCAGAACATCACCGAAAGCATGGGGGGGAACGTGTATGTGAAGTGCAGGATGCAAAAGGCCGCCACAACAGAAGTCAGGCCCGCGAAGTTGGGAATCCCCGCGGCGAGGACGAAGGCAATGGCCCAGTAAAGGGGGATCAGGCACGCCCACGCCCACTTTCCGGCGGTGGTGTTCAGCCCGGGAGCGCGGAATACCTCGACAAAGACATTGTTATAGATGACTGGAAGGAAATTTCAAATGGTTTAGCTTATTTCAAAGTTCTTTGCAGGTCGACGCCGTACCCACCTTTGATTCCGATGTTCCCGTACAACGCCGCCGCGATGACGGCACTCACCATGGCAAAGACGTTACCCGCCGTCTGGAGGTTGTACGGTCCAATGCCGAGATAGCTGGGATTGATGACGTATTGTCCTTGGAATCCGTACATGAACAGGCCGTAGAACATGTACCTGCCACGACGTCATGTCAGCACCCATCGCGATGTACATAAACTTTGAAAAACACGTACCAAAAATAAATGAAGGCCTGAGCGGCCCACATGGCGGTGAGAAAGTCCTTCGGACGCCTCATCTCGGCCATGAATTCCGGGAATACCATTGAGCCCCCATATGCAAAAATAGCCTGCATAGCCCCGCTGACAGAGGCGACGAAGCTACCGGTGTCGGGTATACCGCCGCTAGTCTGCACGGGCGGGAAGACACCCTGGGCGTTCGGCGTGACAAGCGCTCCGCCGGCAATGGTTGCACCGGCGGACGCTCCCGCACCCGCAAAGTTGGGCGCGGTGTGCGCCGCGGCACCCATGGTGATGAACATGCAGATCAGATTAATCCAGACAGCGACGTTGGCCAGCCAGCCGAATTTTTGGAGGGTGCGAATCTGACCCATGAAGAAGCCGACTATAGCCCAGATCAGGCAGCAGACGATGAAGCACAGTTTAAATTTAGTC
This sequence comes from Mycena olivaceomarginata, assembly GCA_029378375.1. NCBI lineage: Eukaryota > Fungi > Basidiomycota > Agaricomycetes > Agaricales > Mycenaceae > Mycena > Mycena olivaceomarginata. The sequence continues at coordinate 73,037 of JARKIC010001360.1, read as the reverse complement.
GCTTGGGAGAGTGCTTCCCCGTTGGAGATGACGATGATGCCGACGTTGAGGAGCAGCTGGATTCCCTGGAGAAAGTTGAAGAGGTATCGCATATATGGGCCGTATAGGCGGTAGCCGAGGTCTCCAAAACTGAGGACGGGGAACTGGTACGAATCCAGCCCAAGAAAGATGTCCCACAGAAGATAACCCGAGTAGCCAGCGAGGCCGGCAAACACAGTGTAAAGGGCAACACCAGGACTAGACACACGTCATTGGCAGCCTATGAAGGCGGAGACGAAACTCACCCCCATCCCATCGTTGCAAACGCATAAGGAAGCCCGAAAGGCCCCAGGATGTCGGTCGTGATGAGATAGAAGGCAGCGCCCCTGGTTGCTGTACGCAAAGCTCTCGAGGCATTAGTCCACTCCTCATCCGAAATGACAGCGTCGCTGGAAGCCGATTTTTCTTTCACGACGCCGCCTTGCGATTTGGGGGGAAAGACGAGGGAGAGCAGATTGGTTTCATACCCCGTAACTGTCTGCGAATCCTCCTCCGCCCGCGTTAATTGCGCGTAGTAGTAGTACTCTTCGAAGGTGATGTCGGGGTCGTGGAGCCCCCGCGCGCGGGGGGGGATACCGCCACGGGCGGGAGAGGCGGGGGAGGGGGTATCTGCATCGACCTTCTCATTGATCTTCTCGTGCTGTAGGCGAGGGTCGCCCCCCTCCAGCGCAAGACTTGCTGGTTGAGCCATCTGTGAGTTTAGCGCTTGAGGTCGGGGGGGCTAAGAAGCAAAGGACACGAGGTAAGGAAACACGATAATAATCAGAGCCTCGACATGTGAACAGTCCATTCGGATAGAATATATAGCCGCTAGCGCGGGAGCGACCAGGATCAATCTTGGAGCACTTCCATCCCCAGTATTTTGGATCCTATATGACTGACTATTGTTAGAGCACTTCTAACAATACAGTCGCTAACCGGGAAGCGCAACGCGCCGTAAAAGCGCAACACTAATACAAGATATGCCTGCGCTCCGCTCCGGCTCAGGGATGGGAATTAAATGAATATTGTAACGGTGCGGGATGCTCCGTTAATCTAAGCGAGATCAGAAGCGATGAGACGTGATCAGGAAGCTGAGGATGAGAAGAGCACGGGGAGCGGGGCACGAAACGGGCGTTGGAAAGACAAGGTACGGAAAATACAGGCTGTTCATTAAATACACTAATAATCCCCTGGAGGTGAATCCACTTGAGCTCCGTCGTTTCACATACCTCCAGGAAGGCGAAAGCCGAACTGGAGGGTTACGACAGCGATCAGGGACAGCGCCGCTACATTATCCCCCTTCTAGCGCTGGAGGAACGACAAGCGCGGAATTTTTGGAGGGCGGCGAGGTTTAGGAATGTGGACGGGGTCGAGACGATCGGGTGGACGTGAGACGCGTCCAGAGTGTGTGGTTGTGACCGTGGGTGGAACGAAGTTGGAGCGAAGGTTTTGGCGGAGTGGTGGAGGTGTTGGGGTGCGACGAGTCGCAGGAGGGATGGCGGTAGAAGTCGTGGGTGGCGGATCGGTGGTAAGAATGCCAGGGGGCGACGAATCTGAAGAAGGAACAGTAGAAGGAGTAGAATCAGAATCAGGTTCATTCACTGGGTAGGTTTTTTCCAATACAACGCGTTGCGGACGAGGAGCACGAGGATGACGACGGTGGAATCGTTCGAGCATGTCGTCAGCGGTATGAGGGATGTCTGAGAGGGGAACCCAAGCATCTTCGTCTTCCGATGTGTCGCGGAAGTGCACAAGGTACTCGTATCGGTGACCAGTCTTGCGAGCATCACGAATAGCCGCAATGTGAGTCGCGGGATCATCGTCTGGAGCTAACTCGAAGCGGTGAGGGTCAGCGTGCGGGTGGAATTCGGAGGGATCGTCGTAGGGTTCAAGGAGGGAGACATGGAAGACAGGATGAAGACGAGAAAGGTAAGAAGGGAGACGCAGCTTAAAGGCCCGGGTTCCAACGGCGCGTTTCTACCGGATAAGGACCAAGGCGGCGATGATCGAGCTTAATGGATGGTCGGGTAGTCTTGATGTTACGCCGGAGGAGCCACACAAGACGGCCAGGCTGGAGGTCCGGCATGGGATCGTGGTGGCGGTCATAAGCGCGAGCCTGAACTTCTTGGGCATGTTCCAGCTCGGCCCGAAGTTCCGCGTGGATGCGTTCGAGTCGAGTCGCAAGGTCAGCGGCAGCAGGAACAGCGGAAGGAGTGTTCTCCATCAGTCGAGGTTCGAAGGTGGGGTGGAACCCGATGTTGGCGAAAAACGGAGATTGTTTGGTGGACGAGTTCTCGAAGTTGTTGAACGCGAACTCGGCGAGAGGGAGGTAGTCGACCCAGTCGTCCTGTTGATAGGAGACGTAGGCACGAAGGTAGGTCTCGAGCGTCTGGTTGGTACGCTCAGTGAGTCCGTCGGTTTGCGGGTGATACGCCGTGGAGGTGCGTGCATCAACTTGCAAAAGACGTGTGAGCTCTGACCAAAATTGGGAAATGAAGACTCCACCGCGGTCAGAGATCATAGACTCGGGGAGTCCATGATAGCGGAAAATCCGGTCGAGGAAAAGCCAGGCGAGCTCGGGAGCCTTGATCGACTCGTTGCATGGGATGAAGTGAGCAGCGCGGGTGAGGCGATCGCAAACCACATAGATCGAGTCGTAGCCAGTGCGAAACCGGAAGTTTGACGATGAAGTCCATCGAAATCGAGAGCCAAGGACGGGTCGGGATATCGAGGGGTTGTAAAGGCCCATAGGGACGGTGTCGGACGGCCTGGATCCGAGGGCAAATGTCGCACGCCTTCACATAGCTTCGGACGCGCGTGTACAATCCCGGCCACGAATAATCCCGTTGAACATTTTGAAGGGTACGCGTGCGGCCGGGATGTCCTGCAATGACGGAGTCATGACGTGAGCGCAGAACATCTGTACGGAGGGGTTCAGGAACAAAGAGACATCCCCTTGTGAAATACCATCCCGCGTTCGGCGACAAAGTCAGGGATCGCCTTGCGCAAGAGCTTCGCGCCACTCCGGGTCGACTTCCCACGCATCTTGGAAGCGTTTGAGGAGTTCGGAAGAGTCGATTGAGAGTGTGGTGAGGGCAGAAAGGGTAGCGGATGGAGGAGGAAGCAAGGAAGGAGAAGGATGGAGGGTGTGATCAGGGAATAAAGGCTCGGTGTGATAGGGCTTGAGAAGCGTTTTGAACTGCGCTTCAAGAGCCTCATCCCCCTTCTGAGGGACGAAGTCCGGGCGTCGGGACGGAGCATCTGCGACGTTCTTGAGACCGGGACCCCATTCGAGCTTGAAATTAAACTCTGAAAGGAACATAGACCAGCGCGCCTGACGGCGATTTAAAACACGAGTAGACATGAAATACTCAAGGTTTTTATGGTCCGAAATTACCGAGACTGGAGTTGAAGTCCCAATAGGCCAGGCGCGCATGTCGCGGAAGGAATCCACAACAGCAAGGAGCTCCTTGTCATACACCTCGTAGTTGATTTCGGCGGGAGAGAACTTGCGGGAAAAATACGCGACTGGGTGAAGTTGGCCGTCGTCATCTGGCTGCTGAAGTACACCAGCGAGCGCAAAGTCGGACGCGTCAGTAGCGAGGGTGCAAGGCCGAGTCAGGTCGAAGTGTCGGAGCACGGGTTGGGAGAGGAGCGCGGACTTGAGTTTATCGAAAGCGTCGCGCGCCGAGTCAGAGAACGCAAAGAGGACATCCTTTTTACAAAGGGAAGTCAGTGGAATCGCAATGGAAGAATAATGGTCAACGAAGCGGCGGTAAAAATTCGTAAAGCCCAAAAAGGACTGAACGTCTTTGACGGAGCGAGGCTCGGGCCAGGAGCTGGATCGAGTCGAGCTTCTTGGAGTCCATCTTGATACCGTCCACACCGATTACATAACCGAGGTAGGTGACCTCGGACCGGTCAAAGTCGCACTTCTCCTGGGTTAGCAAAGAGGCGAGCTTCTTGAAGCCGGTTCGAACACTTTCTTGACATGCTCGTCATGTTCTTCCTGGGAACTGAGAGAAGATCAGAATATCGTCAAGATAAACAACACAAAAGATATCAAGGTAATCGCGCAGCGTATCCACTGATGAAGGCTTGGAAAGTCGACAGGCGAATTCGAAAGGCCAAAATTCATGACGAGAGTTTCGAAACAAGCCGAGCAGGGGTACGAAAGGCTGTCTTCCACTCATCGCCTTCCTTGATTCGGACGAGGTTGAAGGCGTTCTTGAGGTCGAATGACCGAAAAAACCTTGCAGCCTTGCGTCCTGTCAAGAAGATCATCAATAAGAGGTAAAGGACTAGCAGTTCTTTTTTAGTAATTGAATTTAAACCACGTGATAATCAACACAGAGTCGAAGGTCACCAGATTTTTTTCCAGGCGAAAAGGATCGGCTGCAGCCGCAGGAGATGTCGAACGTCGAATGAAGCCCTTCTTGAGGTTTTCATCGAGGTATTTAGCCAAGGCAGTCGCGTTCTTCCTGAGAAAGTCGATACATTGGACCAAAAGGAGGAGTTTTGCCGTCTTCGATTTCAATCGAGAGGTCGTAAGGCCGGTGCGGAGGGAGAGCATCCACTTCGATGTCGGAAAAGACGGTCGAAGCCCAGGGCATATATTTAGCAGGGAGTGCGCGCAGCGCAGAAGGGTCGTGAGGTTCGTTAGGGAAGTCTGGGCCGAGATCCGGGTCATGAGTCGAAGGTGTTGAGCCCATAGCAGAGAGTTTGTAGTAAGAAGAATCTGCAGAGTGGAAACGAATCAGTGAAATATCACAGTTCTTGGTTTGTTTACGAAAACGGTGGGGGTTCAGAAACACGAATTTTGGGAGTGGGAGCAGGAACAGGGTGTGTGCGATCAAGGATAGAACGACCAAAGCCATTAAGTCCCTGTCAACGCCGAGAGGAAGGAACCAGGAGCAGGGTTGGGAACAGGAGCAGGATCAGGGGAGGATGTGCACATCAGAGGAGTAGGCGCGCTGTCCGCAGACGAGCGCAAGGACGAGTCGTGGGCCAAACACTCATCATCAAAAGGTGTATCTACTGGTAGGTACAGGGGTGGAGGAAGGAACAGGAGAGGATTTCGGAGCAGGAGCAAAGGAGACAGAGCGACGGAAAAAAGGAAGTAACTCGCCGTTAAGACCGAAGCCCAGGCCGACAGAGGTTACTGAGGTCGAGTTGAGAGAGGAAGAGCCCGGGGCGAGTTGAGGAAGACCGAAGCCTTGCACAACCACGCTGTACGGGCCTAGAGCAGGACAAGATTGCAGCAGGAGAGGGTGAGGTCCATGTTGGTCCCAGTCGAGAGCGGGGTTGTGACGGCGCAGCCAGTCCAAACCAGAGAATGACCGGGTAGCCAACAGATACAACACCGAGTCGGATGACTTCAGAATGAGAGTCGACCGAGAGTTGAGTAATGACGTCGTGAGTGACCAAGCCGCCAGCGATGGGTCGATCGTCGACAGCGGTGATGGGGAACCAGGAATGTCCTTAGCCAGCTCGCGGAAGCGAGTGCCTTTGGGCGAACCGGTCAGAGATGCAGGAGGCGGAGGCGCCGCAGTCGACCAGAGCAAAGGTTCGGACTGGAGGACGCCCAGGAAAGGAGAGAGAGACATTGATGAAGAAATGGTCTGGAGAATTCAAGTGAGAGAAGGCAGCAAAAGCGAAACGAGGAGAAATAGATTTTTGGGGTATGAAACGTCCATTCGTCGCACGAACGAACGCGGGCTTCGTGGCGAGAACAGGACGCGCCCTAACGTCAGATCCGAGAGCCCTAGGGCAGGAGATGGACTCTCGGTTAGGCTTTTCCCGCCGAAGCAGAAGCAGCCTTACGCGCAGCATCGCGCTTTTTCGCCTTGTCGGACTTGTTAGCACAAGTGGTCTGCATTGTGACCAGCACCTCCGCAGTACAAGCAGAGGTTTGCCTGGCGACGGCGATCCTTCTCAGCCTGGGTCAAGGGGACCGCGAACCGTTATAGCATCAACCTCCATCGGAACGATTTCGGAAGAGCTGGTTGTAGTAGACACGGTAGACACCTGGGGAGTAGATGCCATCTGGCGAGGGAGCAGAACGAGAATTGGAAGCAGAGCCAGGCCCAGAACCCGAGCCTTTAGCACGAGTGTTCTGGGCACGTTCACGATCAGCGAGTTCGCTCTCGTGAAGGTCATTATCAATCTCGATGGCGAGAGCCACATAGTCATCGAACACCGCGGGTTTAGGGCGAACGAGCACAATGGCATCGCGAATGGAAGGCTTAAGGCCCTCCTTGAACTGGTCAAGCTTCGTCTGGTCCGAGAAGCTGACATGGGGCAAGAGCGAACGGAATTTCGCGGCATATGATGCACACGAACCCGTCTGCCTCAGCGCTTTTAATTGGCGGAGCGCCGTGCGGCCATAGTTTGGGTCCGCAAATTGGGAACGAAAAGCAGAAAGAAAAGAATCGAAATTGGAAAGTCGGGACTCATCGTGTGTCTTAACCGCGTAATACCACGTCTTCGGGTTGCCGTCCTTCAAGTATGTCGAGAGGTAACTGGTTTTGTCACCGTCGTCGGTCATGCGCTGAAGCCGGATGTTGGTTTCGACTTCATCAAGGAAAGGTTCGACCTCCGCGGTGGCGCCAGAGAACATACGAGGCTCGCGAGATCGCAAGGGACGTTCGCCGGTGTGGGCGGGAGCAGCGGGGACAGGGACGGGAGCAACAGGAACAGCGACTGGGGCAGGGGCGGAAGCAGCCGGAAGAGTAGCCCCAGTCATGGTGGTGATCAGGTTGGTGAGGCCGGCAAGCGCAGCTGAGACGTTGTTGAGGGCAGCTGTAGTTTCGCCCTGTTGCTGAGAATAGAGCTGGAAAGCACCGTGGAATCGCGGCGCATCTCCTGGAGCATCGACCACAGCATAGCCTCTGTGTTTGGTGGTGCCGGGGTCTGAGAGTACGGCGACTGAGAGTCGTCCGCAGAAGTCGGCTGGAAGGACGAAGTGTCGGCTGAAGAACCCGAGTTGTCGTAAGGGGTTGAGCCGCCCCAAGCCGCCTCAGCCGAGCCGAAGTTGCCAGAAGGATCCATGAGAAACAACGAAGAAGAAGAAGAAAAGAAGCAAAGAAGCAGAGCAGAGGTACGCAGCTAGAAAGCCGGGGTAGATGATGGTCTTTCCAAACTGTAACGGTGCGGGATGCTCCGTTAATCTAAGCGAGATCAGAAGCGATGAGACGTGATCAGGAAGCTGAGGATGAGAAGAGCACGGGGAGCGGGGCACGAAACGGGCGTTGGAAAGACAAGGTACGGAAAATACAGGCTGTTCATTAAATACACTAATAATCCCCTGGAGGTGAATCCACTTGAGCTCCGTCGTTTCACATACCTCCAGGAAGGCGAAAGCCGAACTGGAGGGTTACAACAGCGATCAGGGACAGCGCCGCTACAAATATGCAAATGCTAGATACTTAGTGGAAGAACCCTTGACAGTTGGAAAACATCGTCCAGATTTCAGCTGGAAAAATCCCAGAACATTGGGTACAGTCATTGTGAAGTGAACGGGAGGAGAAAGGTAATCTTGGGAGCAGACTTGGAGCAGACATCCAAGGATAAATATAAAGACCTCGGCAAAATTGCAAATCGACGCGCGGCCGGCAATGACTTCAACGGCTTACCGCAGGTCCGCAGAATGCTGCGCAGGCCAATGCCAATGACTCCAACAGCTTCTCGCAGTCCGCAGACCACTGCTTCGCCGGTTGTAAGTTGTCGTCGAGAGGAGGCCCACTGGGGATAGACTAAAGGAGATAGGACAAACATATACCCACAAAATCTCGTCGTTTCGTTAAATATACGTAGATGAGTTTATCCCTTTGAGGGTCTCCAAGTAAGTTAACTCCAAATTGGTAGAAATATAGTAGCAGATCATACAGCTGTTTTCAAAAAAGAATACGGATTAGAGCATATTAGCAGTTTTTTTGCCGAGATTTTGCTGAGCTTCTGATTGGTCGAGAGGTGTGGAGCAGCCAATCAGATTTGAGCAAAATCTCGGCTAAAATTCTGCTAATATGCTCTATTTTAATGCAACGCTCCACGTTCGTTTTTGCTTACAGTTGTTTGACAGTGAGTCTTCCGTCTTTCCGCTTTCGGCCCAATTGGGAGTGTTGCATCAAAATCTGTGTTCTTTTTTTGAAAATAGCTGTATAATGCGCAATTTCATTCAATTCGGCACGGGTTGCGACCCGTGACCCCAAAATACCGATTCGGCACTTCAGCAACCAACAAAGTTTGGCGTGACACCTCCAAAAATTCGGCATTCAAGACGAAAATTTTCGAAAATTCTCCCTTTTTTGCACCCTCTCAGGGAGATTTGGCCCTGATGTCACACATTTTGCATTCGGCACTGGGCGCCGTGACCTGTGACCGAGACCAAAATTCATCACGGCACAGGGGGTGCGTGACGTGTGACCGCCGAATTGAATGAAATTGCGCAGTATTGTCTGCAAAAGAATTCGGGTCAAAAGAAGTTGCAGAGCCCACAAAATCAAAGTGTTTGTTTGTCACTGCCAGCAACCATCATTTGCGATCTCGGCAAGCTTTGCCGTGTTCCCCCCTGTATTCAGCCAGGCTCTAAGCACTGTGCTGCATTGGGGTTCTTTCATAGTCTCTGTTACAGACCAGAAACGGATGATGAACAAGTATCCATATATGGGTTTTTCAAGTCCTTGATCATGAATATGCGAGTTTCCGAATGAGAATCATTCATTACAAAGTACAATCAATGTTGTTGAAGGGTTGTGGTGCTACAGTACTTGCTCTCTGGATGCTCCTGCACTCGTCCATCTGTCCATCCAACTGTCCGGGAAATCTGTCTGCTCTTACTGGGGGCAAGTGCTGTGGCTGTGGGTTGACGGCATATGACCGACACTTGCCATAGCAGAGCTTGCATACTGACACAATCTCTCTTTGTTCTATTTTAGATCTTTGTTCTGCTTCATTCTCTGGCTTTGTAAGTTGGTGCATGTTGATCTCTGCATCTGATTAAAAAAACTTTGTGCTGGATAACACAAAGTTCATTTTCCCTTCTCCGTAACCAAGGCTGTCAATTTTTATTTTAGCTCAAAGACAGGTACATTTGGTGGCTCAGACAGTTGTTTTTCTGAGTTTTCTGAATTTGGAATGGCAGCCTGGGACCTCCATAAAGTAGCCGTGAACTGACATCTCTGGCTCTGCCGCCGTAAATTTACCAAGCAAAATTTGGTCTAGTAAGTGGTGCTGCCATCATTTACAAGGAGTATAGCAAGACTCCTATTGCACCAGATGTCTATAGCTTCTGTTCAAACAAGGGCCTGATGATCCGCGGTCCTGAGAACAAAAAATCCAGAATCAAACCAAAATAGAACAAAGGGCACTTGCCAGGTTTGATCTGCCATGGCAAGTGTTGGTCTTATGCCATGAGACTAATCCCACGGCACTTGCCCCCAGTGTCTTGCTGGCACGTGCTATGCGATCAGGCCTGGGATCACTGTAGATACCTCCAGACATGTGCTACTGGGTAGTTACTAATTAGTATAGCAGGTTTTGCCTAGCATGGGAATCCCCATCCTTTCTTCTCTTCGGATCCCCCCGCTAGGTGCATAGTATTTCTGCTCCTGTATTCTAGTCCTATATTTATTCTTTGGATTCCCCCGCTAGTTTCCATGCCCCGCACCAAGCTTAAGGTTGCCCTTACAACACATCAAACTCCTCCAGACTCCAACTTTGACCAAAGGGATTTGCCCAAATTTGGCCGAGATATAGATGGAGAGATTTCACCGTTGTGTTTCCCGGTTAGCAACTGTAGTCATCCCGTGACACATGCCGGCGCATCCTGTGTGTCTGCCATCCTGCTGCATTTTTGTCTGCTAATAGTGTACTACCTGGCCTCAAGCTCTTATGGCCACTTCCAAGTTTGTTGGCTCATGCATGTCTGGCTCCTAGGGTTCTTTAAATAAACAAATTATAGTGTTTTACACCTTGTTTACATCACGCCGGCACCCAGCGGATGCATCCGCTGTCCCCTGTTTTTAGTTTTTGTTGCTCCATCCTAGAAGTTTACATAGAAAATGCTGGGTGAGTGGGTTTTGGAATTGCTATTTATGTACTGTACTGTTTTTCGAAATCGTTTTTCCATTGAAATCCAACAGGTTCTGAATGATCCTGAATTTTCAAAGGTGTTCATGTAACAGGAGACATTAATATTGGGTATATACACAGAAGTCACCACATTTTCGACTGACACCCTGCTACAATTCGATTTCTCTAGGCAGCATGGCTCAGGCAACTTGAAGCCTGGATTTGGCTGTCGGTATATTCAAGCTCCTTGATCACATGTCAGCCGAGAAATTTCACGAGAGCGCATGGGCACACACGATAGCTTTTGCAGAACTCCCAGTGGTCCAGAAATATCAGCTTGTTGATTACATATTGGTAGGTTCAACAGTCATGTTACACTCACCCATATGCACATTGTTACAATGTAGTGGACTCCTAACAACAGAATCAAGCAACATTTCAAAGTTCAATGAGATGGGCTGTTCTCCTACCATGGCTCCAATTGTCCAGATCATTGGGGAGGTGAAAAAACTGAATTCATCGCATTAATCTGCAGGTATCACTAATGTGTATTCAACAGACTTGGGGAAAATCTCAAAGAGGCATGACACAACTAATTTTTGCTTCCTTCTGGCTGACAGGAAATCCTCGGCAGTTATTCTCCGATCCGGATAATCAAAAGCTCTGCGTGATGGATTTACCATCAGCTCCGACATCACTTGCCGAGAAACCGCAGGATCAGTTGCCTCGACTGAAGTGGGCCGTGAAGTGGCCCCCCGTGCCCTTGTCTCTCTCTTTATAAAATTAAGCATGTCTGAAGCCTTTTCAAACTCCGCCATCTGTCAATCAGCCTCTTCGCCCGAAGACCTTCCGCAATTTATTTGTTTACTTCGAACCACGTATTCCCAATGCGGTTTCAATGATATAAAAAATATTGGAATCAAGTGAGAATTGAATGAGTTACGGCTGTTATACTGAAAGTGACCAAAATCAGGAAAATTTGATGTGTGCCCTAAGTTCCGCAAATAGCAGTAAACCACGGAAAGATTCGTAGCAAGGAGTGTGCAACTACAAAACTCATACATCAGGGAGGGGATGCGAGGCCGCGAAGCGGCCGAGCAGCCGCTTGTTTTTCTCTTTATAAATTACATGTGTCCGTCCGAAAGCGTTTTTAACTCCGCCTTTAATCTATCATTCCGGCAGCTCCTTGCCGGACCTCCTCAAACATTTATTTAATCGCTTTCCTGCTACTTTCTTTCATGACAAAAATTCGCTCTCTTAGGAGCTTAGGAAGGGGATGCGAGGCCGCGAAGCGGCCGAGCAGCCGCTTGTCTCCCTATTTATAAAATTAAGCCTGTCCGTCTGTCCGAAGCTTTTTAAACTCCGCTTTTAATCTATCATTCCGGCAGAAGTGGGAGCCGGCGCGAAGCGCCGGCAAGCGCTTGTACTATCTAAAGAAGTGCATTCGCACTGTCAGATTAATTTTAGACTAACAACTGTGGGACTGGTCAGATTAGCTGCAAATTCGCCGCCATCGCGCCATCGCGTCATCTCCAGAGGACTATATATACGAAGTCTTATCTCGTGAAGCGATATGGCTCTTCACCAAGTCTTTCTCGCCTTTCTGGCCTTCGGACTCGTAGTCTTTGCTGAAAGTCAATTCCAACGTATCTTCGAGAAGCCTAAACTGGAGACCATCTTCCACCATCCTATTCAGCGTGTAGCCGTTGTGGGAGCAGGGCCTGCCGGACTTCAAGCTGCCGCGAAGCTCATTGAACACAACTTCACTGTTCGTCTTTTTGAGCGTGCCCCGCACCCGGGCGGGAACTGGCTTTACAGCGAGGACACTCCGGTTCGGGAATCATATCCGTAATTCCGGCGTTCATCGGTTTCACTTGCACTGAAATCTATTCAGCGATAAGCCTACTGGTTTTACGGATGAGATACCTGCCCAGCTCCCGACAGCGCGGTATTACAGCGAGGGTGATGACGGTCTGACACTGAATCATAGGTGGACGGAACATTGGCGACCTCGTCCAGTCTGTACAATCTCTTCACTAACTCTCCCAAAGTCAGTCTTACATTCTGCCTTCTATGTCCTTCGCACCGACTAATAAATGTTCTGCAGGTGAGCACCGAGCTCCCGGATGTTCCATACGAACCCAAAACTCCCTGGGTGCTTTCCCACCACACGATCCAGCGGCATGTCCGCTCGTATGCAACCCACCACTGCCTTAACTCTAATGACCACTGCCCTGCGACGCCGTCGGGACCGAGAGTGGCTTCATACTCGACCCTCGTGGAGAAGGTCGAAAAGGACAAAGAGACGCACACCTGGGTGCTTACGCTTCGCCGCCTCGAGCGGCTGCGCGAGTCGAACCGAATTCGGGAAGAATGGTGGATGGAGACGTTCGATGCGGTCGTCCTGGCGTCAGGCCCATATACCTCCGCTCATGTTCCCGAAATCAAAGGTATCGTCGATTGGAGCAAGGCGAAAGAGGGGGAGCAGTACAGCGTATACCATTCGCACGCGTACCGACACCCAGAGCGATATGCCGGAAAGGTGAGAACTCTGGAACATTAAGTGTGCAATGCTGATGACCGAGTTGCTGGAAAGACCGTCCTGATTGTCGGCGCCTCTGTGTCTGCCTCTGAAATAGCGCGCGACATTAGTCCGTTCGTTCATCGGATCATCGCGAGTGTTCGAGTAAGTTTTCTCTATATCCAAGTGTCGAATTACTCAGCGCATTCTCAGCCCTCAAAAGTACCTAGACCCCCGAGGTTGCGCAGCCTCTCTAGATTCCCCAACATCACGGAATTCGTGCCCGAAATTGCATCCTTCAAGCCACTCAAAACCCATGCCGATGGAATCCGAAGCGGGAAAATCCATCTTATAAATGGATCTATTCTGCAGGGTATTGATGAGGTAAATCGATTTGTTCTGGCGTTGATTGATATATCAATGTGAAACCGCAGATTATCTTCGCCACTGGATACCGAAGTTATGCCTTGTATCCGGCTAACACGTGAGCATCTGTGCTTCATTTCTTGCATGTACGTGCTCAAAGATTATCTCGGGTAGAACGACCCGGCGACCCCGAAAATATCTCTTGGACGGGTCACTATATTCCGGATCGACACTTGCATTCACCATTGGTTCATAATCTTAAACAATCAGCCCTACGATCTCATTAAATGCGTTCCAGGGCGGCCGTGGACCATAGGGCGGTATCAATCTTACGGACTTGCGAAGGTGTGGGAAGGATCGGCGCCTCTGCCTCCCCCGGAGCAGATGCCAGAGGAGCCCAACCCTGGTACGGGTATGTGGTTCCCGGAAGGTGAGTACTGACTGAACTTCGTACCCGTCTGCCACGTACTTATATATCTGTACTTCCAGCGCTGTTCCGCCGCTATATAACATGGCTCAACGACGCGTCGCTGGAGCATGGCGGACGCTTTGTCGAACTTCCCCGGTCGAGTACGTCCCATAATATCGAACACACTTCTTTCCCGCTCACAGTCACCAGGAATGTTGAGCTTTTGAAGTATTACGCAGTGGTTCACTTCCTCAATGTGAGTCTAATTCTATTAGCCAGAGTCGAGTTCCGCCGCTGCCGGTGAGATTTACTCGTATTTTTCAGAACACTATGAAGGGCCTCGATTCGGTTTCCATGTCTGGGAAATTGGAGGTTGAAGATCCGTGGGATGCATTGGTGGATGAAGATTCTGATTGGTGAATATGTTTCTTTCATGTAGCATGTACCAGTACTTTGTTTGACTCTTTGTCCCCTTACTCGATGCCCTTCTGACTCCAATACCTCGTCCCACAACAATTCAACAGGGTGTACCTAAATTTAAACCGTATATTGAGCCTTTAAGTTGATTCCCGCAATCCCCTCATGCTCAGTGCCGTTGAAGCAAGATCGTGTTCGTGCCACAGATATCGAAGCGCAGATTTGGGTTCTCGAGCGCTCTCTATCTGCGTTGCAGATTGAGAAAGCGGTGGTCCAAGGACGGACTGGCTGCTTTAAATACCCAGCGTTGACATTGAGGACGATAATCCAGATCATCCCGTTGTTTCTGCGCTTGGCGAGGGTGCCTCTGCTGCGCATAGCCATTCTAGATGAATGAGCCCCTGCGACCGTCATATTGGCCGTGGGCCCAATTGAGTTCCCTGATTTTTCACAGGGTTATCGACACAAATGTGGTTCCAGCTTTACAACGGACCTCATTGCGAACTGGAGCTCCACCATAGTCTTTCCGACCATCAACTCGCTAACATCACGCTTCCTTGCATGGAATTTTGAACTTGAAAGACCCAATCGATGAGCCCATAATGGGATATCTCGAGACTCTCATCGTCCCCTTCGACTCTCTAACATCATTTTATCAAAATCTGACTGCAAGCTTCAGCAAGGGTGCATCACAGGCGAAAGATAACTAACCAAAAGCTCGTACCGCAGAGCATTGAAAGTGAACGATGTTTCAATTATCCTTCTTTTAAATATTATAATCGAATGTGTTACATCAATCTTGTTCGGAACTGAAATTTTGGTCTCGTGCTTGTGGTCAACCCCTCGTTAACTGTCCTCGTCCAACTACTGAGCAACGGCTCTCGGTCCAGAAGGAAGACTACAGTGAAGAAATGGCAGTGAATGAGTGTTATCTTCTGTAACTTCGGTGTGCGTCGTCGATGATCTCCGACTTGTCCTACTTGAAAATTTTCGAATGCTCGCAGTCCTCGTCGAGGTTTAATATTTTTTTAAATTACCGAACCCCGCTGGACTTGAACCGAACCGAGGGAAAAACCCGCTTGAAAGACTGCTTCATCAGAGTTTCGACATCCTAGTTGTTGTACAACATGTGAAAGCACCAAAAAACGCCAAAAAACAGCGCTGTAATCGTCCTGCCCGGAGTGTGAGTTCTCCCCTCCCCATTTCTTGCTCGTCTCTTATCATCTGCTTCGTCAGTGGCCAGTTACACTAACACTCTCCTCGCCACGCTCAAGAATCGCGCAATCATTCTGCGTATCCAGGATCAGAGATCGGGGGGCAACTGCTGTGAGATTTCCGATGGCGAGGGGGTACCCAAGCACTGGAAGCGTTGAGAGCCTGCCGATGATGTTTGCGCTGCGGGATGAAAACAACGGGAAAAATGAGGCAGAGGCCGCTGGGCGAGCCGCGGGACGAAGCCGGCGTTATAGACGCTGTCATCCTCTCTGTCGGTAAGCTATCCTTCACCGGGGCCTAGTGCAGTCGCTGAGCCTGTATCCTTTGCCAGGATCCATTATGGGATTCTCCGTCACCAAGGGCTTCGTGCAGACGCCCCCCCAACCTCGTCACGCAGTGCTTCCTAAATATCGTCTGCACGATGCCGCAATACACCGCCGCCCCGCAGCCCAAGATCATCGCCCATTTCGTCCACGGGCTTCACCCGCACCTCGCACGCGGCCCTGCCGCTGCCGCTGAAGCCGCTGCACGCGATGGTCCTCCCGGTCCGCGCAAAGACAGAATCGGCCATGGAACGCGTGATTGCGCACTGCGCCGGGTGGAGGTGGGATTCGAAAGCCGACGGGGAGGTCGCGGAGGGGATCCTGGACCAGGGATGGATGCAGCGGAAAGGCCTGCCCGCCGCTGGGGTCGCTCAGGCACGCGCTGGTCGTCCGGCCAGCGATTGTTGACCGATGGTAGATGTGTCGCCGACGAACTGGAAGCAAAAGGCAAGGGGAAGTTACCATCCCGCGTCAGCGAGCAAGAGCTGGGGGGATACACGATATCGAGAAAGGACATTGCTCATTTGTGGTGGATGCTCTTACGAGGCGGTGGGACGAGGTTGGGAACAGGCATGTAAATGTCGCATATTGAGCCAGTGCCGGGGTGTAATTTTGAGAATGGGATCGGGATAGAATCGTATTATTGAGAACATATTACAAAGAGCAACCGGTTGTCTCAGTCGTCGGTAATCATAGGTTCTTCAAGCAAATAAACGTCCGCTGCGCTCATCGGTCAGCAAATGCAAGTGGTATAAAGGCGTACACACCCTCGATTTCCCCACGCTTCTTTCGAGAGATGAATTCCTCCACACGGACCCAAATATCCGCTCCGCCCTTTGCACCCAGCTCCCAGTCACTGTAGTGGTCGCTGTACGTCGCCACAACGAACCTGATGTCACGGATGCTCATGGACTCGACATATGCGCGCGCTCTGGCTTTTCCTGAGACGTGGAACGCCGCGATGAAGACGTGGATGCGCGGGCAAGCCTGCAGTATGGTATGCAAGATCTCGGAATTCGGCGGGTTATTGAAGGAGAGATGTGTGAGTGCGGGGAGGGTCGATAAGTCGTTGAGCCACTCCGGTCCCATTCCCTCGGGATCGATCTCATCGAGGATATCGAGATGCGAGAGGGTGGAGAAGAGGGGGTGGCCAATGTCGACAGTAATTACCTCGACGTCGTTGTCGTCGGCTTTCGCGGGGGTCGCGGAAGAGGCCTTCTATTACCCCGGACAAGCGCTGAAGGCGCATATTGCCGAGGGCGGGGAGGAGACCCGGGACCCCGAAAATAGTCAGGATCGCAAAATTAGTGACTCCCAGACACAATTCGAGGAAGCTTCCCAAAGCTGTAGGATCCCGTACAGCTGGCCACACAATAACATGGCGCACTGTCGATGCGAGGAATGGGGCGGGTTTGGCCTTCAGTAGCTCTAGAACATTATAGCTGCTGAGATGGATCGTTCTGTATAGCAGTGGTTCCAACCTAGTTCAGCGAAGAAAAGAGAAAAACGGGTCAGCGAGTTCAAGGGAGTCGACGCGGCCAGACTTGCCATATGCGAACGCGATGAGCAACAAGGACAAGGGTCGGTATTTCCGACGTATTTTCTGCTGCGCATTCGAATACAAGCCGCTCGAGTTCTACGGGGAGGATGGCGTCCGAGCTCATGAAGGAGATTGAAAGATGATTCCAGCGAAATCCCAGAATGCAAGATGGCGAATGGACGGCGGTTGCGGGTGTGAAGTAAAAGGGATGGACGCTCCTAGAGTTCGAACGGGACTGATGTAGCCTGACCTATAAAAGATATGAAAGCCTAGCGCGGAGTTTGGAAAGACACTCAAAGCATCACCAAACATCCCGGCACAACCGCGATCCGGATTTCCCCGACCTGGCGGCGCTTGTCTCCGATGATCTCCGACTTGTCCCACTTCAAAATTTTCGAATGCACAGCATTCACTCAAATTTATTTACAAATGAACATGAAGGGAGCCATGCGGTGAGGGTAGCGGGTGACTTGACATTGTGTATGTTCAATCACCAAGCGTTCATCGGTTTATTAGCCGCCCAGATGATCCTGATTCAGAACGATAACTAGAAAGTCGAGGAGGTTCCACTCTTTTTCTTTTAAATTTGGCAGCTTAGTGCTACTAGTATGCGTACACAAAAACTACATGTACAACACCCTACTCTCATTCCAAACCTCTGACAAGCCTTCGACAAATTGGAAGACCTCGAGTTCAGTCACAGCTCACAGCAATCATTACGTCTCGCGTATAGCCGCTGCCAGGTGCCTTCAAGCTGAATTCAGTACCACTGGCCGGCCGCCCTGGATCATCGACATTGCCGGCACTAGTACTGGCACTGCCAATATCTCGTGTATATTAAACCACAACCAGCCGACCACAATGAACCAATGCCTCGCCTACTCTCTCTCGCTCACCGCCCTCCTTGCCTGCTGTGTCGTCGCCACAGAGACCCTATAGGGCTGCAGCGGTTCGAACTACTACCCGTCTCAGGTAATTGTCTTCCACCACTACATATCTTTCCCGCAGAAGTTAACGTTGAGGGTACACCTGCTTCGACGGCAACTCTCTCTGTCCCATCCCCAACGGCGATGTGTATATTCGGTGTGGCGACGCGTGTTACTCGACGAGCCAGTATAGGCGTGTATGGATCCAATATAACATTGCGTTCGTCGAATGTGACTGACCGCGACGCGAACATAGCTGCTCGAATAACACCCTGGAGTCATACAATTCAAATGGCCCGGTGACCCTCCAACAATGCGGTTGTCACGCTGTTCGACCCGTCTCAGGTGAATGAGACTCTTTCATATATATACAGACAACATGACCGACCCGAATTACAGAACGTCTGCCTCGACGGCGACTTCCTCTGCCCCATCATCAACGGACACGCAAACCCTCCGGTGGCGACGCAACATGCTACGCGCCCCTCGCATTACGGTTACGCATTACCCACTCCTTTCTCTATCCACTCATCCCTTATTTCCATTCAAACTTACGCTGACTCGAACAGCTGCTCCCTCGGCCAAATCTACCCCCTGGGCACGCCCCCTCCGAGCTGAGTTCGGGGACCAACAATGCTGCAACAACCAGGGGTGCTTCAGCTTGCCGTGCTGCCCGGGGCTGATCGCTATCGCGGACAAGTGTCGCGATCCGTGTCAGCTGGCGCCGCAGCTCTGTTCAAAATAAGACGCACGAAAACCTTCATGCGATATAGGGTAGATGTGAACAAATGCGAACTTAGTGACAGAAGCTCAATTTATCGTCAATGCGCATATCGAGCTGGACAAGAAACACGGATTACAGGGACACTACCAAAGAGGAGAAACAGCCTTCATTCCTGAGACGTCTTACAGTTGGGGAGGGAGGCTATCGGAAAGCGTAGCAGACGTGGACGCAATCTGGTCCGCTGCAAAGATTTCGTAGTCTTTCAATTTCCGGGCCTGTGAGATACGTTAGCGCCAATTTCGAAGACGCAATGAGGGGCCTACAGCTTTGATGTGCACTGGCAGGCGACGTTCAAAACCGACTTGAAGCTGTACGCCGTGACATGAGTTGGGCGGGTAATTCAGAAAGATGGATGAATGAGCGCACAATTGGGAACGCGGGGGCGACTCCTTCCTCGGACGCTTCGTCGGGCGTTTCGAAAGAGGGTCTGGAAGGAGAGCCGGTGCTGTTAACACGGCGCCGTAGGCAATATCCACTTGGTCGAGGTCGCGCAACTCTCTCGGGGACTAACTGAGATGAGTCCCGAGAAATTCTGTGTCCATGGCTGGTAACCAGCTCATCCACAGTTTCCCCTATTTTCTTCAGCTGTTGCGCCAGGTCTCTCTGATGACGGCCAATCTCCTCCTCGTCGGCGCGCATCTGTTCCTCGCGGAGGTCCACACTCCCCTTCAGCACGCTCAATTCATCCTGTGCCTTCCTCCTTGCCCATTTCTCCAAATCCAGCGCAGCTGACATGGTCCGTAGTCGCTCGCGCAGAGAGCTGCGCTCATCGGATGTGGTGCTTGTGCGTAGTTCTTCGGTGAGACGGCCGACTTCTGCGCGGAGGGTGGCGGAGGCTTGGATGAACTGGTCCAACGTATCGAGAGCACCACCAATGGAGTCAGATGCCTGGGATTCGGCCATGAATGGCGGAGGACAAAGGAAAGGAGGGCCGGAAGATGCCGTGATGGTGCTGATGGATCTTATCGGCCGAAAATTGCGTCCTCATGGTATTTGCAAATTTTCTTTACCTATGCTGGTCGGAATAGTCGTCTGCGATCGAAGAATTCTGCAAAAGGGATTGGCAGTGAGACAAATACTGTAGGAGCACGGGGAATGGGATGGAGGAAACATGTACGCAATGTTCGAGTATGCGCATGAAGTACGATCTTTCATGGCACGTAGTGAGAAAGGAGAAAGGAGTGGGATGACTGCGTATTATTTGTGCTGGACAAGAATAACAATGGTTCAGGAAGGCCGCGAATTGGTACTCTGGCAGAGGATAAGCCATGCGGACACAACATTGCAGCTGGGAAGAGCGAGGTTTCTAGTAATGGAGGACACAGAAGACGTGAGCCCAATCTGCTCAGGTGAGTTCTCCGCGGGAGTATCTAAAGAGTGAGGGAAAAAACTTACGGACGACCAGATCGTTTTCGGCCTCGGCTTCAGTTTGGTATTGAGGACATTCAAATTGGGACAACAATCGAATGGAATGGAAAAAGGTACACGCGATGCTTCGAACATAGTTTCCTACGAATCTTTCACGACGCAATAAGCACATGGAACAGAAGTAGTGAGATGCGGGCGTACTTTTGACAAGAATAACGGTGGCCGAATTGGTGGCCTGGACCTCGGATGCGATGAATAACGAATATCTCGGTAGGAGAGGTTTCAGATCGCGATAACGGAGGGGAATCAAATGAATATGTGGGGATATTTGATACTGAATGTCACCAGGACGTCAGGACACGACGGTATGGGTATCCCTGGAATAAGAAGGAACTATTTCTGGGGCGGAGGCAGAGGCGAGCTCTGCGCATAAGTGAGAGATTGTCAAAGACCCAAAGGGGACAGCGAGCCGTTTCTTGGGAAGCGGCTTTGATGCGGATACGAAACTGCCTTTCGGAGCAACTTCAGCTCTTGCTTCGGCTTGGCTACGGCGGATGCTTTTGTTTTGGGGGGAACGGAAGTTGTGTTACGCGAAGAGACCCGGCGAAAAGGAGCCTGTGCCACAAGGTCGAGACCGTTGAGTTATACGAGAAGGACATAAACATGTGGAACAATGACCTTCGGCCGAAAAACGTCGACCTGCACGAGTCGGTTAGTTTCGACTTGGGATGCGGAAAATGGGGTATGTACCTCGTCATCAGAGGACAACATGACGCTCTTCCTTGGACGCTTCGCAGGCCTCGCGAAAGGGGAAGGATCCTCTGAAAAGGATGGCGAATATTGTTAACATTGTGCCTCAAATGCAATTTAATACGCACTTGGAAGGGACTGCGCGCCCACCACAGTATACGGCTGCGATGGAGTCCCAGACAATCTACGCGCTTGGCCTACACCCAACTCTTCGAGGGTCTTTCCCATCTTCTTCAGCTGCTCCGCCAGCTCTTCCCGATGACGACGGATCTCTTCCTCATCGACGCGCATCTGTTTCTCGCGGAGGGTCCATACATATTCGCAGTGCGCTCAGTTCATTTTCCGCCTTCTTCCTCGCCGCCTTCTCAGATTGCAGTTGGTGAAGAAGGGAGTTACGGTCATCGACTGTCATATGCAGTTCCTGTGTCAGACGGGTGAACTCTGTGCGGAGGGCCGTGGAGGCATCAATGAGCTGAGTCAGGGTATCAAAGCCACCGCCAGTCGGTTGAGATGCCATGTCGTACTCGGCCGTGTCACTGAGCCAGTGAGAGCAAAGTGAGTGGAAGAAAGGAAGGAGACTGGGAAAGGGCCGTGATGGCGCTGATCCACGTTAATGATTGGCCCAAAAGTATCGGCTGACTCCGGTGGCAACAGTCGGATCATTTTGCTGTTTCTGGCCACCATCTCATGCCCTCGAAGGGAAGCTTCCCCTTGAACTCGAGTGGAACATTGTTGAACTCGCGACTCAGATTCCTTCGAATATGCCTTCACTTCACCTTGTCGCTCATCAAGTACTGGGCGCAACGTCCTCAGGTCTTCTAAATTTGGACAGAACTGACTAATGTTTGAACCAAGGTGGCACATATTCTCTGCCCCATCCTTCACCTTGGCACCTCTAGTTGCACCCCGATAATTCTGGCTTTACCCAAGGCAAAACCATTTTTCACAAAACTTGTCATCAAGGCTGACTACGCTGGCCGCAAATGCCACTTCTCTGTAGGACATCAAGACTGAGTTTTTTCCCCGGCTAGCGCGTCCGCAAAATGGCGTCGAATGCGGAGCAAGTCCACGACGACACCCTCAGACCCGCGTCTCAGAAGAATCATCCTGAAGAGGAACACCTTCCTGAGGCGGAGAACGCAGGAAGCACGATTTTGACGGGAAAGAAGCTCGCCGTTGTCTTTGGTGCAATGCAAGTTCCCTTTCGATTTCGTTTACTAGCACTGATCGTATATTTCAGGCTATTATCTATCCTATTAATTGCTTTAGACGAAACGATTCTGGGTGCGTTTGGCCTGCGTATATGTAGACTGCATACAGATCATTCGTTTTTGACCCTATTTCTTTCAGCCACCGCACTCCCGCGCATCGCATCGGTTCGCCCACTACTGGGAATATTCGCCTTTGAAGGCTAACCAGGCTCACCCCGTAGGATTTCCAAGCCTTCACGCTTCAAGGTTGGGTCGCGACGTCGTTCGTCCTTGCGCACAGTAAGTTCTGTTCCAGATATTTGCAGCCTGATGTTCATACTTGCACAGCTGTATTCCTCTTGTTGTACGGCCAAGTCCTACGAATATTTCCTGCGAAATGGGTCATCGTCACCGCAATCATCATCTTCGAAGCGGGCTCGCTGCTTTGCGGGGTCTCGCAGAACATCGGCCAGCTGATCGCTGGCAGGACAGTGTCCGGCGCCGGAGCCGCTGGAATATGTGCGCTTGGCATCCCTCCGTTCGTGAACTTACCAACGATATTTTCCAGTGGTCTCGACTATCCAGATTCTTTCTCAGACCACCCGCTTGGAGGATCGGCCGATGTTGTTTGCGCTGGCTGGAGTAGTTTTTCGCGGTGTCATCGATAGTCGGGCCGTTGATTGGAGGTGCGTTCACCGACCATGTACGACTTTTTTGCTGATGGTTTGGAGACTACTAATTCGATTCCAAAACAGGTCACTTGGCGCTGGTGCTTCTGGGTAGGCTATTCCTCGTTCCAGACGCACTTTATGGATTCTGAGCCGTACTTGATAGGTGAACCTCCCCGTAGGCGGCGTCTCCGTCATCGCGGTTACTTTTCTCCTCAAAGCGTCCCCTCCTCTCGGCTCGGACCCCACCAAGCGGTCGTTTGCGAACATCCTGACACAGGTCGCACAAATAGATTTCCTTGGTGCGATTCTGGTTTCTGGCGCCGTGACTAGCGTCGTGCTGGCCCTCCAATGGGGTGGAAATACCAAGCCGTGGAATGATAAGCCGTGATTGCTGTGAGTTCAACTCGCCGACCCGCTGGTACGCGGAATCAACTTCATTCTCGCCAGTGCTTTGTTCTTTCACCAGTCCTGGCGACAGCTTTTCTTGCTTGGGAGATATATCTCGGCGATGGAGCTATGACTCCAACGGCCGTTATGCATTCGAAATCGATGTGCGGATGTGTTTGGTTCGGAATCTGAACTCGTACTAACAGAATATTAATACAGATATGGAATACTCGGGTACTGCTTCCTCACACGCTTCGCGATCCTCGTCTATTCCTATGTAAGTGCTCTTAGCATCGTGATAATAAACCGATCTTAACGCCAGGGTATGTACCTGCAGTACATTCCTATATTCTACCAGGCTGTCAGGCACCACAGTGCGACCAAGTCGGGGATCGATATTCTTCCCTTCATGCTCGCGCAGGTGTTGACTATCGTTGCGGCGGGCCAGGTAGTGGGCAAGACCGGATACTAGTGCGTTTCCATATTTCATAATGATGCTTCACGTCATTTATTCTCGCTGCAGCTGGCACTTCCTCGCTCTCGGCCCAATCTTCCTCGGTCTGGGCGCGGGACTGCTCTACACCGTAGACCACCGCATCGTCTTCCGCCAAAATCGCAGGCTTTCAGATTCTTCTGGGAGTCGGCACGGGAATGGGCGTGCAGAATACGCTTCTCGCGATCCAGTGCGTGCACTTGTTCGCGGATTGGTTAACGGCGTTGCATATTAACCTCCGCTGGCAGAACTGAATTCAAAGACAAGCCCGACCTGCTCGGACAAGCGACGGGCATGGCGACGTTCGCGCAGTTCCTCGGCGGCACCCTGGGCCTCGCGATCGCGGAGCCTGTCCTCGCATCCGAGCTGGGCAAATACCTCCTGCGCTTTGCGCCAGAGGCGCCCTCTGCGGTGGTCCGGCAGACGCCGACTGCGATATACACGGACCTGCCCCAGGGTATGATCGCAGGTGTCGTGCGGGCGTACACGGAAAGTCTGCGCGTCGTGTTCGTACTCGGCGTGCCAGTCGCTGGACTCGCGCTTGTGGCGGCTGTGTTCGTTGAGAAGCTCAGGATCGAGAAGACTGTCAATGTTGTACGGGGCGATCCGGAAAAGGGTGTTCAGGGGAGGAAAAATGACGATGGAATGGTTTTTTCAGGATGCGACGTTCCTGACCTGTTCCAAGGTTTTGTCCGTGGAAAAGTATTACTGTGCCATAGCATCAATGTTTTAAGGTCGGACTTTACCTTCCGATGCACATTGCACAGTTGTTGATTGATTCGTCAACTTGGGCATTGGTGAGGTATCACTGCATTCCGTCGGTCCCTAGATGGGCCTAGACATGCCGAAATCTAGTCCCACTGAGCCGGCTAGACAGCGCCTACACAGCGCCTACACAGCGCCTAGACACTCGGCTAAGCTGTCGAGGCGCTGCTAGCCGGCTCGGCGGGACTAGATTTCGGCATGTCTAGGGACCAGCGGAATGCAGTGTATTCTGAATTTTAATGCTCGTGCTCGCCAACCGCGGGATGGAGGAAAGCGAAAGCAGAAGGCTGAGGTGAATGCGATCGAACATGGTCAGTCAAAAAACAAAGGGGTTTGGAAAGTGAAGTGAGAGAAGACGGATGAGGATGAGAACCGTAGCGCGGGATCTTATAGTATGGCGTAGCACAGCGAATTCGTACGTGGTGATTTAAATCCGGGATGCCCACCGCGCTTGACTTCAGGAAACCGGAGCAATGACACAGCTCATCCTCAACAGATGCTTCAACACAGGCCAGAAGTAACTGCCCAGTATTGAAGCTTTTCCTCGCGTGTAATTGCCCTTCGGCTTGATTGTCAGCTTTTTCCGTGACAGTTTGCCGTTGTATTTTGCTCGAATAAATTTGGACGACGCAGATTTGATCCTTCGGACTCGCAGCAGTTCGAGTTTGTTCGAAGGATCGAACATGGACATTTGCCAGCTAACTCACAAAAATGACAACACCGACTACAGTTGAACCGGCTTTTCAACCTCGGCTATCAATGTCGAATCATCCAAGTTAAAACCTGGTTCAACACCCACTACTTATCGACTTCGGTCTTTATCAAGAGATTGAGAGAAGTGACAAAACCAGCGTCAAACTCGGCACTCGCGGCACCCAATTTTTTGATGCGACGGAGATCAATCACACCGGGGACAGCAAACTTTCAACCTAGGTCAAAAGAGTAACTGATATTAGTTGTTTCAGTAGACGGAAAAAAAATGGTTGTACTTGTTGTTTTGATGTAATACAAAACCGACCCCGAAAGAGCAACTGGCAAACCCCCTTTTGGGCGTGAATTTTACTCTTAGTTTGAAACAAAGTACGAAAGGACTGCCGAGAGGTGGACTCTCAGGAGCCCAATCAGAGAGAAAGAAACACTGCATATTTGGAACTGCTGAAAGTCGCGCCGATACAACTTGTTTCGGCGGTGCTTTCAGCCGTCTTGAAACAAAGACTTTTGTTGTTTTATCAAAGTGTTGCTGAAACGTTTTGTTCGGGAGTCAAATTAGATTAGAAAGAAACCAAGTGTATTGAGTACTGCTGAAAGACGCGCCGAAACGACTTGTTTCGGCGGTGCTTTCAGCTGGCTTAGAAACAAAGACTTTCAGCAACTTTGGAAAGCGTTGCTGAAACAAGATGTTTCAGCATTACCCTGGGGTGCACCCTAAGGTACACCCCCGGGTGCAGCCGCAGGTGCACCCCGGGGGCCGTTGAGCGAGCCTCGGCAATAAATTCATATATAAAATATTATATTTGTATTTCGAAAGTGCTGATGTACGTGGACTCGCTCCATCGCGCGGATGAAGGGTTCTCCCCTCCCCATTCTGGCTGTGGCTCTTCTGGCTCACGCTCTTCCGGCTGTGATGCCCTCCGCCGCCGCCCGCCCTGCGGTGGCTCGTAACGCTTGCGAGCGAGCTGATGCTCAGCAGCGACTCGACGCTCCGGGCGTCCTGTCACCTATCATTAGCCAACCGTCGTAATCTCGCCATTGGTAAAATGGAATGGACGAAATATGTGTACATACCTGCTGATAGAAGCCCGCCGGTGCTGGCGTCGCTGTCGGGATGCATCGACAAGGCGTGCTCGTGCGCGTGGCCGTACGGCGAGAAGTGCGTCTCGCCGTGGCCGTGGCCGTGAGCGGGGTGGTGGTGCCCAGGTGAGTGATGGAAGAGGTCGTGCTGGCCCCGCGGCGCCCTGCATGAGCGCGGCGTCGCGCGCGGACAGGCGCGAAGGAGATGGAGCGCATGGCGTCGCCCGGGATGGAGAACGGTGTCGGGGCCAGGGCGGTCTCGGAGACGATGCGGGCGCGGACCTCGGCGCAGAGGGTGGGGAGGGAGAGGTAGGTGGCGGAGAGGAGGAGGGCGAGGGTGGTGGTGAGGTCGTAGGTGCGGTGGGAGAAGATGAGAATGCCGGTGTAGAGGAGGCCGAGGGTGAAGTGGAGGGAGGCGGGGGTGAAGGGCGGGGAGGGGAGGGGGAGGGTGAGGACGTCGGAGAGGTCTTTGACGGAGGACGTGAGGGACTTGGACGGGGCGGGGGCGGGCCAGGAGACGAGGGCGGTGTGGAAGTAGGGCGAGCGCGAGGCGGGGATGAAGCGGTGCGAGGAGAAGACGGGCATCTGCTTTGCCCTCATTTTGATTTTGCGGCACCGGAGCGGCAGGCGGCGGCGAGCCCGGAGATCGTGGCGGGACGGGTGGTGGGCGCCGACCCGTGGACGTTGGTGGTGGTGGTGGTGGTGGTGGTGATGGCGGGGAGAAGACGGCGGGTCACGCTGTCACAGAGCCCGCCTCGGCGCCTTGCAGCGTCAATTCGTTCTTCGGGAGCGTCAACCGCTGCCTAAGAAGACTGGACACCACCCTCCGCTATCCGCTGGCCTCGGAAACGATCGAGAACGCGCTCAACGTCAGTCTCGACGCCGACGTCGCAACCACTCGCGGGTCGACCCTCCCTCACACAAACACGAAGGATTGTCGGAATTTGAGTACACGCTGTCACACAACCCGACTCGGCGACTTGCAGCGTGAATTCGTCCTTCGGGAGCGTCAGACCGCTGCCCAAGGATACCGGACACCCTACCACTATCCGCTGTCCTCGGACACGATCCAGAACCAGTCCCGACGCCAACGCCGACATCGCATACACCCGCGGGTCATCCCTCCCACACCCCAAACGAAGGATTGTCGGAATTTGAGTACTTGAGTGAGTCTTGGTCGTTGTCTCCGCTATCGGCTGACGTGAGCAGATGCCTACTATTCACGCCGCCGCCATTGAGCGCGAGATTGACGACCTCCTCACGAATCGCAAGCGCTATCTTGAGCGTGCAGGCTGGACGTATTTATTGCGGCGCCGAGGGCCCAAGGGCAGGGTGGAATTTAAAATCGGCAAAGCGGACGATATGGACAAGCGCCTACCCGCCTATACCAAGTGCGGCGGGATTCGTGCCGTGTGCGCCTGGTACACGCGTTTCCCGAAGAAAATCGGTGAGTTCTCTTCGGTTTTTCAACGCGCTGGTGACAGGCCCTGCAGAGCGCCTAATCCATCTGAAATTGCGCAAGCGGGGCGCATGGCTAGGACGTCATCCTTGTCGCGGGCGCTGTCGGCGCAATCACCAAGAATGGTTCCGGCTTTCGAGGGCAGGAGGATTGAAGAGGGTGAAGCAATTGGTGGAGCGGTGTTTGGTGCGAGGGGATAAATTGGGCAAATGCGTGCAGCTGAACTTCAAATGCTGAATGTAATCTTACGCGACTTCGCGGGTTTGCTAATGTATATGTGAATGTAGATTTATTGTATTATATTACATCGTCCTGCAATATTTGATCAGCGCGACGAAGGCGACAGGGTCAAAAAAAACATACCCTGATTATATTTGCAAGGCGATAAACTATTAAGTAGATGCAACACAGCGCGCGGGAGCCTTGGGCGGGACCTGAATAAGAAAATGGCGAGAAACGCGCCGCCCGAGGGTCAAAAAACTGTTGGGGCGGGTGGGAGCCTGCAAGGGCGGACCAGAGTCTTTATACAGATGTAATGCACTGCGCCCGGGAGCCTTGGGTGGCTGTGAGAAGAGTTGGTGGAGCTAGGAGAGAAAATCGTCAGAAATATGCCGACATAGCGACCCCAAGAAATAGAGCAGGGGAGGACTTGGTACAACTTACCAGAAGCTTGATATAAGTGTAATCCACTGCGCCCGGGAGCCTTGGGCGGCTGTGAGAAGAGTTGGTGGAGCTAGGAGAGAAAATTGTCAGAAATATGCCGACATAGCGACCCCGAGAAATGGAGCAGCTGAGGACTTGCGAAGGACTTACCAAAGCTTGAAACTAAGTGTAATCCGCTGCGCCCGGGAGCCTTGGGCGGCTGTGAGAAGAGTTGGTGGAGCTGGGTAGGGAAATGGTCAGAAATATGCCGACATAGCGACCCCGAGAAATGGAGCAGGGGAGGACTTGGTACAACTTACCAAAAGCTTGATATAAGTGTAATCCACTGCGCCCGGGAGCCTTGGGCGGCTGTGAGAAGAGTTGGTGGAGCTGTAAGGGAAAATCGTCAGAAATATACGACATAGCGACCCCGAGAAATGGAGCAGCTGAAGACTTGCGAAGACTTACCAAAAGCTTGAGATAGCTGTAATGCACTGCGCCCGGGAGCCTTGGGCGGTTGCGATGAAAGTCGGAGGAGTTGAGTAGGAAAATGCCCAAAATACCCCAGGAGCGGGTCGCGAGGTCAGACTCGTTCTACAGGGCGGCGCTGTCGACAGAGAGCAGCGAACCATCCCACCAAGGCCCCTGCCCCTGGGGAAGTCGTGACTACCGGGGAGCCGGATAGACTGCACGCTCTCGAAGGGTCGGGGGTAATTTTGAAGCCCATCGACCTGCGAGGGAGCGGAGAGCCGCATCGACGCGGGGTCTGCAAGAGCGTGTTGTGGGTGGCTGTCCGGTGCACTCAGACAAGCGGAAATCGTGAGGGAAAAAGCGTCGAGGGTCGGGGGTATTTTTTAGGAAAACGACCTTCGGAGTGGCGCAGCAGGCAAACAGCACTTCATATCTCAGCCCCACCCTGCTCCAATGTGAGAGTTGGATGGGACGAGAGATTTAAATGCCACCGCCTGCCACTCGGGCAGTGAAGAGACGCAAGCAGGAAGGAGGAAGGAAGGAGGGACGCGCAACGCGCAGCACAATTCCATGAGTCCCCTGGGTCAAAAAAGCGATTGAGAACCGCGCAGAGAGTGATTTACACTCGGAGCAGGTCAAATCGAATGAGCGAGGGTCAGAGGTTTGAGGTGAGAATCTGGCTGATTCCGCCGAGCGCACGGACCAGCCAGGTGTCCGAGAAACAGTGATAGAACACATCCCGAAGTTTAAGGGACGATTGGACCCCCGCCAAGTGGTCTACACTCAGGGAGGATACTGAATTATGCCTGAGGGTCGGGGATATTTTTTGGAAAATGACCTTCGGAGTGGCGCAGCAGGGACGCGCAACGCGCAGAACAATTCCATGAGTACCATGGCTCAAAAAAAAACGATTTGAGAACCGCAGCAGAGTGATCTACACTCAGAGCAGGTCAAATCGAATGAGCGAGGGTCAGAGGTTTGAGGGGAAATCTGGCGATTCCGCCGAGCGCACGGACCAGCCAGGTGTCAGAGAAACAGTGATAGGACACATCACAAAGTTTGAGGACGATTGGACCCCCGCCAAGTGGTCTACACTCAGGGAGGGTACTGAATTATGCCCTTGCAGGCGCCAAAGGTCACCCCGGGGTCAGAGGTGCTGCCCGAAGGCAGTCGACAGCGCCAACGTTGACTCTGCACACCGTCTCTGGCATCGTATCCGTGTCTTGGGGGCGAGCTACACCATCAGCGAGCGATCTACGCTCACTGGTGGTGGGTCGAGATCGAGATTGTTGTGACTCGTCACAACCCTGTCACAACCTTTCGTAGAATTCAAGGCTCAAAAAAAATTCACTGGGTTTTGATACTCAGTCTCATAGATTAATTCACTAGTGGCTTCAATCATTTGTATTGCATCTGTGCGATATATTGTACGGTGATTTTTACATTATGTATATATTTGCGTATACACCTCAGCGACGCAAGGCACAACTCAGTAATCGCAAGCAACCCTCGGACGACACTATCGGCGACAATCTCGACCCCGTCCCAGCACTTCTTGACCTCCTTTCGGAACTTCAAGGTTGCTTCTCCACTGGCTTTGGCGTAGCAACACGAAAACACCTTTCGCGAAGTGGCCGAGACGTTTCGCAAAGAAGTCGTTCTCGCATTGTGGCGTCCACCACGACCCATCGAGACTTCCACGCGCCCACGCATTTGGTTTGGGCCACCATGAGACGATACTGGCCTGATCGGTGTCGGTGTCGGCTTTTTCTAATCCGCGCGTTCATAAGCAAAGACGCGCGCGGCAGAAAACACATACCTTGTACCTTCCCTTTGCCTGATGCCTGCCTCTTCTGGCCTGTCAAGACAAATCAATACATATAAACGGCCCCAACAAGAAAAAATTACATACCGGTCCCGACGTGATAGACGCCGCAGAGTAGGTCGATCTCATGGTCTGATAGTCTGTCGTACCAATACGCGTGTTTCGACGTTTCATCCCACAAGCAGTCGCCGACGTCGTAGATGTCATCGTCGAACCCGCGGAAGAAGTCGTCGTCTGAGACTTCTGACCTCGCCAGGCGCGCCACCACCCCGCCGTACTGCATGGCAATGCGCCCTCGGGGAGTGTGAAGGAGCTGGAGATCTCGCCGGGTGGTGTACGCCCTGTAGTCATGCTCGTCAAATTTGTGTTCGTGGGGCCGAAATCCTAGACCCGAAGTGGTGTCTACTTTGAAACCCTTGGGCCGCAGGCCCGCCGGAGCTGGGGTTGACTTTGGCATGATTTGGAGGCTACGGTAGGCGAGCCAGAATGGGATGCCTCGAGCCAGCAAATGTTTTATGACGCCCTTGATATCTGGACCCCACCCCTGACGGAGGACCTCGAGGACATCTGTGGCGCGTGGAAACAAGAGGACCTCGCTCCCGATCCCGCTCCCATCTTCAGCAAGCACGTAATAATACATTTGCTCTGCCGGGTTGCGCATGCTTGTGAGATACTCTCGGTTAATCGTGAATCCCGTGGGTGCTGCCTTGGGGCGCTGAGGCTGATGATAGTCCAGGAGTGCCTTGTCGACGTCGTTGACGGTACGCGCTTTCAGACACTGCCCAAAGAAGGTGCAGAGTATATTCTGCAGAGCCTTGTCCGAGGCCAATTGGTTGGCGATGTCTGCCATGCCGATGACATTGGCGAGGTGCTTTGGCTCGAGACACTCTTCAGGCGGATCACGAACATCGATCGTGTCGGGAGATGGCGGCATTGTAAACCCAAACCGCTTGTAAAGCGCGTCTAGGAGATTCGCGGCAACCGGCTCATATTCGGGGTCCTCCGTGCGGGGCGCCATACCAAATTTGAGGAAGACCAAGCTCATGCACTCCTTCGAGGCTTTGGCGAGGTCTCGCTTCGGAAGGTCGGATTCCATCGTGTATGGGCCGAGCTCGTCGTCCCCGGGTACATAATCACCGTTCAGGAACTCGAATTCGAAGTTAGAGTGCTCCTGTCGCCGAGAGGGGTGCTCTTGCACAGCGTTGCGAGGGTGCTCCTCGTGCACGATTTCCATGTTTGTATCGACATTCGTGCTGGTGTCCGTCGGAGCTAATCGGGATGCCATGTCGATGTTTTGGGGGAAGATCGCGTCCGTGGCGTCGATCTCGTCGTCGCTATCAGGAGCTTGGGCAAAACCTTCCCCAAACACTGGGTCGTTATTGGCGAAGAGCTCACAAAGGTCCCATTCATTGTGAAATGGATCGAATCGACGCTGTGGACCCGGGTATTCATCCCAGAGATCGGGGAACTCCCCTCGTATTTGAGGTTGGCGGATGTAGTGCCCATCCACTTTTTCCCAAAGGAAAACGCTGCCTTTGGACGGGACCCCACCTTTTTGCGCATGTGCTGCGCGCGATGTGCGTCGCTGGCGGTCAACGGGGCTCTCGTTTGCCATCTTCTTCCGGTTCCCTTCGCTTCGTCGAATGAAGAATGCCTGGATTGTCTCGCCTTTCTTCTGCTGGCTGTTGGGAGGAAGGCGAGGGAAGGGTGCAGCCGGGACAGCTGGTGCGGGGCTCGTGATTTGGAGCGATGGGAGTAGCCGAGGTACGCTTCGGGGGCGGAATGAAGGGGTCTTCATACCAATTAAAAGTCTCGGCGTTGACAGCCCATCGGCTGAATCTCAGGGAGTTTCGCTCACAAAAGGCTCCCGCTCCGGGGTCGTCTGCCTCGTGCACGTAAAGCGATTCGAGCACCCTGGACCGGGCGCAAAATCCTGCAATGGCTCGGGAACATCGAGCATGTTTATGATCATATGCTGCGGCAACTTGCCCCAAGAAAGATATATCGGAATTGGAAATGTGGATCTCATGATTGAGGCGAGCATAGATTCAACCTCGAGGCGCTGCTCCCGCTGTTCAGGGGTGAGGTCTTGCGGCGATTCAATGCGATATATCGCGCCTACGCGTTCTTCCTGCCAATTTACAGATTGTTCCGCATATTCCAGGAATGATGGATGAAGACCGGTCTTTTCTATGACCTGGCCCCGCCAGTCCGGAGGGTCTTCACCTCGATAAAGCGCCTCCGACGTCTCGGATTGCAGTAGCCAAAGGCCCATGGCCACGTAGCCGAGCAGAGGGAGGAAGTTCTCCATAGAGAGCCACACGGCGAAGCGCGCTTTTTTCTCAGTTTCGAAGCATCGCAAGAACTGAAAGCGGCCCGGGAAGAACCACGGATTGATGCGATCCATCCAGCGCTTGTGAGGCACCAACCGAAGCAGCTCCCGCCCCAAAACACGGAGACACCGTTCTGTGTCTACCCAATGGTTGGCGACTTCCGGAGCAAGGCGGAAACCATCATCCTTGTGCGACACGATGGGAATGTTATAACGAATGCGGTTGAAGGAATGAAATAGCGGAGTATGCCAAGGATTGCGCGTTGGGACGAACAGCAGATATGGAAATTCGAGGGAGAGATATCGAAGTTCGCGGAATCGGGGAATCCAGACCTCATGATTGATGGGCGGAGCCTGCAGAGGGCTGGGGGTTTGGCGGATGACGTCTGGAGAGCCCCAGTGCACGCTGTAGAGCTCATTTTTGTTACTATAGTGCCCGAGAAGATGGCCTGGGGGCTAGACTAATTGTCAGTATCAATTTGCATCTAAGCACGAATCCGGGTACATACCAGAATCCGACTAGCCTGAGCCATTTGTAGTTTGAGACGCCAGAGATCGTAGCTGGGACGTGTGGAGCTCCTAGCACAAAATTGCCCAAGGATTCACCCAGGGGAATTAAGGACGTGGAATTTGGAAGAACGTGCGGGGTTCTACTCGTAGTCGCAGAAATTTGCTCAGGGATTTACCCCGGGGAAATTATGGACGTGGAAGTCGAAAGAACGTGTCGAGTTTTCCTCCTATTCGCAGAAATTTGCCCAGGGATTTACCCTGGGGAATTACGGACGAGGAGGTTGAGACCAAATTGCCTGGGGATTGACCCCGGGAATTCGGACGTGTGTGTGGTGGAAGGCAAGGGTCGATGTGTCACGGGGTTATGAGAGCAGGGTCACGAGAGCGGGTCGCCGGGTTTTGATGGCCGGCAACTCTTGCTTCCAAACCACCAAGTCGGTTTCCTGGGTGCAAGTCACCCCGCAAACCGTCTGGTACGGGGTATTTCTTGAGTGCAAATCACTCAACAAATCCCACTGCCGTCTGACCTGCTGTGTTTCTTGAGCGCAAGTCGCTCAACAAATGCGCGCTAATACCCCCGACGCGACCCCCGCCGTCTGACCCGCGTTGTTTCTTGAGTGCAAGTCGCTCAACAAATGCGCGAGTTGCACCCTACTGTCGCCGATATCCCGCCATATTTCTTGAGTGCAGGTCACTCAACAAATGCGCGATAGATACCCCGACGCAACCCCGCCGTCTGACCCGCGTTGTTCTTGAGTGCAAGTCGCTCAACAAATGCGCGAGTTGCGCCCTACTGTCGCCATAAAGTCAAATATAGCTCATATTAATCTCTCTACATCTAAATCGCCTTGCCCAACACCCTGACCCCCGCCTCCAAGTTCTGATATACGAACGCCATGCATCCCAGAACGACCAGCGCCTTGACGATCCAAGCCATATATTTTCCCCAGACGCTGCTCTTTTCCGGAGCTCGTTGCGCTCGTTTCCAGACGAAAATCTTCTCCGAGAAGTCCAAGGCGCGCGTCTGAGCCGCGAAGATGACGGATACGTCGTCAATTTCGGCAGTCTGCAGGAGCTTTGAACTGAGCCGCTGTGTGTGTTAAAACAGAAGGCACGAACCGTAACAACCTGAACCCACTCCGTCGTTCCTACACTCAGAGTCGCCAACTTCTCGCCTGAGCGGGTGTCAAAAACGTAGACGCAGCCGTGGTCACTGCCGCAAATGAGGGTTGACCCATCGTCGCCGAAGCGGACGTTTCTCGGACGCGCGTTCTTCCGCGTGCGGTCGATCTCGTACGTCTTGGACTTCATCTGGTCTGAGAGACGGAAAAGGGTGGGACCGGATGTAGGGTCGTCGAGACAGAACACACCCTCCTTCCAGTTGAAGGCGGCGTCTCCGCTGGTTAACGGTGGTCAGCGCTTCCATCCCGACCTGGATATCAAGAGATTGACATACATTTTCGCTCCCACCGACCAATCTGAGGCCGTCTCTCCTGTTTTCCCGCGAATCGTGTACCTATATCATCGAATTAATTTTTTGGGGGTCTACGCAATCCGAACGCGAGCTTACATGGGTCCACTGTTATGGAAACCAAGCACAATGATATCGCGGTCTTGGCTGTTATCGAAGGCGGCAAACGTGATGGCTTGGGGCGATAGCCGGGGGAATCTCCTGCTGAAGATGTTGATGGGCATCCACTTGCCGGTCAGGGGGTCCTTGGAAATCGTCCAGGACTGCACCATGTCGTTGCGGCTGCATAAGCAAAGGCGATTGTTTGTCGAGTCAAATGCCATGGCAGTTATCTCGCCGGGATCGGGCATCTGTATGACGAAGGTCTCTTCAAACACCTTCAACAAAGTCAATAACACAGGATCGAATGGAACTGGAGAGCATTCTTACCCCATCCTTCTGACGCCAGCAAAAGAAATACCCGTTCTGTGTGCCGGCATACAAAACGTCCTGCGCCTCGTCAGCCTGACGAGCCCATATCACAACCACGGTTGCGCCACGAATACCGGCGCTACTGGGGCGCTGGAGCATCGTCATGTCAGCCACGTTCCAAAGTCGGGTTCCTTGCGAGCCTGTGCGAAGATCGGCGAATATCCCGTCGCTCGTGACAGATGCTTACCGCCGCTCGCAAGAATCGCGCCGTCTTCTGTGACAGCGAGGGTGAGTACACTACCGGGGTGTGTGTCGATGCCGGGGTGTTGAACGTAGGGAAGACGAGGAATGGGCATCGGGGGCGAAGTAGGAATGTGTGAATGTGCGTGCGGGTACTCGCACCTTTAATCGCGCCGACCCTCGACAATGCAACCCCTAAGACAAAGCCGCGACCTCGAGTGCCTCGCGACCTGACAAAGCCGCGATCTCGAGCGCCTCGCGACCTGACAAAGCTGACCTTGATGGATAGAACAAAGAACAAGGAACAATGATCAGTGGCTCCGCCTCATATGCGGGCCTCATGTCCGAATCCCGGCCATCTGTCTGTCTTCCCCCTCCATGGCGCCTCTGTTCACTAGCGCACCTACCAAGCATGTCGTTCGCCCACTACTCACTGCTCCCTGTCCGGTCACACTACCCGTACTTCTCACCAACATTATCCCTGAGCAATTCCCGCTCCCGCGCATTTTAATGGATATCGATCCCAGTCGCACGCCCAGTCCTCCACCTCCACCTCCACCTCCCCGTGCTCGTACACCTGCTCCTGCTCCCCGCGCTCGTACACCTGCTCCAGTTCTGCCACGTCGCCCCACTCCCGACAGCCGAGAGAGTTCGTTGACGTCGATATCCAGCGACGACGAGGCGCGGAAGCCGTGTAGCTCGAATCAAATTGCGAGGCCCTCAGCCGCGAACATTCAGACCGTCAAGTCGTTGTTCAGGGAACGTTATCCCAACCTGACGCCGGAGGAGCAGGAGAAGCAATACACTGATTTCAGAGTGAGTTTTTAGTTCGTATTCCACTGAAGTCGGCCTGATCATTTGTTTCTCTCGGCAGGCACGCCTCGATCAGCTCTGCACGCTGCACCTACGTCCGTCTCTCGCTTTAAGCTACCAGGATAAAGAAAAGGTCACGCAGGTCCACACCAAGGTGCGACATATGAGTTCCTCAATATGGCTTTCATCTCCAACTGACTGACTGACTCGCAGATGATCGCGACGTTCTCGTGGCTCGCTCACTACGACAACAACTGGCCTGTGATGGTGTGTCTGCAAGGTAAACTCCACAACTCGTCCGCGCGCGCTGTTGAGAAGTCTACCCGGAAAGTCGTGAACGCTATCGCGGGGGTGGCTCCTGCTGCTCGAGCTTCATCCAAAAAGCCCAAGAACAAGTCGTAAATTTATGCGTCCGTTGTATCTAAATACGCCGTCCCTAGCTGTAGCTTCAGAATAATATATCGTTCAGCGAATTTCAAACAAAATTTAAATATGGATCATTGGATGTCAGTGGCGATCCCGATCAGTGATGCGTTGATTGTGGTCACTTAGCTTCAACGGCGATGATCACTGAGCGTAAATCGCTGGGTGAACGTCGCCGCGATGTCCTCCGAGCGTAAATCGCTGGGCGGACGTCGAGGAGCGCCTTGCCCGTCGAGGAGCCCGATCCCCAACCCTTCATTCCACAATCGGAGGCCATCTACACAAAGACCACAAAGACCTTTGTACCCTTATGCCATCGCTGCGTGGCGAGCTTCGTGGCCGCGGGTCCCGGGTCATTCACACGCCATTCCCATTCGTTCAGAACAAAGATACAAAGCAAGCGTCCCTACTTACTTCAAGCCGAGGTCGCAATTGACCCTATCCCAGACCCTCCCTTTTTCGAACCGCCTCCTCCAAGCGGCTCTCACCGTCCCCCCTTCGTACACCTCGTTCACACCGACGCGCTTCAAACATATACCATGGTGAACAACCGCAAGCCAGTCGTGGTCCGCAAGGTCAGCACCTTCTTTGATTTCCATATCGCGTCAACAGCTAACATATTTTCAAGTCTGTTCTCAAAGAGCTTCGCTCCCGTCACTATTCCACGTCGCACAACGCGCCTCGCGTCGCCGCCACGCCCACACACGTCGAGAAATCCAACCCCAACGCGCGATATCCTCTGGTGGAAACCCACTTCGACGACGCTTCCAATCAGCCATGGATCCACGACTTCATCATTAAGCTTACACACGGCCAGAAAGTATTGCGCTTTCCGTTTATTCATGAAACGCGGCAAGGTCTTGGCCGCCAACGGATGTGCCGAGATCGCAGGCGACTGTGGTAATCATGCGCGTCGCGGCGTCCGACAGCGCATCCGTCGTTAACTTGCGCTCGACCGATGCGCGGGTCGCAGACTACGTCTTTAACGCGTACGTATGCAACAGTCTTTCGGCGTACCTTCGTGCTTATGATCTTCCACAGTGCGATTGAGCGCATCACCAAGTTCCAGAGTGCTAAACGCACCCGCCCGCCCAAAGTGCTCGCTGTCCACCGCGCGCAAGCGTTTCCCGGTTCACCTTAGATGTTTCCTCATTTGTACCTTACCATAACTTCGTCGTCGTGTACCCTAGCTGCTTCGTATTCTCGTCGTCGTGTACCCTAGCTCTTCGTATTCAATCATTCTCATTCAAATCATTCACACAATTCTGTCTGAGTGGCTACCAAAAATTCGCTGAAACGTGCGAGGCAAACTAAAATCACTGCTACCAAAAATGTCAGGAACGAATTAAAATTGCTATCAACAGAGTACAAAGAGGACAGTGTGTAAGGTGAGAAAGCCGGTATTTTTAGTGGATCCCATTCATTAGCACAAAGACCTTTGTGGGGCTGATATCTGATCCCGTCATACCTTCGTTCCACGAGGCGGGGTGCCGAGCGTCGTGGTCGCGGGTCGCAGGTTCGTCGCTCACACGTCATTCCCATTTGTTCAGAAACAAAGATACAAAGCAAGGCCGGGTTCAGGGTCCTGAAACTCGCGACAACGAATAAAAGGCGTACCCTTGCATGCCCAGTTGCATCTTTCATCCCCTTCGTCCATCTGTGTTGAGGTGTAAATCACCTCGCCGCAGATTCCAACGATGAGCAACATGCCTGGCGACTACAGCACCTACCAGCACAACCTCGACAACGACGCGACGATGTATGACGGCGACGCGTCGACCCCTTGGACGGGTGACCCCAACGTCGGCCCAGCCGACATGCATGACCCTAGCGGCGGCCCAAACCCTAACGTCTACGGCCCGGCCGACATCCATGACC
The DNA here is from genome assembly GCA_029378375.1 of Mycena olivaceomarginata. Lineage (NCBI taxonomy): Eukaryota > Fungi > Basidiomycota > Agaricomycetes > Agaricales > Mycenaceae > Mycena > Mycena olivaceomarginata. Next base: position 34,554 of record JARKIC010001360.1, on the reverse strand, counting down.
CCAGCGGCGGCCCAAACCCCAACGTCTACGGCCCAACCGATAATCACGACCCCAGCGGCGGCGGCCCAAACCCCCAACGTCTACGGCCCAACCCATAACCACGACCCCAGCGGCGGCGGCCCAAACCCCAGCGTCTACGGCCCAACCAGTATCCACGACATCGACATGGGAGAAAATACGCAGGAGGTCTGGGCACGAGCCAACCCACTCGATAACGCCCAACCGGGTCAATCGAAACGACCCCGTGTCTTAGGCTCTACACGAGATGAGCTTGAGAAGGTAGATCCGCTCATTCTATATGGGACTTTACCTGATATTGTCCAGGAGCGTCAGGCCAGAGAGGCCGCGAACCTAAGAACGCGAACCGTTTTGAGGGAGAAACGAGATGCGGAAGCTCGATTGGTGGCTGCACAGAGGGAGATCGCCGTGTTGAAAGACAGAATGACTGGTATTGATGAGAAAATAAAGGCCCACAACGTTCGCATCTTCATCCCATTTTCCCGATCCTCGACTGACGCCTTTCAGGCGGACATCATCGAACGCGTGACAGCGCAGTGGAACACCCAAGTGAAGGATTATACGGAGAAGTCTGAACAAGAATCGGCGGCTCGACTGGAAGCTGAGTTGGTAAGTGTGTGTGCTGTGGTCAAGCGTAGAGAAATAAAGGTTTCTAGGGTGCCCTCAACGCAGAGCATGCAAAGAAGATTACAGAACTCGTGAGTGACCGCATTGTTGCCAGAATACCGATGCTGATTCAATTTGTAGAACCGCGAAGCACAGAAAAGACAGGTAGATCCTTGCCCCGCCTCCAGCTGAAACATGTATTGATTGGGTGTGCCAGGCGGACTATGAGACGCAAATCGCAGCCGTTCATTCGCGTCTCAGCGCGAAGAGACCGGGATTCCGCAATCCGAGCGACGAAATGGAGGATGTTGAGTTCCCTGAAGGCCCCCCGGCGCGCCCACCACAATTCGTCTCAGAGACGACCCGGAAGCAGCGCGTAGTCGAGACGATCATACGTGACGGATCTGGGCGTTTGCCGTCGGCCTGTATGACCACGGCGACGCCGCCAGCCTCCTCCTCGACGCAGCCAGCAACGGGCGCACAGCCACCCTCCTCCTCCTCTTCCTCGGCGGAGACGGTGGACCAGAGTTTGCTAGAAACTCTGCTAGAGGCGTTGGGCAAACCCCCTGTACAACAGCGGGTCAGAGAGATCTTAGGCACCAACGGGGTGCAAAAGCGCAAGAGAAAGACGAAAGCGGGGAAATGAGTTCTCTGGCCTTCGCCCGACGTGAGGAACAGAGGAAGCTCACGCACGATCAAGACAAGCGGTGGAAGGTCGGTCAACTCTGGGCATTTTGTTGGCGCAAATACTGATTTCGTACCAGACCATTATTCGTAGAAACTGGTACACCGATAGAGGGCTTCCCCGTGCAAGAGACTTCTTCAATTACGAAGGAGTGTCGGAAGCTACACACAAAGGCTGCGAAGATGGCCTCGTGGCGCCTGAGGGGCCCACATCCAAGCTCTATTTCGGGCCTGGTTGGGCGAATTCGTTGTGGAACAAGAAGATCTTCCAGCACTCTATACGGAGGATTCTTCAGAAGAGAGCTGAAGACCCCGGCCACTATGATGTCCCGGACGTGAAGGAGGACTACCTCATGGCGTTGTTTTCTAATCTGCTCAGAGAAGCGCGCGCTGGGTGGAGCCGCCACCAGCCGCGCGCCGGAAGAAACGAACGAGCAAGCGCGCGAGCGTGCCGAAACGTACGAGATGGAGCGTCGGGAAAGAAGCGTCGGATCTGCGCGCAAGATGCACGTAAGTGGCAGTCATCAGCCTACCTCGTGTCGATGCTCATCATTTCACAGAAATTCCAGGTGCGCCAGGAGACGGCAGATCGGATGTTGAGTATCTCTGCCGCAAAGCAAGACGGGAATGGTATAGAGACTTGGACGTGGTTGAAGGATGACCTGCTCGCTGAGCTGGACTCCGGGGGCATGTCGTCTGAGGAGGACGAGGAACTCGAGGTGGTATGCGGAGATACGCGGAGATTTACAACTGCGCATAGCATCAAGGTATTGCCCTGGCGCGATGCCAAAGTCACCGACTGCCTCAAGGTAATTGACGACGCGTCGGAGCTTGCCATTGCAAAAGTTGCTGCCAAGCGTATGCGCATGCGGGGTAGCCGGAATTCAACGACGGCACCTCCTCTTGGATTGCCCCGCACTCTGTACGACGAGGCCTGGCTTGCAGAGCAGAAGAAGTTCATTCCGAACATCGAGGAGGCGTTGGAAATCTCGGAGAAGGAGTTCCCGATCAAGGAGATTACGCTGGTCCAGAGTACCTCAAAGTAGAGGAGTCTCCGTTGGTACGAGATAGAGATTATGAAGTCGAACATACACGAATCGATATGAGGCAGTTAGAGTTTCCAGAATACACATGCGTTAATGACCAGAAATTTGTTGAGTGACCTACACTCAAGAAATACGGCGACGTTTGCCGAGCGACTTGCACTCAAGAAACAGCGCGGGTCAGGCGAGGGGTCGCGGAACGGCTAGAGAACATCATCAGTGGTGTAAAAAAAAAACCGCTGTCGCTTGCCAGCAGCGCTGCTGAGTCCCAGGTAAGAGTCATAGGCAGGTGCTGGCAAGTGAGTAGAGGGTGGAAAGGGGCATGACTTACGGCGGCCATGGGAAGACTTGCACTCAAGAAACAACGCGGGTCAGACGGCGGGGTTGCGTCGGGGGTATCTATCGCGCATTTGTTGAGTGACCTGCACTCAAGAAATATGGCGGGATATCGGCGACAGTAGGGTGCAACTCGCGCATTTGTTGAGCGACTTGCACTCAAGAAACAACGCGGGTCAGACGGCGGGGGTCGCGTCGGGGGTATTTAGCGCGCATTTGTTGAGCGACTTGCGCTCAAGAAACACAGCAGGTCAGACGGCAGTGGGATTTGTTGAGTGATTTGCACTCAAGAAATACCCCGTACCAGACGGTTTGCGGGGTGACTTGCACCCAGGAAACCGACTTGGTGGTTTGGAAGCAAGAGTTGCCGGCCATCAAAACCCGGCGACCCGCTCTCGTGACCCGCTCTCATAACCCCGTGACACATCGACCCTTGCCTTCCACCACACACACGTCCGAATTCCCGGGGTCAATCCCCAGGCAATTTGGTCTCAACCTCCTCGTCCGTAATTCCCCAGGGTAAATCCCTGGGCAAATTTCTGCGAATAGGAGGAAAACTCGACACGTTCTTTCGACTTCCACGTCCATAATTTCCCCGGGGTAAATCCCTGAGCAAATTTCTGCGACTACGAGTAGAACCCCGCACGTTCTTCCAAATTCCACGTCCTTAATTCCCCTGGGTGAATCCTTGGGCAATTTTGTGCTAGGAGCTCCACACGTCCCAGCCAAGGATTAAGACCCGGTGACCCTTACACAGTTTCTTGATCTTTAAGTCTACCCTCAGCGTAGATCGCTGAGCACTGGACTGGAACCCACTCCCCTCAGTGTAAATCACTGGGCGGATGACAGCAACCGACCCCCGGGTACTGGGTACCCTCTAGCGGGTTATCGATCCCTTTGTTCTGTATCCACTTATAGAACAAAGGTCTGCCTCGTATAAAGCTACAAGGGCAAACCAGAACCTCCCTACCGCTCCAACGTCCCTTGGTGCAAATCGCCCCATACCGGGTCTCAATTCGCCAAGCGTCATGTCGACAGGGCGCGGCCCGCGTTTGCGAATGTGTTCTTCATACCTCAAGTCATAGAGTCACAGACGAGGACGCCCATCGACAAGAACTCGAGGCTTTTGTTGGTACTTTCATTTTTTATCTCGTCCTATCCGTTGACATGTCGAAACAGCTCAGGGACAGAGATGCGAATGCTCAAGACCCCGATGTGAGTTTTTCAGCATCCTCATCTCGACCTGGGCTTGACTCGTGCCCACAGAAAGTGACCGCAGCGATCGCCGACCCTTCTGCAGCTCCCCCTGTGCTTCCGGGTTCCCCAACTGCGAATCCTGCTCCCGTGTGCACCGTTCATGCAAATGCTCAAGATCCCGATGTGAGTATCTCAGTACCTTGATTTCGACTTGGGCCTGACTCGCGTCGACAGAAAGTGACCGTAGCGATCACCGACCCTTCTGAAGGGGCATCTGGTTGGGCAGCCGAAGCCGGACTCCGACATGCTGAAATGCTTAGGCTCCCGTACTGGGACGAGACCCGCATGGCTACCACGCCCGCACTACCATGGTACTTTGCTTCTGGACATAAAGAAGGAGTTGTGTTGCGCAGTACCCGATTGGATTTGTAGTAGGATGTGCAGTACCCGAATATTTATGCTAAAACCTACATGTGATGCGAAGAATACACCATTTTGTCCGCGCTACCTTGCCTTCCACTCAAGCAGCTCGCAAGCAGCGAACACGCGCATTTGATGAGTGACTTGTACTAAAACGCGGCGGGTAGCCCGGCCATCAATACCCGATGACCCGCTCTTGTCACACAGTCACGATTCAAGTCTTGATCTCCAAGTCCACCCCTCAGCGTAGATCGCTGAGCGGTGGTCCATCTGGTCCATTCCTCAGCGTGGATCGCTGAGCAGTGGACAGGAACCCACTCCCCTCAGTGTAAATCACTGGGCGGATGACGGAAACCGACCCCCGGGTACAGGGTACCCTCTAGCGGGTTATCGATCCCTTTGTTCTGTATCCACTTATAGAACAAAGGTCTACCTCGTATAAAGCTGCAAGGGTGAACCAGAACCTCCCTACCGCCCCAACGTCCCTTGGTGTAAATCACCGAGCGCCCTTGGTGCAAATCGCCCGACACCGAGCCTCCCTTGGTGTAAATCACCGAGCGTCTCTTGGCATAAATCGCGACTGGTACGCGCAGTCGTCTGCTACCTCGCGCCATGGCAAAAGGGCGTGCAGCGGGCCGCCTTTGTAACTGCGATCTCCGTCCCTCAACTCACCGAGTTACCGACGAGGACGCACATCGACAAGAACTCGAGGCTTTTGTTCGTACTTTCATCTTTATCTTGTCCTTTCCGTTGACAAGTCGACACAGCTCAGGGAAAGAGAGGCCAAAGCTAAAGACCCCGATGTAAGTATTTCAATGTCCTGATTTCGACTTGGACCTGACTCGCGCCGACAGAAAGGACTCGCCGAAAATGTAGCGCGTCTTGTCATCGCCGATGAGCCTGCAGCACCCGGGACTCCTCTTCCTCCGCACGCTGTTCTCACCGAGGCAGAGAAGAGCGTACAGGCCATTCTTTCTGAAGCCCTCAACTCTCATACGAAACAACCCACCCGGCCACAAGTTACGCGGCAGGAACAAGGGACCCGATTACTCGAGTTTATTTCTTCCAAAGTCCAAACCGCCATTACCAGCCTTCGGAGCGCTGACCGCGCGTCGGAAGAGCCCGACGCTCTGTGGGATAAAGTAGACCATGCGAAGGGCCAACTTGAAACCGTCGCCAACTCCTTGAAACCTCTGAAGGAAACCCCAGAGAGGGCCAGGGTCGTGGATGAGATGCGCAAGCTGGAATCTGAATTGAAGGAATTTGCTGCCACGCTTCCAAAGGACAAGCGGCCTCTGTATTACGATTCGGGTATGTATTGGACGTCATGGTTTCTCAATAATCTTCTAACCCCCAGCCTTCATTTAGCGTACGCCTTGGAAAACCCTATCAAACATCTCGATCCAATGGCCCAGATCATGATTCTACTAGGACTCGTCTGCAACGTCATCCTCGGTCTCGCCATCGGGAATACAAACTTCATTTTGAGCGCCGTTACCCTCTTGATCAAGTTGGCCATGTCTGTGCATACGAAGCCAGACGCGGACGGCAACTACTCGTACGATGCCATGCAGGAGCACATTCTGAAGGACCTACCTTCTAGTTTATACGTCGCGATGCAGCGCTTGAATGTGGAGGGTAAAACTGTCCTCTATGCAGCGTGTCCATCGTGTCATCACATCCACGCTCCCACTCTTTCCGGTATCCAACACGCCCACATGGCCCTCCTTATGTGAAAATGAGGTCGTCGGAGAACATGGCCGATTCAAATGCGCGACAACCTTGTTGGTCGCCACCAAAACCCATTCGCGTCCGATCAGGCCCTTCCTTTCTCATTCCTTCCTCGACTATCTTGCCCGTCTAGTCTCCACTCCTGAGATTGAGAGCGAGATGGACGAAGCCTGCGACGAAGCACTGGCCTGGAAGAGGCAGGGTGGCGGGGATTTCGTCGATAACGTGTTGCACGGCACCTTCATACAAGAGTTCGTCGGACCCGACGGCAATCTCTTCATCGATCGAGGGAAAAAGAAGAGAATGCGCCTGCTCTTCGGCTATAGCTTCGACTCCTTCCCGCCCCATGGGAGCAGGAAGCGTTCAAGTTCTGCTTCCATCGGTGTGCTCTACATATACCCTCTCAACCTCAGACTCGTAATACGCCACAAGCCTGAACACGTATACGTCAACATTATCACCGGCCCCAACGCACCCCATAAGAGCATTTGAACCCATATTTCCGCCCGACGGTCGACATTGCGTTTGACTGGGTGGGAACGCGGCATCCATCTTTCTAAAACTGGGGCGAGTCCGGATTCCGGGCGCATCGTGGATCTTGCTTTCGTCATCTTTGCCAACGATCTGCCCGCATCACGCGATCTCACAGGCGCAGCTCAACATACCTCGAACATCTTGTGCACCGTTTGCGAATGCCGTGGACGCAAACACGCATATAGGACTGATTGCGAGCAGTGGAAGCTAAGAGATGTGCATTATATGCGCGCTCAAGCTGAAGCTTGGCGGGATGCTGAGACCACTGCTCAGCGTGACACGATCTACGCGGCAGACGGGCTCCGTTATTCAGAAATGTGGAGGCTTCCGTACTGGAACCCGACCCGCATGGTTACCCCCGAACCCATGCACTGCATTTTCGAAGGATTAGTGGCCTTCCATTGCCGCGTCGTCCTCCTGCTCAATCTCAACGACGCAAAAAAGGCCGAAGCACTTCCGCCTGCCTATCACTTCGATTTTCTGGAGTACGACCCAGCGAACCCGATCGCGCCGGAGAAGTGTAGACCCACCTGCTTGAAGGAGGAAAAAACAGATCAGGGCTATCCACCGACTTCTTATCCGTCCCTTCACCGAGGACGAAGATGACAGCGACAACGACGCCGACAGTGACGCCGACAGTGACGCCGACCCCGACGGCAACAGCAAAGACAAGCCCATCCACGAGGAATTCACCGCAGAAATGTTGTTCACGAGACTTGCGAGAAACAATAAACGTGCCCTTCTATTTGTCTGTTGGTCTCTCAAGCTGCGTGGAACCCAATGGAACGAGCTCCCAATCGAAGAAGCCTTGGTGAGACTGAAGAAAGACTCACTCGCGCAGCTTTTAGTGAACTGGGTAAGCCGATTTCAGGAAATATGCGGCCTCTCAGGACTAACCTCTCTGCCGCCAGCGTTTAGCCCAACCACACAAGGACCCCAACTACGCTCCACGCCCAAAGACCATCTCTACGGACGACCTTGCGCTTCATTCAAGAAGTCATCGTGAAGACCGACACTCCCGCGTGGGTGCATCATGTCCCCAAGAACTTCGGAGAGAAGGGAGCCGGTTCCATCAAGGCGGACGAGTGGCGTCTTCTCGCGACTATATACCTACCCATCGCTCTCATCCTCTTGTGGGCGGAGCGAGAAGGGCGTCACGCGGCTCACTTTCGCCAGCTCCTTGAACATAGCATGGCGCTATTTCAAGCCGCCGGCATCGTTGGCCGTTACTGCCACCTCGAGTGCACGCAGCACGGCGTACCGGGACTTCATCAAGCACTGGCTGGGAAATCTTCATGACCTATATCCTCATACGAAGACTCCCAGAACCAGAACCAACCCTCACGTTGCGCTGCACATATACGATTTCCTTCTCCTTTTTGGACCGGCATTGTCCTGGTGGACCTTTCCCATTGAACGCCTGATTGGTCAATTGGGCAAGATAAACTCGAACGACCATCTTGGGGTAGGTTGCTCCTCGCTTGCGAAATTTAAAGACACTAATTAATATACTTTTTCCAGGCCAACACGAAGCAACGATCCTCAATACTTGGATCCGTGGCGCAAATCTTCGTCGCTGGATCAATCGTCCCAATTGTCCGGCCGTCCTCCTCCACTTCCATCGGCTATTACTCTCCACCTTGGCCTCAACTTTGGCGACAAATCCCCAGCAAACTCCAGTGTCAAGGCTGAATCCCGACCCGCACATTATACGCACGGCGGGGTGAACTACTCCAGGTCCAACCACCCATGTCGGAAACAGTCTCGTCATGTATGTGGATCCAGCCTCTGGCAAAACGCACGCGGGGAGCATTGAAGAGATCGTTGTTGGGAAGCAACAAGTACAATTCCAAGTCCGGCGTCAAGCCCCTCTGCCTGCAGGCAAGAACGATCCCTTCAAGCCCTTTCCCCATTTTCCTGCGAAAACGTACTCGTCAAAATGTCGACTGGGGTTGACAAGGTTGACCCTGATTCCGTCACCGGCCACTATGCGCGCTTCAAATTTTCGGATGAGCGAGCAGTCGTCCTGAATCTGTTGAGGGTATGTATTCTCATGACTCAGCTAGACTGCTTGTTGACCTTGTCGTGTCTAGGGCTAAATCGAAGTGGGTAATATATACGGGATATATGCTGGCACGAATATACTTGTTCACATGAATACTGTACAAATAACTAGACACAATATAACCTGAATGCGTACCATAACCACAGTGAATCCATGAGACAAACCTGACTGCGTATCAGAGCCCAGTGAATTTTAGAGACTTGAATCTACGAATGGATCACAAAGGTTGTGACAGGGGTTGTGACGAGTAACATCAATCTTCGTCTCGACCCACCACCACCAGTGAGCGTAGATCGCTCGCTGATGGTGTAGCTCGCCCAAGACACGGATACGATGCCAGAGACGGTGTGCATAGTCAACGTTGGCGCTTTCGACTGCCTTCGGGCAACACCTCTGATCCCGGGGTGACCTTTGGCGCCTGCAAGGGCATAATTCAGTACCCTCCCTGAGTGTAGACCACTTGGCGGGGGTCCAATGGTCCTCAAACTTTTTGATGTGTCCTATCACTGTTTCTCTGACACCTGGCTGGTCCGTGCGCTCGGCGGAATCACCAGATTTCCCCTCAAACCTCTGACCCTCGCTCATTCGATTTGACCTGCCCTGAGTGTAGATCACTCTGCGCGGTTCTCAAATCGTTTTTTTGAGCCATGGTACTGATGGAATTGTTCTGCGCGTTGCGTGTCCCTGCTGCGCCACTCCGAAGGTCATTTTCCAAAAAATATCCCCGACCCTCAGGCATAATTCAGCACCCTCCCTGAGTGTAGACCACTTGGCGGGGGTCCAATCGTCCCTCAAGCTTTGGAATGTGTTCTATCACTGTTTCTCCAACACCTGGCTGGTCCGTGCGCTCAGCGGAATCACCAGATCTCACCTCAAACCTCTGACCCTCATTCGATTTGACCTGCTCCGAGTGTAAATCACTCTGCGCGGTTCTCAATCGCTTTTTTGACCCACGGGACTCATGGAATTGTGCTGCGCGTTACGCGTCCCTCCTTCCTTCCTCCTTCCTGCTTGCGTCTCTTCACTGCCCGAGTGCAGGCTGGTGGCATTTCAATCTCTCGTCCCATCCAACTCTCACATTGGAGCAGGGTGGGGCTGAGGTATGAAGTGCTGCTTGCCTGCTGCGCCGCTCCGAAGGTCATTTCCAAAAAATACCCCCGGCCCTCGACGCCTTTTCCCTCACGATTTCCGCTTGTCTGATGCACTGGACGCCACCCACAACACGCTGTTGCAGACCCCGCGTCGATGCGGCTCTCCGCTCCTCGCAGGTCGATGAGCTTCAAAATTACCCCCGACCCTTCGAGAGCGTGCGTCTATCGTAGTCACGACTTCCCCAGGGGGCCCAGGGGGCCTTGGCGGGATGGATTCGCTGCTCCCTGTGGACAGCACCGCCCTGTAGAACGAGTCTGACCTCGCGACCCGCTCCTGGGGTATTTTGGGCATTTTCCTACCCAACTCCTCCGACTTTCATCGCAACCGCCCAAGGCTCCCGGGCGCAGTGCATTACAGCTATCTCAAGCTTTTGGTAAGTCTTCGCAAGTCCTCAGCTGCTCCATTTCTCGGGGTCGCTATGTCGTATATTTCTGACGATTTTCCCTTACAGCTCCACCAACTCTTCTCACAGCCGCCCAAGGCTCCCGGGCGCAGTGGATTACACTTATATCAAGCTTTTGGTAAGTTGTACCAAGTCCTCCCCTGCTCCATTTCTCGGGGTCGCTATGTCGGCATATTTCTGACCATTTCCCTATCCAGCTCCACCAACTCTTCTCACAGCCGCCCAAGGCTCCCGGGCGCAGTGGATTACATTTATACCAAGCTTCTGGTAAGTTGTACCAAGTCCTCCCCTGCTCTATTTCTCGGGGTCGCTATGTCGGCATATTTCTGACGATTTTCTCTCCTAGCTCCACCAACTCTTCTCACAGCCACCCAAGGCTCCCGGGCGCAGTGCATTACATCGGTATAAAGACTCTGGTCCGCCCTTGCAGGCTCCCACCCGCCCCAACATTTTTTGACCCTCGGGCGGCGCGTTTCTCGCCATTTTCTTATTCAGGTCCCGCCCAAGGCTCCCGCGCGCTGTGTTGCATCTGCTTCATAGTTTATCGCCTTGCAAATATAATCAGGGTATGGTTTTTTTTGACCCTGTCGCCTTCGTTGCGCTGATCAAATATTGCAGGACGATGTAATATAATACAATAAATCTACATTCACATATACATTAGCAAACCCGCGAAGTCGCGTAAGATTACATTCAGCATTTGAAGTTCAGCTGCACACATTGCCCAATTTATCCCCTCGCACCAAACACCGCTCCACCAATTGCTTCACCCTCTTCAACCCTCCCGCCCTCGAAAGCCGGAACCATTCTTGGTGATTGCGCCGACAGCGCCCGCGACAAGGATGACGTCCAAGCCATGCGCCCCGCTTGCGCAATTTCAGATGGATGAGGCGCTCTGCAGGGCCTGTCACCAGCGCGTCGCAAAACTCAGGAAAGCTCACCGATTTTTTTCGGGAAACGCGTGTACCAGGCGCACACGGCACGAATCCCGCCGCACTTGGTATAGGCGGGTAGGCGCTTGTGCACATCGTCCGCTTTGCCGATTTTAACTTCCACCCGGCCCTTGGGCCCTTGGCGCTCGAGCAAATATGTCCAGCCTGCGCGCTCGAGGTAGTGCTTTCGATTCGTGAGGAGGTCGTCGATCTCGCGCTCAAGGGCGGCGGCGCGGATGGTCGGCATCTGCTCAAGTCAGCAGGGAGCAGAGGCAACGAACAAGGACTCACCGAGGTCCAAAATCTGTCAATTCTTCGTGTTTGGGTGCGGGAGGGTCGACCCCCGAGTGTATGACGTCGGTGTCGGGACTGACGATGAGCGCGTTCTCGAGGACAGCGGATGGTGGAGGAGGTGTCCGGTGTTCCTGGGCAGCGGTTCGACGCTCCCGAAGAACGAAAGGATTGCAGCGCGGCGGTCGACCCCCGAGTGTATGACATCGGTGTCGGGACTGACGATGAGCGCGTTCTCGAGGACAGCGGATGGTGGAGGAGGTGTCCGGTGTTCTTGGGCAGCGGTTCGACGCTCCCGAAGAACGAAAGGATTGCAGCGCGGCGTTGGTTAATCCGGCCCCGAATCAGACCCGAATCCAAGCTCCAGGATAAGTGCTTCGAGCGCACGGCGGCGCTGGATGTCGAAAATACAATGTGTCGGGTAAATGGGATTGGAAGCAACGCCGGCGCCTGGGACGCCGCCGATCGTGGAGGGACGTTGTCCGAATCCTTGGGTACCGGTTTGACGCTCCCCAAGAACGAATTGAGGCTGCAGGGCGCCGAGGCGGGTTGTGTGACAGCGTGACCCGCCGTCTTCTCCCCGCCATCACCATCACCACCACCAACGTCCACGCCCGCAAGGATCTCCCACCTCCCCGCCGCCACCCGCGGGCGGGAGCGCGGGGTATCCCCACGGGGTGCTTGTCTGCCCGCCCAGGAACGGCGGAGGGGTCACGCCCGCTGCTGCCGTGCTGGCAGACGCATGCAGTGCTGACGCCGGCGCTTGCGGACGCTATCTGGCACGTCGCGCGCGCGCCGGCGGTGGAGAAGCTGGTGGACGAGCACCCGGCCGACTTTCATCTTATGGATAGTGCGGGGTAGTAAGTATTTTCGACTCTATTCTATCTTTCGGGGAGCTCGCGGGCCTCTTATACCCTGTCCTCCCCGTCCCCTCCGTCCCCTCGCTATCCCTTCCCCTTCTTCCCTCGTCTCCCTCCTTCCCTTCGTCCTGCTCTCCCCTTCCCCTCCCTCTCTGCCCTCCCACCTCCACCTTCTATCTTCTCCCCATCTCCTCTTCTTGCTAACCACACCTTACAGCTTCTTCTCCGCCATCCGCCGCAACGCCGCGCCGACATACGTCCCCTCCGAGGAGGACGTCCTCCGCGCCCGCGCGAAGAGCACCGCGATCATCGAGACACGGTTTTGGATGGGGGGTTTGATGTAAGTGTTTTGACTCGTTCTTTAAATTCTACTTCGGATCTTGGGCGGAGCTTTCCCATCCATCTTTTGGACGTGCCCCCCGCTCCTGTTTTCCCCTTCTTGTGAAGGAACCGTCTACGGCGCGCCCGCTCGTGGGCTCCGTGGGACGGATGCATTGCGGGTGCGTGCTACCCGCTATGCCTACCTCTTCCCTCTTCCCAAAAGAGAGGCTCGGGGAGGGGGCTTTCCGCGCCTGCCCTGGGGCCGCCAGTGGGGTTGGTCCACGTGCATGACTGGCGGGTCAGAGCGTGCGTGCGCCGGTGTCTTGGGGCGGGGTTGTATTGGAGGATGGCGACGTCAACGACGGAGGAGGAGAAGACGCAGATGCAGTGCCGCCAGACGCGTCGCTTCGGCGTGCTGTGCGGTTCATTGCGGCGCCTCTTTCTCTCATCCCTCTTCTCCCTCCTCATCTTCTTCCTCCTCGATCCCTCCTTTCGCCTTGTGCACTCCGCCATCCCCTATCCATATTCACCTTGCCAACGTTGCTGACTTAGCCCCCCAGAACCGCATGCGCGGGCCCCTCTACCTCTTCGAATCTGTCATCAACTCGCTCTGGTTCCTCCGCACGAGCGTGATCCTGTTCCTGAACAAGATCGATGTGTTCAAGAGGAATATTGTCTCCCGGCCTTCGTTGTCCCCGAGGGCGACAACGTCAACATCGCGGGCGCTCGGCGCGGCGCGCGCAGCGGCGACTGCGCCGGTGACGAGTGCTGTGGGATACAGCACGCCGTTCTCGCCCCCCGTCCGACCCGCGCGCGGTCGGTATCTTCGCGACTAGGTCTATGTTTGTTCTGGCCTCGGTGGGGGAGATGGGGAGCGGAGAACGCTTCATCCGCGCGATGGAGCGAGTCGTATCCTTGCCACGTACATCAACACTTTCAAAATACAAATATAATATTTTATATATGACTTTATTGCTGAGGCTCGCTCAACGACCCCGGGGGTGCACCTGCGGGTGCACCCGAGGGTGCACCTTAGGGTGCACCCCAGGGTAATGCTGAAACACCTTGTTTCAGCAACGCTTTCCAAAGTTGCTGAAAGTCTTTGTTCCTAAGCCCGCTGAAAGCACTGCTGAAACAAGTCGTTTCGGCGCGGCTTTCAGCAGGACTCAATACACTTTGTTTCTTTCTAACCTAATTTGGCTCCTGAACAAAACGTTTCAGCAACGCTTTCATAAAAGACAAAAGTCTTTGTTTCAAGACAGCTGAAGGCACCGCCGAAACAAATTGTATCGGCACGACTTTCAGCAGTTTCAAGAACACAATGTTTCTTTCTCTCTGACTGGGCTCCTGAGAGTCCACCTCTCGGCAGTCCTTTCGTACTTTGTTCAAACTAAGAGTAAAATTCACGCCCAAAAGGGCGTTTGCCAGTTGCTCTTTCGGGGTTGCTTTTGTATTACATCAAAACAGCAAGTAAAACCTTTTTTTTTCCGTCTACTGAAACAACTAATATCAGTTACTCTTTTGACCTAGGTTGAAAGTTTGCTGTCTCCGGTGTGCTGGTTTAAAATTTCCGCTCGTTCTTGGGGGTGTGGTGGCTGGATTTTTCACCACAGGAAGCCTCACGGCTCTGTTAGAATTCGCTTTTCTTCCAAAATGGTGAGGGGAGGATAACGTTGTCTCACATATTTCAATCTCTATAGTGATTGGTGCCAGTCGAATACACATGCCCATGAACTTTGAAACTTGCAAATAAGGCGCGAAAGGCTCACCGCAGACAAGGTCAGGCATCTCCGGGTCTGGTCGTCGTCTCTGAGGCGCTTGGCATGGTTTCCTTTAAAATCTAACGCAGAATACCTATCGTTGTCCGAGGACGATGGTGGGAAGGAATACGATCAGAATGATGGACGTCGAATGATCGTCCGCGATTGCATCAACGGTGTGCGTTGTCTCCGTCAACCGTGTCCAAAACTTACAAACAACCGAGGTACGAGGTAAGTTATGTTTGTAGCGTCTGTCTACGATGTCGGAAAAATCAAATTTGCCATATCAGATCTGAGACCGTCTGATCGCCATATCAGTCGTGGTATGGTCACCACAGGCACAATATCAGGTCTGATATTCAGCCATATCACCCAATATTGTTTCCCCCTCTACAATGGTTTTCCTTCCCTCCAAACTTCTTGTAGTCCGGGGGGTTTGAACATTGAACAGTCCCCCGATGTCTACTTTCGACTTGACTGGCTTTCAACAGCTCCATTTTCTGGGTTTCCCAAGCTGTGGAGCTCGTGTGAAGCCTCAAATCCGTGGCCCGAGCAAGGTACATAACTCAAGCGATGTCGTTCCAATTTTTTCTTACTCATGTATGCGTGCCTGCTCGACATGACTTAAGATGTCTACACTTACCGTTGAGTGACCTTGACTTGTTAACTGATTTACCAACTTGTCTCTAATTAATTACTGACTTACTTACCTTACGGGTCTACAATCGAAAGGACTTCCCTTCAAATGACTTGAAGAGAAGTCAAGTGAAGTCCATAGCTTTTGCCGTTTGAAGCAGAGTGACCTTATCAGGCAAAATATGAGGCAATATGCACTGTCAGACTGATATTGACCATAAGGTCTGATATAGTCTGATATGACAAAATGGTATACTTCCAAAAAAAATATTGACCCCATTGGTCTGATGGCCTTGTATCGCAATATATGGCAATATATTCTCAGATAAGTAAACAAAGATTTTTCCGACAGAGAGACTATCCAAAACTCCAGTGCGGTGGATAGTCTCCTTCGAAGTCACGCAAGAAATGCTCAAGTAGCTTAACGAGTAGCTTCAAATCGCCCTTGACTGGTTGACTCCAAATCGGAGTTTGCTTAGATGTTACCTCGGACTCAGAGCGGCGCGACAGCAGATAACTTGAAGGAGTGGTCCAAGAGATCTGGCTCCCTGCTTGGCGACTCTCCCTCCAGCCCAGATCCTTCCGTACAAAATCGACCAAAGAGCCTCGCTTGCGGAGTCTCGGAACATGCTCTGAACGCAACATCGCCGAGGGCACAGATCAAGTGGCCCAAACGATCCTGGGATGTGTTGTGACGAGCAACGAATTTCAGTATTGGATCCTCACTTACTCTCTCGCAGACAGACACTTCAATACATACCTGAACTCGTACCTCGTATAATCCTCACTGTTCATACGGGGATCTAAGATCTTATCTCAACGCTCGTTTCCCAAGTCCGTCCTTCCATCCACGCACGAAGATCGACTTCCCAAACCCAGTCCGAGAACCACTCGTCTCCTTGAACCACGTTTCTTTGCCACAAAATCAGCCATCCGCTCTAGTTTTCTGTTCATAACTGTTCAAGAAACCTCGCCCCCTCCTTCACGACTCGAGGTCAGCTCAACATAAAATTTCAATACCTTCGATCCCATTAATTCGGCGCCTACTGAAAAGAACTCCAGCCTCGAACAGCGTTTGTTACCGTCAAACTCTGACGGACGATCGCTTTCCTTGGCCTGGGTACGGGGTCAGACACTTCAAGCTCAAAGTCCTGGATCTTCCCGGTCCGCCGCTCGCAATAAAGCTCTGTTGGTTCTTCCGTCCTCCATGATCAATTTCTCAAACCCAGTACATACGATAACCATCCGGATTTTCGTTCAAAAATTGCCCAACATCCCTAGTTCGCTGCTTCACAACTCGACATCTTGCTGAATTCAACACAACTCGTTCAGTCTAGTCCATTGATTCGACGGTCGTTTTATTTGCTTGCATGGCGCTAATGTGTTTCTCCCGAACCGAGTCTTGGCTTTCCGCCGAGAATCTGAATCCTAGTCGAACGCTCGTGGTAATGCTTCCTCGTCCGCAACATCCGTCCGTTCATCCTCTATGCACGCAAGAATGATCCATCTAGCCGCAAGTCCGGTGGGATAGCATCTGAAGTCACCCTTCTTGGCTCTCTCGACTCTCCACAACCCGATCAGGAAGGCTTGAACTCGCGCCGTTACTGCTCGGAGTTTTCTTATACTCAATACAAAACCCTTTAAATTGTCCGGTACCTCCAAATAGCACTCAACTCCGGCTCGACTCGAACTCCTGGATGTTTTCTAGCATCTCAGAAGAGTATGCGGATAGCTTGAAAAAGCGATGAATTGTTTAACACTTGCTCACTGTCTCGTGGCCAAAATCTTCTTTCCCGGAGTCCTTTCGTTCAAAATCGTTCCAACTTGCTCTGAATGCGAATTCGAATAATGAAGGATTAGGCCACGAAACTACAAAGACTCGTTCTCCGTTTCTCCATACACGCCGAATCATCGTTTTTCGCAGCCTGGCTTCGTCGGTGCTAGCAACGAGCAAATGGGAACCTTTCGCTCGAAGCTGTCGAGAGGCCGTCACGACTAGACATGATACAGTAACAGGTCCCGAGCGAAGACGTCCGACGAAGCCGTAACCGTAGGTATTCTAGATCTCGCCCGCATTACGGTCGCAAAAAACTTCACAAGTTATCATTTCGAACTTGGCCTGGGTAAGCACGTATGAGGTGAGCCGACGTCCTGATCATGCAATGAAAACGAGTATGCTGGATGGAAGCTTAAGGGATCCGGAGACATCGACACAACCTCGATTCGATATCGCGGTGGGTGTGTCGCTGTCTTTCCGTCAGAGGGCTTGCCTGGCCCGTAGTCGGACAACAGTGCTCCTTTGTGCAATGTATCCCTTGGTATTTCTTGACTCGGAGCTTGTTGAAGGGGCGCAAATATACATAATTTCACGAGTTGAAGAAGTTGCCCTGCTGTACATCGCTAACAGAACGGAAATAACCGCATTCAGGCCCTCCCGCGAGCTACTCCTCCGCAACAACCACCACCGCCTTCCCCGTATTCGTCCCCTTCTGGACTGCGAGTATCACGTCCCCCACCTTCTCCAGCCCCTTCGTCACGTCCTCCGTGAACTTGAACTCCCCGCTCACGAGCCTCGGCACGAACTCCGCGTGGAATGCCGCGGCGTGCTTAGGGCGCAGGTACACGACGAAGAAGCCGTGCAGGTGCAGGCATTTTGCGAAGATGAGGCCGGGGTTCTGTGGGAGAGGTGTTGTTGTTGAGTGTTCAAGTTTTTTGTTTCTCATGTTCATTTGAAATGGGGAGAAGACGAACGAACCTTCATGGGCTGGGGGCCGTTGTATCCTACGAACACATCGCATGTCAAGGAATACAGATGAGATAGGGGAGGTATGTATATACACACCTGAGATCTGGCCGCATTCCTACGGCCGGCATTAGCTAGCACACTCTTCGATAGAATAAGGGGGAGAGGACGTACGATAATTCTGGCATTCTTGGCTGCGAACTCCATCGCAGCGTCAAGCTTGTCCCCGCCGACGTTTGTCCCAGAAACTTCGGGTGTCAAATTAAAACTCAAAATATACCGCAGCATCCAAATGGATTGGAACAGAGGGAGGAATATAATTAAAACGCACATATCAAGCGGCCCCTCCTTCGCCAGGACCTCGCGCACGTCGGTGGTCTTATAGTTGAAGGCGACATCCGCGCCAATCTCCTTCATAAATTTCACCTTCTCGTCTGAGCCTGCCGAGGCAATGACCTTGAGGCCGTCCTGCTTCGCTATTGGATGACCATCCTTTTCAAACAGAGTTAGATCTCGAGTTTACTGTTTTGCGGAATAGTGGATGGAAAGACTGACGATCCAACGGGACCGGCACCGGTGCTGATGTATGCGACCTCACCCTTTCAATTCCAGCGAGATTAGTTTTATTTTAAGAAAAGAACAGGGGTCGCACCTTCTTCGCGTCCGAATGCTCCCGCCAGCCCATGAACGCGGTCTCTCCAGGCATCCCCGCAGCCCCGATGTAGACTGACCAGTGCAATTTGGGATCTCTCTCGATCATCTCCAGGTTCAGCGCCGCGAGGCTGGGCGCGAACACGTACTCTTGGTGCGCTAAGTACATCAACATCGTTTCATGTCAGTCGGGATTGTAGGAGACTCCATGAAAGAGGAAGGAATGATGTTAAAACACTGGGATGCACATACCGAGAAGGCCGCGAACGTGCGCGCCCACCTCGACACCCGCAGCCTCAGAGCGCAATATGACGCCGATCCCTCCCCCCACCAGCCTGGTT
Organism: Mycena olivaceomarginata; assembly: GCA_029378375.1. Taxonomy (NCBI): domain Eukaryota; kingdom Fungi; phylum Basidiomycota; class Agaricomycetes; order Agaricales; family Mycenaceae; genus Mycena; species Mycena olivaceomarginata. The sequence continues at coordinate 15,830 of JARKIC010001360.1, read as the reverse complement.
GTTACGCGGTGTAAGTATGTATACATGGATTGGATGAGAAGCCCGGGACTGGGACGAACGCACGGTTTTCCAAGCGGGAACGCAGGCTGCAAGTCAATCGTCCGAGTTAGTCAACCCTCACCGCCTGATAAGAAATGTGTGAAGGGCCAACCAGGTAGGATTCAATCTCAGCTGCGCGCATGCGGCCGCGCATGTACGGGTCGACAGAGAGGATGAGCACTTTGATGAGGATCCCGCCGTTGAGTGGCACATTTTCGAGATCGATGGTCTCCGACGTATCGTACACCGTCGTCGTTCCCGGGACTGGGTAATCTGCAAGGAACACGAAGTTGGTAGGAGATCAATGGGGCCCGTAGCAGCCAACCTTCCGGTATAGTGTTGAAAAGGACTCGGCCGTTCGTTACAGGAGACATGGATGATGACTTCAAGGATGTGGAGTTCAGTACAAGTCTCTCCCTAAATGGCAATCATTTTGTATCGATCAGCGATTCTCGGGTGATGCGTAAGTTGAGTCATAACCCACAATGTTCAACCTTTACTAAGGTTGCTTGCTCAGCTGCAGTTTCTCAGGAGGCCCGACTCTTTCCTTCACTATTTTTGAAATTGCCGTCGATGCGCCAGTTCGAAATAAATCTCGTGGTTCCGGTGCCGTGAACCTGCGATCCGTTTACTTTCCATTTTCTTTTGCGCGATTTCCAGCTTTATCTCGAGCTCAGCGAGTCATTTAGCACAGAAAGAGGAAGTCGAGTAAGGTTCGAATCAATTTACCGGCTACCTTGAAAGCCGCAGCCGGTAGGTTCTATTCCCATTTCAAGCAATTAGCCGTGGTGCCGGTCCTGCCAGTCCAGTTTGCTGATCAAAATATCCCCTGCCGGCTACCTTGAAAGTCGCACTGATGGGTTCTATTCCCATTTCAAGCAATTAGCCGTGGTGCCGGTCCCTGCCAGTCCAGTTTGCTGATCAAAATATCCCCTTGCCTTGCGAAGACCGAGAAAAAAAACCTTAGGATTTGATATGGTTCGGGGGTGCATGTACTTAGTCTCTTGCACTTCCCACTCGCAACCTCGAGGGTGCATGAGGATTCAAAACCTAAATATATCGAAAAATCACCGAAGTGGTTAGACGAACAGGATGTTCGAGCGAACTAAACCGATTCGGTTATCGTAGTCTCACGACAATGAGTCGCCCAAAACTGCCCACGTACGACTCGGAGTCAACCATACAGAAAAATTTGGTATCAAAATCATTATTCTGTTCAGTTTCGCGCGACAGCTACTACGCTCTGCGCTGCCTGGTATGAGTCAATAGATGTGTATTGTATCTAGAATTTATGAAAGTCCGTTGGGTCCGTTGGTATCAACTTCTTCTTTGTTTTTCATTAGTTCGTGCATTGTCCGATGATACTACTTGAGCTTTTATAAGCCGAGGGTGGCGAGGGTGAGGCCGAGAGCGAGCGAACGCAGGAGGCCGGCGACGTCGACGAGGCTACGAAGAGATATTTTATGAGAAGTGGGAGAGGGCGAAGGGAGGGAGAACATACAGGTTGGCAACGAGGTTAAGCACGCCGGCGAGGAGGACTTCCAGCCCGAGTAGCACCTGGTTGAGCGAAGTGTCGACGCCGGCGAGGAGCCCGCCGAGCGCGGGGATACTCGAGGCGTCAGCGAGGAGGCCGTCGAGCGTGTTGGTCACGTCCTAGACACAATATGAGCAACGAGCTTTGATTATCAAACAAGTGAATGAACGCACAGTGAGGATCCCCGCGACAAGGTTCGCGATGTCGTCGTCCGACTGGCGCTTGCGCGCCTCTACGGGCGAGAGGGGTCGCGAGCGAGGCGGTCGCGGTGTCGAAGGCGGCGGTCAGGTCATTGATGAGCGGCGTCACCGTGTCGTCGGACGCGTTGCCGCCGGAAGACAGGGCAGCTGCGGGAGCCATTTTTTAGCACAATGTGGAATGAGAGTGAGAATAGATCGCGTACTGATTTGAGGGAGAATCGAGTCGGTGGAGCCCTTGAGCGTGTTGAACACGGTCTGGATGTCGGCGGTCGAAGAGCGCTTCTCGACGACGACGCCGGCGGAGACGAAGCTCGTGGCGACGAGGAAGAGGGGTGCGAAACGAAGGGAAGCAAACATTGTTGTTGAGTAGATGAAGAAAAGGGAGGGGGGCGTAAGTTGGTTGGTTAGTTCACTGGAGGGACGAGTGAGTGCTGAACATTTCCGCTCAATCCGCGCGCCTTTATACCGTGTAGACTAGAGCAAACCCGTCATGACTCGCGTCATTTGTCGAAGACATTCGCTGCAAGTGGTGAATGATTTTGGCTTGCGGAAGTAGTAGTTGGGGGGTGGGAGGCATCACCTAGGTTCCATTCCCCAAGTGGAGAATCGCCGTAATATGTGGTGTCCAAGGATAAGACTCTGGATAAATTTCAAGCCCAGCGTGGTCCCATTTCGGAACGTGCCAGGATGTAGACTGCAGTACATCGGCCCAAATAAATAATGTACTGGACTACACCGATATCCAACCACCCTCGACGAGCTCACCTTCAAAGAGGCGGTAGATCTCGGGCAACTAAATACCAGCCAGAAAGAATTACCGAACAAAAACTTACACGCCTGCAGGCCAGACCATCGGCTCCTCCCCGAAGATAGCGATGCCAGTTTCGCAATCTGACAGACAGTGTCTCTTCGGAAAATGAGTGCTTGGAGAATTTCGGTGCCATTATCCGGTGTCACGGTGAGAATCCGGGGGTCTCTGTCTCGCACCGTATCAACAAACATTCCCACGGCACTCAGTCAACTCTACTGCACCCGTGCAGAAGAACAACGCATGTTCCACTGTCTCAACCACGCCGCAGCCAAAGCGACAAAGGCGGCAATGCCGCGGAACATTCTCCCGGTGGTATCTCTGTTTATACCTCATCCGCTCGACAGCCAATGGGTGCTGACTGACCAGGAGACGAGTCAGCGCCTTCCTGTGCTTCGCGTTGACCACGAGATTCAAGTAGTGCCTCAGCACCACTGTGATTTTTCGGGGAGCCTCGTCTTCCAATGGCTCACGTCTGTCGTGAAGGAGATAGAGACGCGCCGAGTTCTCGACTTTGGAGTCCAAAAACTTCATGGCAGATGTGTACACAGCCTTTCCGAGAGCCGTGCACGACTCCAAGGTCAAAGCCGTAAGCGGGGGAAGCGTGACAGGGAACGGAAGTTTGCGGAGAGCGCAATGGAGGTCCATCCAGTACCCTTGCTGTCCCGCGCAAAATAGGAGGAACGAGTCTTCGAGAGCTGCACGGGCATAATGACTCGCTGCGAGACTGATAAGGTAGCCGAGGTATCTAATAGCCAGAATGAGTCTGCGGTAACGTATTGGAACCAGTCCAAGTTCGGTAAAAAGCGGCGCACGAATCGAGTAAGGCCCCAAGCCCAGTAGGCGCGCAAGAAAGCCGTTTTGAACTTTCTCAAGATGCGCCAGTGCTCCATCATCAACATCAATGATAATGTCGGCGCCGCTCGTCAAATGCGAGTCGACGCAACCCATGTATAGGAGCCGACCTTCCTTTGGGGGCAGTTCGCCTATAAAGGCTTCGATACCTAAGACCGCGAACCCCGATTTGCATACCTTAGAGGCCTTGGCAATATAATGAGAGTTGAAGATATTACGATGTGTGGATTGAAAAGTTATGCCAACGTAGCAAAAGCAGTCTGTGTATCTGACTGCATGCTCATTGAGAGTGAAGCGTGGGAGTGTGGCTGGCACCGGGCCAAAGACCATTACCCAAGACTTCGAGGCATTAGCCTCGAGGAGATTATTGCCACACCAGTGTCCGAAGGTTTTTAGATGCCGTTGAAGACCTCCAGGGCTGTAGGATACAATGGCCATGTCATCTGCGTGCTCCAAGTGAGACATCACAATGTTCAGCAGCAACACATCATCGGCATCGGGATGAAGCTTGAAGTCGGCGAAGAATAGGTCCCAGAAAGTTGGAGAGATTGGATCTCCAATCAACACTCCGATGTCTGATGTGAACATATCAGACTGCGTGCCGCCCATGGTCACCACATATTCCATCCGCCCGTATAGCATTCGCATCCAGTCAAACAGCTTTCCCGTAATGCCCATATTGTACAGCTTCACCCACAACAGATCACGATTCGTTGAGGGGAATGCATTGGTGATATCGAGGAATGCAACCCACAGAGTGCGGCCTTCTGCGCGTGCTCTCTCAATCATACACCGCAAGACGAAGCAGTTGTTATTCGTCCGGTAACCCTCACGAAAGCCGTTCTGTGACGGAGGGATTATCCCCTTCTCCTCGGCCCAAGAATAAATGCGCTTGTGAATAAGCAGGCAAACCAACTTCAAGAAGCAGCTTTCCATACCTATCGTCCGATAGCTATTTGCATCTGAAAGCGGCTTATCCTTCTTCGGGATCGCGGCTATCAAGGTCGTGAACCAAACCATCGGAGCGTCGTTGCGGTCCAGGCATTCGTTGATGAGTTTACAGAGTATGTCCGTTGTCAATTGCAAGTATCTCCTCATAATGCTGCCTATCCAGGCCTACCGCAGTTCGATAATGACCCTTCAAATGGTCCTTGGCCCATTCCATATCCTCCTCTGTCACCCTGCGACCGAGGGATTCATTCTCCGGAAGAGGTTCTTTGGACGGTGATGTCAGAAGACGCGGGGATCAACAGGCCATGCATTCGAACACGCTATTAGGCTACGCTAAACAAGAAGTTAGGACTGCAAGCCGGGCTGAAACCAGATTTTTTGACTCGCCTCCACGTGAGCGTGCTGGTTCATCCTCGCAGCCCATGTCCTTCCGCACTGGTGAACTTCCTTCGGGACCCACACCTTCACCGTGACTCCAACGACCAACCCTGCTCAACCCGGGAAACAACATGAATAAATTTATATTGCCGCTCGACAAAGCCAGTCTGAGATCTGCAAGTCCTTGAGAAAAAAGAAGCGCATCGAGCGATGAGAGAAGACATGACGGATTTTGCGCTCGCAAGTCGCCGCCGGGTCCTGATGGAGTGGAACCCCTGCATAATCCTCCCGCGCGTCGCCGCGCGTCCCATGCATGTCATGCGGGCAGATTAAATTAGAATGGATGTGGACTCGGGCAGGGTGCGAGCGACCGCCTTTCACCTTTCCTGCCTCGACCGTCGTTTTTCTTTGTTCAAACGAAGTAGGGACGACGCAGAACCCAAAAAAGAACCAGAAGCCTGGTAAAGAACGCGCAGAAATAGACTCGACGGAATATGCCCGAGGCCGACAGGATGCATGTTGATCAGGTGATGACGTCAGTTGTTCGTTGAATTGAAAAAATGTAGCCAGTGGGTGGAGTGAGACCGAGCGCCCGTAAGCGACCGGTCCCGAAGTTGGAACGGACGAGAGCGAATTGCGAATAGCGCTTAGCATGAAAAAAAGTTGGAGCTGATTCATAAATACATTCGCGAGTTGCTGTCAAGAATAATAATTCTACTTTACATCTTTGTCAGTGCTTTAGTACGAGAAAAAGAGGATGCAACGAGCACCAAACACCTCAAAAAACATTCTATGCAAATCCCTGCGTGCCGTGTCACTGAGAAGTCCCCAATTGACACGCGTCCCACGCGACGCGTTAAGGCTTCCTCTTCGATCTCACGCTTTTCAGCCAAACCCATACTCAATCTTATCAAGAAGATGAAGAGGCTCTCGGCGCAGCTTCCCGATACCATCCCAGAAGCCTCGGAGGCCGACGACATCGTCCGTGTCATCACCACAGTTCACGGCATTGATGAGTCTGTGCGTGGAACATTCAATCGCCGTTTTGATATCCTCTTTGGCGCGGATTGCCGTACCCCCCGATGGACGAAAAACCTAGAGTCCTCTGCAGAAGGTGAGTGGCACGCTTTTCACGTTCCGGAAATGTCCTGATGAATTTATTCAGCTTCGATTGACGACGACAAAAATCTGTGCATCGCCGCAGCGGCGTAAACGATTCAAGTCGATCGCTGCTGCACTGTACAAGGACGAGAAGGAGAAGTCTGGTCGGAAGACCGCTTCATTGATGGTCATTCGCGACGTAAAGCATCGCTGGAACTTCACCGAAGCAATGATCACTCGTGCGCTGAAGCTCCGAAAGGTAAATTCGAATCAAATCTTCGAGACGCTGATGATTGTTAGTCTATTGTTTACCGCGGGGCTCGGATCGCAGTAAAACCTTATTACCTAATTGATGGCTCATCATTTCCTTCATTTTCGTGTTTCCTCCTCGGTATACACACTAGCAAGATGTGCTAATATGTGCTCAAGAACCTTTTCTCAAGTACTAAATGCTCTCTGATTTTTTTTCCAATTTTCTTGAGGCAAGTATGTGTTGATTTTGCGTCTTTGCCGAAGTTTGAATGATCAATCACGTGTGATGCGCAAGGCAAAACGGCTTGTCCTAGTGAGTGCATTAGACCCCGTATTTAAACATTGTGAAATGGTGAATTGCTAGGTATTCAATCCAAGAAGCCATCCCCCCAAGAATCTCGTCAACACTGGTGTTTTCCATGCGGCAGGAGGAAAATCGGAATCTGATTACCTAAAATTACATAATAAGGTTTTACTGCAACCCCCGCGGTAAACAGCAGACTTCAACAAGCGAGGTACGAGCTCAAATTTGTTGAAGTGTCTGCCTAGGGGAGACTAGATGATTGTATTTATCGTTCCACAGGCCATTCATCGGTGGGTAATCGAGCGCGACGAACTTCTTCCTCTCCGGCTTGAAGAGAAGGACTGGACGTTCCTGGAATCTTTGGGACAGATACTCCAAGTGCGTGCATTCCTTGCATGTGTTTTCCAATAACCCTCTGTGTCTCACGATGAACAGGTTTTTACGAAAGTGATGCTCGAAATGTCGAAGTCAACCACACCCACCCTGCCGTTCGTGATACCGATGTACGAAAAAATGCTAAAGCATCTCCATGCGACCCGCGAGGATGAGAATGTTCTTCAGCCTCTCTGTGTCGCGGTGTCGGCGGGGTTGGAGAAGCTCAATACGTACTATGAAAAGGCGCGTGCCTGTCAATTTAATGTTATCGCAACAGGTAAGTCTTTGTCGAATCCACTGCAACAATGATTACTCATTGCTTAGTCTTGCATCCGTGGCTGGGTCTGTCTTGGTTTGGCAAACTCGAGCAAGGTGAAGAGCGGCAGGAATATGCGCGCGTTCTCTTTACACACGCGTTTGACGCTGAAACGGTGCACTTCTTATATGACTAGGAATAGCTAATTGATAGGTATTGCGAACAAACACCCAAAACAACCAACCACAACCAATCTACCTCCAAAGATCTAAGTGCTTCTCTTTGTGAGTTCGGGTCCGGGCCGTAGTATGCGACCAGCAGGTTTGAACAAACACAAGTTTGATTTATAGGCTTCCAACAACACACTCTACAACGTACTAGCAATATGCAACTGCCAACAACAACACTGCTAGGAACCTAGGGATGGTCCGGGGTGTGTTTATATGGGGTGGATACAAGATGGCTGGACTGTTAGGTCGAGAAACACCAGGGCAGAGTATGTAGGTTTGTGAAAATCCTCGCTAAGGGCAGCCCCAAAGACTACTGAGGCTAACAACAAATGGACTTCAATCCTCAGATGGCAAGACTCTCCTTGACTGCCGGCCTATTCCTTAACCAAGAACAGGAACCTTTCCGCTTTTATCGGCACTAGTTCACTACAAGCGTCCAGCTAGCGACCCAACACACTACGACAGAGCTTCCGTCTATATCGGGGTGAAGGCGAAGTAACTGACAAGTTATAGCCAAACTAGAGGTGGGGGCACCTAGTCCGTCTTCTTCTTAGTGGGCTCAAGTCAATACACAATCCACCTAGCAAGCGATCCAACACACTACGACAGAGCTTCCGTCGTGTCGGGGTGAAGGCAAAGTCACTAGCGCAAACTGCAGTTGGGTCTCGAAGAGAACACCCTTGTTTTATATGTGGAGGTCCAGGACCAACAACACGAAATCCTCAACTTAGTCACTCAATGTTTCCAGAGTCCACAGTTACTGATTCCAATATAAAGACTACTACAAGTGAAGTTCGGTATCAACCTCCACTAGCAGCCTGAGTCCACTAGCACCAGCTTCGTCCAAAGTCTGGGGTGTAATGTTCTTAGACCCTAGTCTGTCCTGCGCTCCCTTTTATACTACTAGGTGTGAGTTACATGTGAAAGCGAGCTGAATAATACAATAAGCAATATTAGATGATAAGAAATACGGTCAGCCAATGAGACGACTGCCGTTTGGTTTTGGGACTGGTTTGGTATACGCCAGGTCAGCCTCGCTGACCGGCTAGGGTTCAATGTGGGTATATCAATGGATCGTCAGCCCTCCATCTATGCTGAGTACCCCTTCCGGACCAACCGGCGATGTAGCCGGTGTTCTAGGTCATCTCTACTCTGTCAGAGCGTCGATCTATTACATCTAGGCGATGCAGTGTTGCGACCAACATCAAATGGTCATAGCTCGTTGGTCAGAACGTCGATCCACCCTCTGAACATCGGTACAGGCTGTACAATCGTCCCTAGCTCCGTTCCAATAGCCTGCTTGCTATTCCCCTTCGCCCTAGCTACCCAGATCGGGCACTAGCCTCGTGTTGCTTCATCTCGTATATCGTGGTATGTCTTTGTCAAAGCCCTAGCCGGTCGCTAGTCGGGTTGTTCCGCCTAGCGCCGCCTAATCGCTTATCTAGAGATTAGATAGTACCACCGGTTACCGCGCTGAGCTTCCTAGCTCTAGGCGTGGCCCCTAGCTGTACTCCCATCGTAGATATCCGTCTGCTAGACCCTCGCTAGCTCCGTCCCAAGTCATCTCTGGACTACTAGAGTCTCCTAGGGCATGTCTCATGAATGTATAGGCAGTGGTTTAATCCCTGGTTGTTTGTACACTCAGCTAGCAGCTAGCGCATCACACTAGTGCAGCCTCGCGCTACAGTCATCAGTTAGGGCTCGCTCTGACTCTCCTTTATATCACCTAACAAGTGGTCTGCGTACTAGCTGATATGCTAGTAACAACAGAAGTGCTAGTTGCTTCCCGTTGTATAAATACTGGTCATAGGAAATCGCAAAATTAGCCCTAGATGCCGCGCATTTATGTTACGCCGTTTCAAGACATACAAGAAGATTTACGATGACGAGAAGGCTACCAGCCTCGCCACAAAAGGCAACTCCGATTCACAACCGCACCGCACTTCTTTCCTTCCTGGACGACATTTGCATGGTTGACGTGACCGACAAAGCTCCGCCCACTGCCGTCATCAGTGAACTAGATCAATTTTTCGCTGCTTTTCAAACGTACGGCCGCAGGCAACAAGATAAATGCTTGTTGTGGTGGAAGGTATGCCCCAATTGTTGTTCTTGTTTCATGGCTTGACCGCATATGCATAGGAATATGGTCATCATTTCCCGTTTGTTTCGCGCATGGCTCGGGACTTTTTGGCCATTCCAGGCACAAGTGTTTCGGTCGAACACCTGTTCTCGAAGTCGCGTCATTTGTGCCATGAGGCTCGGGGGTCGATGAAGGCGGAGACTATTATGAGGGCGATGCTAACCAAGATGTGGATCAAGGCCGGGTATCTAGAGTATTAGTCTTTCCTTTGCTGCATCGAAATTTCAATTTTATTGCTAAAAAAATACCGTTTACAAACGTTTTGAACGGTTTATAAACATTTTCTTACCATTTCCATTTAGTTTACTATTTGGGAGGGGGATCCTGGCCACCTTAGCCATTTCGGCCGACTGGTGCCCATCTCGAGCACTTCACTCAGGTGTTATGAGCCCTATAAGATGGGCACGCATCCTGGGAAGGGTTTGAGCATATTTGGGGTCATTTTGGATGTGTATTTGTGGCATAGTGAATTTATTTTTGACAGAGTTCCCAAAAGGGGAAATGACTAGCTGCCTGGCCACCCTTGCAAACTGGGTGTTGCGGACCGTGACAGCGGCCTGTGAAGGTGGGATTATATTCAAGGGTCATGAATGATCCTTTTTATATATAACAACTATAGAACTGGTCTATAAAAATGGCATTCAAACATGCTTCTACTGTGGGGTGTGAGCACAGATATTGGGCATCCTAAAGAAACGCAGCCAGTGTGCCAGGAAGAGGACTTGGGTGGTGGAAATAAATTGTAGGAATGCTCTTAGGAAGTAAATAAACACACCTGAATCCCCAAATCCATGCTGGTGTTATGCTCCTGAGAGCCCGATGTTTGGAATTTGATACACAAATATCAGGGAGGAATGGTGTCTGGCATGGCCAGAGGGAGGGATCAAGGAGATAAAATTGTGAGATATGTTCAAAATTGATGCCTTGCATATAAGGATGAAGCTTGAAAATGGCTGGACTCAGACGGCTAAAGGGTGACTTGATATGAGGCTCTTCTGGTTGTAGTCCAGACACTTGAATGGCAGTATTTCTCATGATCTTTTAAGCAAATAACCGAATATACAGGACCAGTTTCATTCTCAGAGGGAACGCGGCAGTCAGGGGAACAGAACGAGCCCCGGATGACGTGAATCGACCAAGAACTGGCTGAGAACGGTGCGAAACGGCAATTCAGGGATAAGGATTTGATCTTCCCACCCTCCGGACCGACATTCTCGGTGCCACCGCTTATCATCAACTCATCACTTTCGGCTAAGAATTGGTACAGACAGGCGGCATAGGCTGTGGTCCACCCCCGACCACAAGAAAGACATATGGCTAACTAACTAGTGTTATATTGCACAAGTGGCCAGGTTCCTAGTCCGGCCAGGATGACAGTCCCAGATAGTACGGGTTTCCGTAAACGAAAACTAAATGGCTGGAGCCTTAGTCGAGCTTACACAGAAGAATAAATGACACCCACCCCAACCCACGCACACATTCTGCCCATTCACCCACTGCACCGCAGGGCTCGCAAGGATTCCTACCACCCGCGCGATGTCCCCCACTTCGCCTAGCCGTCCACTCGGCGCCGCCTTCACGATCGCGTCAATCACACCCTGTGGCTTGGACGGGGCCCGGGGAGATGGTGTTGACGGTGATGCCTTTGGCCCCGAGGGACGGGTCCTTGGTGAGGATGCGCGCGAGCTGCTCGACGACGACCTTCGCGCCTTGCTCGCCGAAGTGCTTAGCTATCGCGGCGCCAATGGAGCATGAAGAGCCCGTGATCACAGCGATTTTTCCTGCGGGAAACTTTGTCAGATCGGTAGGATTACGGCGGATACCCAGTGCTTGCCTTTTAATGTGGCAGACATTTCAGCGGCGTAGTAGATGAAGTTGGTGTGGAAGACTTGGAAGACTTGAAAGCACGTAAGTAGTATCCGTTGCATTATCGAGTAAAATCACCCAGGTCTTATGTACTGCTCTGATACTGTACCGTATGACCTCCCGGAGGTAGCATACGGTACGGGTACGGTCGGGCAGACAGCCATATGACCGCCGTCATCGTACAGCCGTATGTCGTATACGGTATGGCGAACAGCCCTACCGAGTTGGAAGAAACCAATTAGAGACACCGGTTCTTGGCAGATCCCGTTAGAGCCTGGGCTGCTGTGTAGAGCACCCTTCCTACTTCGAAACCTCTCCTCTAACTTGCGTGACATACATCCTTGGCCTCTATTGTTGAGAAAGCGATCAGTTATGCGCCGCTATCCCTGGCGAATTGCATTTATATCTCCTTGATACTTCCTCAATCCCCTTTCTGCCCCCCTCTCTTTACTTATATTCTGCACCCGCGCCACGGAGCAATTTCCTCCTTATCTCGCTTTTTTTGTTGGCCACTTTCATCTTCGATAGTATTGTGTATAGAAGCTGTATTTCTATGTTCAAAGCATTGAATAACCACAAACCAAACCTGTAAATGAATACGCGGTTCGATAATGCGACTACAACAACTCAAACCCTATAGTCCTCGTGCAAGTTCAGGGTTCCAATCCAGTATAGATTGTGGCAATTTGAACTTTTAGTTCTCTTTGGGAAGCAAGACTTTATAGGTCTACAAGTTGTATAGATAAACTGCTCGAATCTGTTCTAGGCGCAATCGTGGATAGACAGACGAGATTTTATGTTCAACGGTTTGTATGATGTGTGTCTAGGTTTGGAGGTAGTACTCCAATGTGTAACACAAGTGATTCCTTATGAATTCCGATTCCAAATAGTATCTGTGATTGCTAATCCTTATGAGATTACAACCAATTGTCAAGTCCGATCTGTTTCCTCATATTCCACATGCATGTTCCCGTTTATCTGATATGTCCCTGCGCCATTATAAAGATCCAAATCCAACACAGATAATATTCAAACAGGGAAAACAAATGAAACTTGGTATAGCTTCTGGGTGGTCTCCAAGTGAAAGCCTACTCGACCGGTTAAGCGTAAAGTCTAGTAACTTCATGTCCAACAGGTGGGGTGAGATTCACTGGTGTTCCTCCCATAACCATCCACTTAAATACTTTACAGGATTCTAAATATAAACGAGACAGATACAAACATGCGGCAGGGTTCAGGGTATATGACTAGTGGTATGGCAGCTAGCTGATGAACTCCTGTTGGATATCAAACAATTAGTAAAATTGAGAGAGATTTATAAGGAACATCAATGAGTCGAGCTTAATGATGAGTCAAGATCTACATCGCTTAGCACAATCATGATGGGATATTGTTGATATGTCAACTTTTAGCCGACTTCCTCGTCAGCACTCCGTTACCCTCCTTGGTAACCATCCACTCAGATGGTTCCGCTTTGAACCGCTTCAGTGATTTGTCTGAAAACAGTGATAGCCGCCGCTTCCCAGTACCCGAGTATGGTTTCTTTGAGTAGACACGTTCTCGAAAATGATTCACGTGGAACCCATAAACATGGAGCTGTCAAGTGAAGGAGTCACCCATTTGACACGGGACCAAGTGATTAGATATCACAGGATACCATGGAAAATTATATCAGACAGGGACACAAGATATGTCACTGGCTTTATGAAGGAATTGAACCAGCTCTTGGGCATGGAAATGAACCCAAGTACTGCCTTTCATCTGATCACAGATGGACAAACCAAACAGATAAACCAGGAAATTGAGAAATTCTCCGGATTTACTTAAATCATTGACAGTCGGATTGGGCGGAATAGCTCCCTTTGGCCGAGTTTACCCACAATGACAAATCCAGCTTGTCGACGAGTATGTCACTGTTTTATTTAAACACAAGATATCACTGGAAGAGGATATGAAGTGACTTCTTCCAGAAAATGAAGAAGATTTGTGATGAAGCAACAGCTGGGCTGGAAAAATCCCAGAAAACAATTAAAAAACATTATGATGCAAACACAAAGGCACAATGTGCCGGTATTTAAAGTTGCCAATAAAGTGTGGCTAGAAGCAAAGGACATAGCCACATATTGGCCAATAAAGAAGCTTGATGATCTAAGGCTGGGGCCTTATGAAATACTGAAGAAAGTCGGAGCATCAGCATGGAAGCTAAGACTGCTGGAGACAGTGACAGACCTGGTATTGGGGCACCCGGGCATTTATTCAAATCCGCTTGAGTTGCAACATACTATAATGTGTTACACTACATTACGACGTCATTTCACAAGGGCTAATGCTGGCTTGTGCAGTTAGCTAAGAGGGATATAATATGTCTCAAACCATCAGAAAGGCGCTGGACAACAATCCTGGTAAAGGGTTGACGTGAGAAGTCACTGATGGAGCAATCATGGAAGGTGCCTTACCATCCTGGAAATGGATTGGGGCTACTGCACATCCCTGACTAAGGGCGTATTATGAGGGATTATCCTTCTGAACTCGAAGGATCATTGTTGGACCTCATCTGATGTCTTCAGAACTGCCAAGAGAAGGCTGAACTTGGTCAATCAACCGATTGACTAAAAAACCATACTCGGGTACTGGGAAGCGGCGGCTATCACTGTTTTCAGACAAATCACTGAAGCGGTTCAAAGCGGAACCATTTGAGTGGATGGTTACCAATATAGATTGTGGCAATTTGAACTTTAATTCTCTTTGAGAAGCAAGACTTTACAGGTCTACAAGTCGTATAGATAAAACTTGCTCGAATCTGTTCTAGGCGCAATTGAGGATAGACAGACGAGATTTTATGTTCAAACGGTTTTGTATAATGTGGGTCTAGTTTTGGAGATAGTAACTCCGATGCATAACACAAGTGATTCCTTATGAATCCCAATTCCAATAGTATCTGTGATTGCTAATCCTTGCGAGATTACAACCAATTGTCAAGTCCGATCCGTTTCCTTATATTCCACGTGTCCATTCCATTTATCCAATATGTCCACACGTCGTTATAAAGATCCAAATCCAACACAGATAATATTCAAACAGGGGAAACAAACGAAGCTTGGTATAAGCTTCTGGGTGTCTCCGAATGAATGCCTACTCTACCTGTTAAGCGTGAAGTCTAGTAACTTCGCGTCCAACAGGTGGGGTGAGATTCACTGGTGTTCCTCCCATAACCATCCACTTAAATACTTTACAGGATTCTAAATATAAACGAGACAGATACAAATGTGCAATAGGGTTCAGGGTATATGACTAGTGGTATGACAGCTAGCCGATGAACTCCTGTCAGATATCAAGCGATTAGTAAAATTGAGAGAGATTTATAAGAAACATCAACGAGCCGAGCTTAACGATGAGTCAAGATCTACATCGCTTAGAACGATCGTGATGGGATATTGTTGATATGTCAACTTTTAGCCGACCTCCTCATCAGCACTCTGTTACCCGCCTTGGTAACCCTCCGCTTAATTGGTCCCGCTTTGAACCGCTCAAGTGATTTGTCTGAAAACCGTGATAGCCGTCGCTTCCCAGTACCCGAGTATGGTTTTCTTAGTCAATTGGTTGATCAACCAACTCCAGCCTTCTCTTGGCAGTTCTGAAGACGTCAGATGATGCCCGACAGTGATCCCTATAGTTCAGATGGATAATCCCTCATAATACGCCCTTAGTCAGGGATGTGCAGTAGCCCCAATCCGTTTCCAGATGGTAAGGCACTTTCTGTGATTGCTCCATTAGCGGCTTCCCACGTCAATCCTTTACCAGGATTGTTGTCCAGCGCCTTCTAATGGTTCGAGACACATTATATCCCCGTTTAGCTAACTGCTCAGGCCAGCATTAGCCCTTGTGAGATGACATCGTAATGTAATGAAGTACATTATAGCATGTTGCAACTCGAGCAGATTTGAATAAATGCCCGGGTGCCCCAATACCAGGTCTGTCACCGTGCTGCTAAGACGCGTCTGTATCCATACAGACACATCGCACAAAAAAAGTAGAGCCCGGGCGATTCATGACACGCTGACATTCACGTGAGCAATAAGCGGTGGTGTGGCAGACTGCACAACGTCGGAAAAGTTCTTTTTTGTCAACTTTGTCGCACTAACGGTCGTTTAGGTGAGTCCCTTGAAGATCTTGTTAGACACACTGCCGCACCTCCATGTTATCGCATGCCAAAGACGATGCTCTACCAGACAACCTCCCAAGTGTCTAAAACCTTGACTCGTTCATCACTAAGGCCTCAGAACGATCCAATGTCCATATAATACCAAACCAGAAATTCCTTGCTCCGGGACAGTGTTTCGAGCTGGGAGAAAGATTTCTTCATCTCCGTGATGACGGGGTAAACACCAAACTCTGCGGCAGCACATCCCCAGGAGCTCGGGATTTTCCCAGCGTCCAATACTGTGGCCATTTTTTGCACTCGAGGTGATGACACGTCGGAGTAGGCCGGCCTGAATCACCTGCACCGTCCATGGATATCCCAGAGATACGTTCAGATACTG
>JARKIC010000136.1:0-438515 GCA_029378375.1 Mycena olivaceomarginata | reverse complement strand
TTGTCCACCTTGATTTATGGGTCGGGTGCGTACATCAAGCTGGTCGGGTGCAGTATACATGATGCTGGTATCCGATGGCGGGACGTCGATGAAATTCCCTTTGTTCTTGAATAACAGGACCCAGGAGACGACACTCGCAGCGTTCCGTGAGTGGGTAACAGCCGCGGAATTACAAACGTCAAAATGCCTGAAGTGCGTTCGCATTGACTTGGGGAAGGAGTTCGACAATGGACTATTCCTGTCCTATTGTTCGGCGGGGGGCATCGCGGTGGAGAAGGTACCTAAAGCGTCGTCAGCAGCGAACGGACATGTGGAGAGGGGAAATCACACCGTCGTGGAGGGGACCAGAACGCAGCTCATCGAGTCGGGGCTCGATGCACGTTTCTGGGCTGAGGCAGCAACGGCGCACTGCTACGTCCGCGGCTTCATCCCGTCCTCCCGCCATCCCAATGTCGTTCCATGGGTCGCATGGTTCAGGAAGAAGGACGCTGCCGGGAAGCTCATCAAGCCAAACATCTCCCACCTTCGCGCATGGGGGAGTGTGTGCTGGGTGAAGGACTTGGACGACAAGGAGGGGAAGTTGGGGAAGCAGTCGTGGAAGGGGAAGATGGTCGGTTACATGGGCCGCCGCGGCTACCGCGTTTTCGACGTGTCGCGTTCGAGGGTATACCAAGTCCGTAACATTATCTTCGAGGAAGGGGATGCCCCATCAGACACGCTTGGCAGAACCTGAGGAAGCTCTGCCTCAGGACCCATCCATTTTCGAAGGGGCGACTTACTTCCACTGCCCCAACCGGACAACGCAAATGTAGACGCAGCCCCCGGCTCTGGATGTTCCAGACCTCCCTCGGCGCAGCGAACGCGCTCCAAAGCCTATGCGCGCCCTCCTCGACATGCAGGCATCCAGCGAGATGGAGGCAGCTGCGAAGGCTGCGCGAAAGGACTGGGCACGCGACAACAGGCGGTCCACGGCAAACGCCGTCGACGTCGGTTGGGAGACGTTCGACGACACCTTGCTGCGCAATCCTTGTGCATTTGCAAGCTCCATCAAGGGTTCCATACACGTTCGTACCGAGACGCGATGCGCGAGCCGGAGAATGGATGCCGCCTATGCAGGCAGAGTTCGATCAGCTGGAGAACCGCGGCATGTGGAAGCGAGTGGACTTACCACCGGGGGAACGAGCGATTGATGGAATGTGGGTGTACAATCTGAAAGTGGATGGGGATGGAAAGGTGATAAAGCGGAAGGCGAGGTATGTGGGCGCGGGGGACGAAATGGTGGAGGGAAAGGACTTTGAGGTAAAGTGGGCGATGGTGGCGAGGATGGAGTCAGTGCGTATGGTGTTCGCGGTAGCGTGCGGTGAAGGGGCTTCGTGTGCGTCAGTGGGACTTTTCGGGAGCATATCTGAATGGGGAGATGGACAAACCCGTTTATAAAGCAACCGAGGGGTTTCGCAAAGCAGGGGGAGGAGGATAAAGTGTGCTTGCTTTTGCGACCGCTTTACGGGCTGGTGCAGGCGGGGCACATTTGGTACAAGCTCCTGGCCTCGGGTTATGCTGACCTGGGGTACAAGGAAAGCTTAGCCGACCCCTGCATTGCACGCGCAAACGAGGCACGGAATACACACTTACCTCGACCCACACAGACAACGTGCTTGGGGCGTCCTCATCCGACAAGGAGAGCAAACGGGTTGTGGAGGAGTTCGCAGCGAAGTAGGATTTGAAGGAGGTTGACGTGGCGTTGTTGCTTGGTTTGACGGTCGAGAAGATGGCCGACGGGTCGATATCGCTGAGCCAGACACAATATTTCGAGAAGGTCTTGGCCCACTTCAGCTACCAAGATCTTCCTCTGCTGTCAACGCCCTTCCCACCCGGCTATCAGATCCGCGCTCGACTTCCCCGCTCTCCGCCGAAGACGCGTTTTCATGCACGACAAGCCCTTCCGTCCAATCCTCGGCACACTCGTCTGGGAGCAGCGGTACCCCACGACCCGACCGGACATATCCTATGCTTGTTGCGCGCTCGGACATGTACAGACAAACCCCAACCCGGAGCACTGGTCGTTGCTGATTGGCGTCTTGCGGTACGTGAAGGGACGCTGGACTACGGGATTCGATACTCGCCATGCGCCGCCGGAGATGTACGTGGAGGACTGGGTTTGAAACCGGAGGGTTACGTCGACTCAGACTGGGTGGGGTGTGTAGACACGCGAAGGTCAACGTCCGGGTACGTGTTCTTCATGGGAGGTGCTCCAGTGTGCTGGTCGGCAAAACGTCAGCCCATCGTGGCGCTCTCGACAACGGAGGCGGAGTACATATCGCTCGCCCGAGGCCCTCAGCAAGCGATGTGGATGGTGAACTGGTTAAAGGAAGTCTTCTTACCTCAGGAGCTTCCATTCCAGCTGCGTGGGGACAACCTCGGCTCCATCAGTCTGACGGAGACGAATAAGGAGCACGGGTTGTCCAAGCACCTTGATATCCGCTGGCACTACATCCGCGAACGCGTTAAGGATGGAGAAATTGTGGTGTCGTCGATTCCAAAAGAGAACATCGCCGACATTCTCACAAAGGCGCTTCCGTGTATTGCGCACGAACGGATTGTGGGGGAGATGGGGCTGGATTGGAGGAGGAGAGGAAGTATGCTCGACGCCAGGGGGGGGTGTTGAGGCGCGAGGGCTGCCTCTTTGGGAAGATGGCGTCTCGCGTCCGGATTAGGTTTCTATCGTGATCGGTTTCTCTTTATATGTCTTTTACCTTATTATGACGCCGATCGTATCCGCACCGTATTTAAGGTGCGGATGCGTGACGACGGGCCCTCAGTCTTTACCACGACCTTGGGTACGACTGAGGGTACGTTTCACTCACTTACTTATCACCTAACATATACTTACTTATATTATTACCTGTAGACTTACAGTATCATCGACAGGTAAATAAACGAGTCTTTACCACGACCTTGGGTACAACTGAGGACTTACGGTATCATCGACAAGATGGTTTCCAGTTCTCCCCGCAGAACGCTCCAATGGCCTCCACTCGGGAGTGAAGGTCTGTGAGCTGATTTTTGAGGTCTTCATTCTGATGCTCCATGCGCTGGAGCATGAGAAAGACCATCGCCAGTCGGTCATCGGGGCCGAGCTGTAAAGGACATCAATTTAGCCCATAAAGCTGTATGGAGTGTACCTCCCTTAATAAATCTGTGCGCAGACTTGCGCTGTGTGGCATTGAGACCGTACTCGTTGCTAAGCTCATCAATATTGACGGTGGAAAGAGCGGACATCCTCTTCGCATGGCCATGGTTATGGATGCTGGAGAGGGGTGCTGGGGTTTGGTCGTAGCCCATACTGAAGTTGCTATTGTATGCAGGATACTGCGATGCAAAGTCGCCTAGCTGACCCGGGCCCGTGGGATTCCAATTCTCGCTGTTCGGTCGGCGGCCACTGTGTTGGCTAGAGACATTGTAGGGTGCGTGCGCGACCGATGGACGAGCGCGCTGAGAGCCAGGGGAGCCGGAGCTGCTCTGCGACATGAGGGAAGCCGACAAAAAGTGAAAATCAAAAGAGAGCCAAACAAACCATATTAGGGGTGCTCAATTCTTAGGTTAACTTGGTCAGGTCATGTTTTAATTCGAAAATTCAGTTGATCCTTTGATCTCCGAGTCTTGGCTGTGCATCTCCCAATTCGGGACTCAAACAGCTTGCATTGCTTGACACTGTTCAATGGAAGATGAAAAACCTGTATACACTAGTGAAGAGACGTAGAGCACAATTAGTTGGTATAGGAAAGATTTGAGATCAAAAGTCAATTATGTTACTATGTAGCCAGGGAAAATCACGAAGGGAACATTAACAAGCTGGAAATATTCTCCCTGAAGCTGCATAGCAGTTTGAGATTTGGTATGGAGGGACATGTCAGGCAATGCACCGGAGTAAGTATAAGGATTCATTTTTTTTATTATGTTTAGCGTGTGACTCAAGCGTGGCTCGCGTCCACCGTTACTATGCCTGCAGTGCAAGGAGCAGAACGAGAACCGGGTACACAATGCGTACGAGGTGAGCGGGCGATTGGAGGCGGACGATCCGTTGTGATGAGAGATCACGCTGAATTGCTGATTCATACATATTGATCGGCCATCAAAGGATCAAATGAATTTTCGAATTAAAACTTGACCTGACCAGGTCGACCTAAGAATTGAGCACCCCTATTCGTCCCAGCGCGCATGGCACCACCCGACAGCCCCAGCCCCAGGGAAAGAAAAAGCAAGGCCTTGGCTCAGGTGCGGTCAGCATTGTGAGTTCGTGACAAGTTGACAACCACCTATTTTTTTCTGAAGAGGGCTTGCAGCGCCGTGAATCCAGACTTCGGCTATCTCAATTCGCAAGTCCCCGACAAAAATGCTTTTAGGCGCTTCATGGGGGCTCCAGCGGGGGACGAGACCCAGCTTGAGCTGCAAGACTTCTCGCAGACTGTACCTGAATCTTTCGCTGCCGATTTTGACGGGGACATACCGCCCGCAGAGGCCAAGCCTAAAATTGTCAAAATAGAGAAGGAGAATGCGGTACCCACAGGTAATTCAAACTCGCATTCTCCGATGTGCTCTGAGCTTTAAATTGAAGTGTCTACCATTCCGTCTGTTGTCCCAGGACGACTCAAACGAGCTCGGATCGAAGTCGACGTTGTCAAGACCAAGGAAGACTGTGGCCCAGTTCTGGGAGAACCAAGTCAAAGCGCAAGTCCGAGTCTGCGCATCGCGCAGTTGCAGAACGAGGTGGCTTTCCTACGTGCCTAGATTCGTGTCAACCGGAAACCCTGGACCGCTTCATCGGAATGCAACATGACTGGGAGGATTTGCGGCAGACACGTCTGCTCTTCCAGAGTCGAGTTGGAGGGCTAGCGGTTCGTATGAATCGAGTGGAGTGGCATATTGACGAGATTGTTGAGCATTTGCCAGCTCATTACGGTTGGAAGTCTGAAATCGGATCCGACTTTGATCCTGACGCAACCATTGAAGTGGAGGATGGGTCTCAGCCGGTGGTCGACCCTTGGTGGTTGGAAGAGTCGGATGTGAGTTTAAAGAAGGAGGAATTCTGATCCTGTCCGTTCGCGACATCGGATCGTTTGTGTACACACAATGATGTCGTTAATTGTTATATTTATTGACAAACATCTACTCCTTCTCGACTCCTTCTAATGCGCGAGATTTTGTAGGACGGGGGATATACTCCAAGTCCTCTCCACCCTCGGCAAAGTCACGATCGACCTCGTCCCTTTGCGCTTCCTCGGGCGACTTGCGGCACCCGCTTTTGTCACAGTTTTTTTTGCTGGACTTCTCTCTCGAGTTCCGTGCTGGTCCAAGCTCCTTCTCTGCGGCCCTTGCCTCCTTTCTGCTGCTTTCTCCTGCCGTTCAGTTCCTTGGCCGCCTCCGCTTCTCGGGCTTCACGCTCCAACCGCTCCTGTTCGTAATTGATTGCTCGATAGCATCGACGAGAGAAAGCTCGTGAATCGAAGACCGCTTCGAAACATTTGCACGTCTGTCGCACTTCTAAGCTGTGCTAAGTTGAGGAAGCAGTCGTTTGGCTCGGTCGCATGATTCATTCGTTTCAAAGTGATGAGTTTGCCGCTCTTGAACTACTCGACGTGTGAGTGTTGTCTTGCATTCATGAGTGCACAATTGTGGTTGACATGACTGCGCAAATTAGTTCCTGATATGTTAAGTTTTCAAGCACTCAGGCCCGCAAGAAGAACAGACTTTGAATGCGACCATGGCACGTCGTCCGCCTGCACGGTGCAGGATGGCAGTCTGTATGGCAAGATATCGGCGCCGATTTTGCAAGTAGAAACCATGATTCCAAGAACAGTGCCGGTATCTGGTTTAACCAGAATTTCTTTGACACGCCCGACGCAAGATGATGACCCAGCTTTGCGGTAAATCACATATTTGATATCTCGATCTTGTCTTCATTGGTAAGAACAAGGCTTCGGCATCGCTGTATCTTAGCACCATTCTGGAGAAGGCTCGAGATACCAAGTGAACCAGCTAAGGTCTCGGACCATGGGCATGGCACAATTCCCACCAACGGTGTAAAAACCTGAATTAAGATCATATTTCCGACTGCATAAATCGATCAGGAAGAACTCACCGCTCTTTTATTTATCCGCCAGTCCTTCCATCGACGAACCGGAGAAACTCCTCGTCTTTCAATAGAGCAAGCGCTTCCGGGCCTGCCTGACGAGGAGAGATGCGGTTGCCATTCACATCTGCAAGAACATAGCCCACCGCTGATTAAATGTCGAATGGCTGAAAGCGGACGCAATGTCAACACTAGGGGCATGTTTTCTCGAGTGAATGCTGCGCAAGCGAATAACGAGATTGAATGACTCGAAGCTCTCGGTTGCGTAGAGTATCAGGGGTCCGAATCGGGGGATATGGTCGACAAGATGAACGAACAAATGAAACTTGAGTTTGTTAAACCACTGGGTGTTCCACAGAGCAGTCACAGCAAGAAAATCGAAGACAGACGTTTAATAGGGAAGTCAAAGTTGCAGCAGATGGGCTGATTCTGCTCCGATTCACGACCGATTCTGTTTCCAGAATCAATCAATAATCGGCCTCAGCTTTGACCAACCCGATTCTCACCGTTTCGCGGCATTGCGATTTTCCAAGCGATTGTAGTTTTGATTGCGGAGATATCTAGGGTTAGGGCGATTATGGACCGATTCTGATGCAGTTCCTGCTCGGGAGTCGCAACACCGTTCTGAGCGATTCTCGATTTGAACACGATTCTCGTCTCAGAATCGGCCTCAGAATCGATGTTTAAATCGGCCTCAGAATCGGGCCTTGGAATTCAACTTTGACTTCCCTAATCTCTTCTATTGGGATCGTGAGATATCAGAACAAAAAGATGAAGTGAAGCGTAATATATGTGGGCAGGTGTGAATTGTGGGCTGAAAATCAAGGGCGCGAGCTTGCAAAGGACCAACCATCATCGTAGTGAGCTTGTGGAAATAAGGCCGTGAAGCACCACCAGTGCTATTTGAAGAATAACCTGAAAGTCGCGACCGACGAGGGATCCCGCATACTGGACATAAGTGTTGCCACGGATGGGTGGTGTATTTAATCCGCCTACATCGACACTGGATAGAGGGCCTTCAGCTCTTCTTTGCCCTTGGAATTTTGCCATGAAACCGCGTCTTCCACCAGTATTTGACAACTCCGAGAAGGACTACATGAAGAATTTCAACTGGGTATCCCGATTTGCGTCGAAGTCTTTCGCTTCTGGATCAGTATGCCGATTTGGATCTTAAAACAGAAGGGCTGACCGTCAATCGAGAGCAGGGTTGAATATATTAGCGGCATTTGCTTGTAGTTGGGCGAGGAGATTTTTCACGGGGGAGCTCAGTGCTACCTCTAGGCGCTTGGCCTTACACTGGGTCACTATGTTGGTGGTTCGTGGTCAAATCATGGTGAGTTGGCACTATTTACGGTACAAACAATGCTGTGACATACGATAGGGGTAAGGTAAGAATACGAATAAAACCTATATAATAGCTGATTTCTACATGCGGGCCCTCCGACCCTAACACAACGGGAGGGGGTTAAATCATCTCGGTCGATACTAGCAGTTGAGTTGTAGATCGGATTGGAAGGAAATTGGAATGGACTTCGACGGCGACAAGTAGGATGCAAACAAGATTTAGAAATATGATCAGAAATTCCCTGTCTTCCAGAGTGATGTTGCTCCTTCGTGCTGGCTGGCTTTCGTCAGAAAGTATTTCACAATTTGGAAGAGCTGGTGAGATGCGGCTGTCCTCGGTCACCGTGAGCAATAGCCGTTGCAGCCAGCATCAACAAACAATGACAAGACGTGCCGGCGCTTCGCTCCGGCAATATTGGAAGATGGAAAAAAAAAGAAATATATTGGATGTACAGCATACGCACTAAAACACCGCCAGGAGAGACATACTGTCTGCCGGAAAACAAAAGATAAAAAGTGAAGAGGTGCGCGCATTTTACTTACATTTAGGACGAGTCAGAAAGATCCAGGCGCACCGGCTCGAGCCAGAACGAAAGTTTTCCTCCCAGCCGGCTCGCCTGTGACCAAAAATGAGTTGACCTTAGATTGCGCGGATATACCGAAACAATGCCGAGATATAAAAATATTGAGAAGGTTATAAGGGAGCGACCGAACCAATGGCGAGGGCAACCCAAGAATCTGAATGCTCGAATGCGATCCTTCCGGAAAATTTCAGGTTGAGGGAACGACGACGAAACGAGGATTGAGAGCCAAGCAGCAGAATGATCTTGAAGGGAGAAATTTTGACGCATCGTAAATTTGATTGGTATAGTGACACCCCCCGTCGCGACAGGTGTGACAATGTCCCTCAGACCGCCAAATCGTCTCGTGTACACCCTACGACACTCAAACTAGGCCCAAAATGCCTCACGGACGTTGACACTATCTATTGAATGCCCATCCCATGTTTTTTCCCGCTTGAAAGGAGATCAAATTCAGCTTGAACAGCCAGAAGTGCCGGTAGAAACAGTCCATTTTGCAACGCTACAGCGGCGAGACACAGGGAGTAAAAAATCTGGAAAATGGGGGAATCCATCCCAGGAAGGCAAAAAGTGGATTTGACCAGCCATTTGGGTATAAGGTTGGTGGGAAGGACCGTGCAAAGGGCAATGTCACGACGGGGGGTGACACCCTCTAAGTAATAGCTCCCAGACGTTCAAGGAGCACTCCCGCCCATTAACCGTTCTTTAAGCAAATGGCTCCTCGGCTGTGCTATCTCCCCATATATTTATGCTCTTTCCTTCCTCCTCTGCGGATTCTTCTCTCGTTAACTCCTTTCATACCAACTTTTGCTCTGTTTTGTTCCCACTGCGGCCTGCTCGTGTTCAACCATCGTCCCTGTTCGTCCCAAGCATTTCTAGATGCCCCATTCGTGCCCTACATCTGCACTGCTTCTCTAACTCCGACGAAATTCAACAGCTTTTCCATCCCGATTGCGAGAAAATCGTCCAGCTGACCTATCTACAACCAGACGCAGTTGTTCGCAGTATGCTGCGATGCCAGATTAACCGTTCTGTAAGATTTGGCTCGCTTGGCGGTGTAATTGCCCCATGTGGCTCTATCTCCTTTGGTTTTGCCTCTCCTACTTATCCTGCAGGCACTCCATTTGTGACGATTCCTCAGCTGGCCATACCCAACTCCATTTAGTAGACTCGCAACACATCTCTCGCTGCACCGCAGTTGCTTATTCCCCCACTGCACCGCAAAATCTTCTCACTGCAGCCGAATCACCGTGGCGTGAATAAAGGCCAGCATCTTCGCTCCCCGTCCCTGCCATTACCCTCTCCCCTTTCGATTTGACGGCCCCAGGCCTGCAACATTCTGGCTCAATTCTTCGGTCCCAATTTGACCATTTTGCTCTTGCCCTCTTGAGTTCAACAGTTTCTGCATGCATTGTTCTGTTGCAACGTCTGGATGGGCTTTCCACTGTTGGTTGCTCTGTGCTCAAGCAATTCCCACATTATGCAAAATCTTTGCTCACCCAGTAATCCCCAATCTGTATACAAGAATCCTGGACAACAATTTATTCAATTCGCTCCACAGGCACAAACAAATTCCTTCTTTCTGGATTTATGGCGCATCCTGGTGCTCTTGGGTCGATGCTATCTCACTGGATGCTACTATGTAAAATGGATTGAAAAATTGCCCATCTTTCCTCGCTCCTCTCTTAGTGTCGGACTGGTTCATCACCACCGTTATTCGTGTTGAACGTCCTCGGAGATACAATGTATTGACTGAGAATTCTCCATCGCTACCAGTCCTTGGAAATGCTCAGGTTCAGGCTGCTTTTCACCGACTCGACTACTCACAGATTTCCATTTGCTCCTTTGCTCCTGGACCCTTCTTGCTTAGGTTTTTGCACAATTCACGGCCTGAATTTGCCCGTCATGGAAGAGGATTTTCCAACACTTGACATGAATTGCCAGTATGTACGTGTGGGTTACATATTTTCTTTTCGCAACTAATTCCCTGGAAAAGATTCATCCAAGGTTCACATTTCGGGCGCCAGTAATTCTCCATTACATCCACAATTGTCCGTTCGCCTTCGGTTGCCGGAGCGAAGCGGCGGCACAACTTGTCTTTTTTAGCCGAACTGTCAATGTCATGATGGCGGATCATGCGGCCCGCTAGGGAGTGCGCCCGCAGCATCACCATAGCGAAGCTAGCACCATCTTTAACATAACCTTCCCTTCTTCGATGGTATCCTGGCCATTGAACTTCTACATTCTAGCACTAGGCTAGGGGATGGATGTGCTCTCGCCGTTCATTCATCCATACGTAAAGCAGCCCCTCAGTGACATTTTTGTGCGCGGAGGGTCTGCAAGTGGATGGATGTACTCCGCCCTCTTCGCCAGCTCTTGATTCACCCACTCACAAGCGGTGCCTCCGTGGCGGCTTTTGTACCCAGAGCTGTGGAGCGTCTGCACCCGGATACTAACTGCAAGGCAATCACCGGCGTATATATATGTTTGCACTTTTTGACAAATCCTCCGCACTTAGATTAGCGTCCTAGGACAACAAGAATGTTTTAACCAACGACAAGGGACGTCGGTAGGGGTCGGTTATAGCATACTGACAATGACATCGGGCTCCGCCGACGTTGGCTGACGCGGTTCGGCCTCGTTTAGGCCGACAACCCCGCGGAACGCAGTGATTTCACGGCATTATATTCCGGTAGTAGGGCCTAGGCACACCAATTCAATTGATTTTATTTTCTATGATGCGACTTACCGGAGCGAAGGGGCGGTACATCTTGTTTAGGGAAAGTTGCTGAAGCGGTTGCAAGGGGGAGGAAAGGCTGCTATAGACAAACGGGGAAAGAAACTCGTCGGAACATTGCGGAGGCGGAGTTTGAAAAGGCTTCGGACGACAGCCGTAATTTTATAGAGGCAATTTTTCTCGACGAAAATCTGACCACTGTTATAGGGAGTGACGGCCTCAAGCTCAAACACCCAGAAGCACCCTCTGTCTTACGACTCCGACCTGCCGTGGCTCTCGTTGGGCTCTCTTCACACGTTACGACGTGAGCCATGGAGATATGGCGTATCATCCACTGGGCGGCCCGCCACATTGGTAGTTGCTAGGCCTGGTGGGGTTTCCTCTTTTCTACATCATGTTTACGATCTGCAGGGTCTGGAATTCAATGTCAACATTGTTTTGCTTCCCACGAACTTCCCGCCCCATGTCCATATCGTACGTTAGCTTCGGCGATGCCTTAAAGATCCTCATTCATACGCAATTTCGGAACTCGCCCGTCCATTTCTTCCCCTTGACCTCTCCGCACTATAGCGTTTTTTTCTGTTCTTGTTCATACCGACTATGGGGGAGTTCGATCAAACTATCGGTTCGTACTACATTGCTTGCTTCATGTCACGACTCACAAGATCTTCACCTCTACTTTCCAGGGTTTATCCTGATGGGCGTGATCGGTGAGTTTCTGGCTGCCTCTCCGCTGAAAGATCCCTGAGGGCTTAATTTCAGTCAACACATACCTCACGGGGTTCATCATGTCCCAGTTTTTCACATACTGGAATGCAAGTGCGTTTTCTGGCGATGCTTAATCCACACATTTCGAACCCCAAGCCTGGAAATGTCTTAGGATACCAAGATCCATGGTGGATCAGGTCAGCAATTCCTTGTCTGTCGTTCGCGCAACCTCAAGAAATTGCAGATTATTGGTGGCTTTTTTGTTTGTAGTCCATATTACCCAGGCTGGTGCAGTCGTGTACATGTCGTGGTTAATGTCTGCAGCATGTTGGTGGATCTATTGTTGACTCTTATTCCATCCAGGTTCTACTGTATTATGTTCGCAAGACATTTGAGAGCAATGGCAGGGAACTCATCTATTTGTATAGGAACTTTGCAAATCCTCGAGTGGTTGCCAGTAAGAATTCTTCACCGCAGGAAAAAACCCATCTGAATCCATTTATTCAGTCAGTCTATGGCCGGCTCCCTTCACGGGTCTTAGTAAGACAATGCCTATTCGCCTCATCCATACTCAACCTCTTACAGTAACAGCCATCCTTGCAATCACAAATCAAATGTTACAATCGTGGAGGATATATGTGTTCACCAGAAACAAAATTCTCATCGGGTTCTTGGTGGCGACCTCTGTGGCGGCCTGTGGAACGGGGGTTGCCGCTGCAATCGAGGCGTGGATCATCTCCGAGTGCGTACAAACTTTCCTAACGGCACGACAGTTGCCTGGACCAATGTCTTTTCAACGCCACAGACCGGCCAAGCTCGTATTGTTGCAGCCAATTGTTGAGGTCAATAATGTGCTTCAGTGTGCCATCGACGTGATCATCGCTGGTGAGCTGTATCTACTCTTTGTCGCATGACATCGCGGGCTAAGGTCCTAATTTGAGTTGTGCTCACCGTTGTGTACACAAAATCGAAAACAACGTTCGCAAGGACAGATAGGGTGTTCGATCGCCTGATTCGTACCTCAGTGCAATCAGGTTTCTTCACTGGTGAGTAGTCTGGCGCTCCACAGTGAAGCATCTAACGCAGGGCACGTGGGTTATCAGCCGTATTTGCACTGGAATCGTCTTTTCCTTCCGCTTCTCGACTGGCACGGCCATGATATCGCTCTTTTCCCTACCAATCGGGCCAATTTACACACATGTTAGTCTCCGTATTCCAAATAAACAGATGACGCTAATTTCCTCTTGTCGTCCCAGACAATGATGGATCATTTCGTAAGCCGCGAAAAGCTTCGGGACACTCTGTCCAACAGTGGGAATATCACTGTCCCCATTTTCGATGCCACGGGCGAGGGATCTAGCGGCGCGTCGAATGGGGCTGTAATCTTGCTGCGAAATGTCTCCACCAGGACCAACACAAACCAAGACCAACGAGACGGTGTAGGAGTGGGCATATTTAGGGACGATTGTCCCGATATTTAATGGCGTGACTGTGGCATTTTCGGTCCCTACACGTTTCCCCCCCTCTTATGCGAGCCCAAACTTCTCAGGGCAGTGGTGGGTTTCGTCGAAGCAACGGGTCGTTTCTCGTGAGTACTTCGCCCTTCTCTTTCCCTCTCTCCCTCTCCCTCACATGCATTCTTACTTGACAGCTTCCTGATACTTATAAATCACCACTAGAAGTGCCCACGTGTACCTCATTCACCGCTTCCGCACCCTCTCGACCCCACGCAATACCATTC
Organism: Mycena olivaceomarginata; assembly: GCA_029378375.1. NCBI lineage: Eukaryota > Fungi > Basidiomycota > Agaricomycetes > Agaricales > Mycenaceae > Mycena > Mycena olivaceomarginata. The sequence continues at coordinate 425,274 of JARKIC010000136.1, read as the reverse complement.
CCGCCACGACTTTACCATACTGTATGGAATAATTTTCTTCTCTCTTTCTCACTCCATGGGAAAAAAAACTGTAGCTATTAACCCGGACAACTCGTACACGTAGAGCCATTACTTAGAAATGCCATCATAGCCTTTGGGCCACATGTAGTTACAACTTGACATAATCAAATCAAGTCAAATCAGACTGTGTTGCAATATAACTCTGCATCGGTTCCTGAAATCAATGTTCGGTTTCAATTTGGGATAATCCCTGGAAACCGGCGTTCGTGATTCGGACCGTGCCGTGTAATGCTACCTACCTACCTACCTACCCCGCTAGGATTAGTCTGTTGTTAAGCGGCGGGGTCCGATCAGGGTAAGAGCTTGTTATATAATGTGCACAGCCACATCATCTTGAACCTCTAACTGTATCCACCATGAGCATTTTCTGCACATTTAAACCACTCAAAAGGACTCAGTTGCCATTCAAAAACCTTCTGTAATTATTTGGCTTTTTAGAGCACTGTTTAAGGCTTGTACTTCACAGAGTGCGCAGTCATGTGGGATATTTGCTCACTTTCTACCACTTCTGTTCTGCACGGTATGAAAAGTTTTGACCACATAGAAACATTCAGAGTACTTCCATGGATGTATCTACGCAAAAATCCAGTTAGAATATTGATTCCGTAGGCACAAAACATCGAAAAGCGATGGCGTGGCTGTGCAGATTATATAACAAGATTTTACCCTGATCGGACCCTCGCGCTTAATAACAGACTTTAATACAATGAGGTACGAGTTCTGATTGTATTGAAGTGTCTGTCTGCGAGAGGACTACGCTAGGATAGGTTTCTAACTTCATCTTGAGGATTCGTGCAGCGTACCCGAGGTGCCCGTTATTCACCCATACAGCGAGGTATAAGCGTTCATATAGAGTGTCTGTCTACAAGAGACTAAGTATTGTTCAAAACATGTCGCATAATTTGCACATTGTGCCGCCCTTCTCTTCTTTGCCGCCATGTGTCACATGAATGGTCACACGGCCGCCCCTGTCACGTGGTAAAGTGCCGCCCTCTCGAAATAAAAGTGCCGCCCCCTCAAAAAAAGTGCCGCCCCCACAGCCGCCCCCCTGCCGCCCCTGTGCCGCCCCTCTAAACTACTGAAGTGCCGCCCTTTGGCCGCCCTAAAAGCATAAATTTGATGTATTTTTCGTCTTTTTTGGGGCACCAATGAGCTCACAGTTTAATAATTGACATACAGTGCACTACTGACTAGTGTTTTGAAGTATGAGCCAGGTACCTCCCCATTTCCGAAGTTCAACATTCAAGTGCCGCCCCTTGGCACAGCCACTGCCGCCCGGCGCACAAAGGGCGGCAAGGGGTGGCACTTTCACTTGGCCCTTGTTCACCGCATCCGCACAATCTTCTAAGAACTTCCCTGTTCATATTCCAGGTATTTGTACATATCCATGAACAACCATGGAATAAAACTAAGTGGCAATCAAACCCGGAACCATTTTCTTTGGCAAGTATAATTGCAGTTGAATGGCGCTGACCGTTTGGCTGCGAAATTGAATTTCATGGTGCTCACACCTTCAGACGCGGTAACGTGACTCCAACACGCGTCACGGTCTGCTCCGGCCCGTTGGTCCAGAGCAAATGGTGTTTTAGGCCGAGGTCGCCATGTGGATGATAATCAGATCACCTCCGAGTCATCATCAAATTTCAACCTGTTACTAACTTCGACCGAAATTGTAACTCTGTCTTGCATGATCTTTACTTTACTGCCTTCAGAACTCTCATCCTATTTCCTCCTAGGCTGTAGTGTTCCAAGCTTTGAAATTTACTTTGTCATTGAAATGGGAATTCAAATCTTTCTTGGTCGCAGAATGATCCGGGAATGAACTCGACTTTGCGCTCAATCATCATCTCCTGACTTTGCGCGGAATTTTCACTCTCTGGACTTTGCGCGGAATTTTCAGGCACCCGACTTTGTGCGAACATGCCGGCTTTGCGTGGGATTTTTTGAGATCCCGGCTTTGCGCGATTGCGGAACGACCTGATTTCCCGCAATGTAAGTACATGTTTGATTTTTACGCGGATTTTGGCTCATGAGACTTCATATTGTGCGGAAATGTATTTTTTTGGTCATGTGTTGCGTGCGGGATTAAATGTGCAATCGGACTGCCATACAGGTAAGTCGGGACGGCACAGCTCATGGTGACGAGTGTGGCTTGGGTGCGTATACTTATCTGTGTTTGGGTCTCTGCTTGCCCAATGTACTGACCGGGCAATTCTCTTGGTCAAGGGTTTACGCACTAATATTCGCACTCTCCATGTTGCTTCTCATGTATGTCGCTCCCTGCCAAATAGATGTTTAGGCCTTGTATCCCCATCCATTCCATTGCGCTGAATGTCATTCTGCCATTGTCCAGACAGAAAGGCGTCTGCCACTCCACGCCGCGGAAGGGGGTTAGGGGTGAGAGGAGAGTGTCCACGTATGACACCGCTGTAAGCAGCAGCAGGCACTCTGTCCAAACCGCCATTAGGGGCCTTCCTTTCCGGGAAGAGCACAGCCATCCTGCCGGCGGCTCAACAGGCGGAGCTCGAACTTGAAGCCGTGGTGAGCCGCATGCCAAACAAGCATCCTCCTTCCCCCTCTCCCACCACCGTCTTGCCTTTGCGAACCCCGCCAACACGATGGCTCTTTTCACGAACCATCACGCCATGGTCTGCAGCTCTACCATGCCTCGCTGGTCCCCGCGAACTTGACGGACGAGAACCCATACTGGGAGTCGCCCTACCCATCCTACGACGCGTTTTTCTGGTGTGTCCCCTCCCACATTCTCTGCAGCTCCTGGGACACCTCCGCAGCTCCTGGGACACCTTCTACACCATGCACCCTCTCCTCTCCATCCTCGACCTGCGCGAGTGGGCCGGGATCGTGACCTCATACGTCGACGGCTGGTGGCAGACGGGGTACGAGCGATGGGTTCTCGGGCTTGCGCATCGGCGGTATCCTGTGTGTTTCCTCCTTCCTCCTTCGTGCTCAAATATTCACTTGCCATGCAGAACGGGACTTTCGCCTTCAGCCCGCCAAACGCGTGCAGCCCGGTCGATCCCATGGGGCACTCGTGTGCGCGCGGGATGGACAACAATGTCGGGTTTCTCAATGCTGCTCTTGCAGATGCCGCCGCCGCCTTCCCAGCCCCACGCCGCCGCCAGCACGAGCTGCGGCACCAGCGTCTCGCCAGCCCCAACCTCTCGCCGCGCTGATACCGCTGCTCTCATTGCCGACGCTGCCGCAGGAAGAATGCGACGAGGTGCTCGCCATACATCCCTCGCCCCTGCCGTCCAAAATTCATAGAAATGTAATTACAAGTTGTTTTGCGTAATACAACTCGTTTGTGGACTGAGTGTTTCTGGGCTTTGTTTTAAACTCCGCCGAGTGAGCCGCCGGCAGGATGGCTGTGCTCTTCCCAAAATGGAAGGTGTTTAATGGCGGTTCGGACGCAACTCCAAGTGCCCATTGCACTGGTGGTGAAGGGCGGCAATCTGTTGGAGGCAGAAGGGCCGAAGGTGTGTGGGTGTCCTACTCTTATACATTTTTTTCACTCCGCTCATGCTTTTGTTGACGCCCCTCCATCCGCCCTTCCGTCCTCATCATGAGAATGCAGCCCATTACCGGTTTTTCATCTCTCCAGCCTGGCAACCGGAAAATGCGACTTACACATTGTCCTCGTGGTGTTCCTCCAAAAGGTCATGTTCAAGGAGCACATGACCACCGTCGAGTACGAGTTCTTGAATGCCTCTGGTGTGTCACCGGTGTGGTGCTGGATTGGGACGAGCTGCTGCTTGATGTAGATGCAGATATGAATGTGCATCCCGATACTTGTCGAGACAGATTTCCACAAGAACCATAGTCCTAGTAGTCAGGCGCCAGCTTGACACTCATTACCACAAATTCTTGTTCTGCAACAGAGCCGTTCCCACAACGCTGCGGGAATGCACCACCACCCAAAAAAAATCACCACAAAAATTTATTCAAAAACTGTTCCCGCAAAATCATATGAAAAAAATCTTCAAAAACCATTCCCGCAACGATGTGGGAACGCACCACTACCCAAAAAAAAATTGTGTCCCAAAACCGTTCCTGCAATGCCGTGGGAACTCAACTTCCAAAACAATCACATACACCTGTTCCTTCCATTCAACTACCGCCCCGACCTTAGCGCGCAGATCAAGGGGCTGTGCAACATCAGCCTTCTTGTCTGCTACGCCACACCCGCTCCCTCCCCAACAACTGTGTCCGCATCACCCGCCCTTGTGCCCCCGCCCGTGTCCACGCCGCGCCGCCACGCCCGTCCTGTCCCTTGCTGCAGCCTTGACTCCACACCCACGTCCCGTCCTGTCCCCACGCCGCTGATGTGCTTCTTGTGGTGCGCCACCTGTCCTGTCACATCCCACTCCATGCTGGCCCAGTGTCCTCCTCTGAGTGGGCGACTCTCCCATCGCCACGCTGCCGCCGCTCCCTCTCCCTATTTCACCCCACTTCTCATACCCTGCCAGCCTATCTGCCTGCATCTACTGCTGGCCTCAACATGCTCACTGGATGCGTGGGAGGCGAACACCCAGTGGCACAAGGTGCAGCACCTGCATCGGGTGCTCAGCAGCCAGGTCACAGTTGATGGTTAGAGAGCGCGCTGGAGTCCAACCGCCATCGTAGGCGCAAGGACAGCGACCTTGACCTGTTCATGGAGCGCCTGCACCAGATGAACGTCATCCCCAACTTGCTGCCTGTGCTGCACCCCTCTCTTGACCTGTACGTCACCGCCCGCCTCAAGCTGGAGCACTTTGAGGGCCTGATAAAGCGGAACCGTTTCGAGCACCGCGTCAACACGTTCAAAGAGTACTTGACCCCCAGGCAGGTAAGCGTGTTTTCTTCTCGACGGCTGTTGAATACATGCTCAACGTGACACAGACGCGTGTGCCCACAAAATGGTACGCAAACGTGTTTCACATGGCCGTGCGGCTCTACACCATGTTGCTCGTTGACCCAGGTGCATTTTCTTCTCTTTTTCTTATCTTCTGTTTTACTAATTGTCGCTCACAGACGTCCCCGATCTGGAGAACCAGTGCTACATGACCTTCCTCCACTGGCTCAAGTATATCCCCTCCCTCTCTCACGCATTTCTTTCTACTCACCACCACCTCTTTTCCGTAGACCCAACATCCCCCTCTCCGTGACGCACACGCGGCGCATCCTGCTCCTCAACACACACACGCGCTGCATCCCGCTGCACCCGCAGCACGCACACCGTACCACCGCTACATGCTGCTGCTGCTCCCATGGCCGCCGTTGGTGAGCCTAAGGTGCGTGTGCTCTAGGGGGAATGGCCAAAATCCAACTGACACCCCCGCCCTCCCAGATACAACCACAACACAGAGGTGCAGCTTACTGAGCAGCAGGCGCTCATTGACCAGAGCACCGGTGACAGCATGGCCTCGTCCGCAGCGCACACGGAGGAGGTTGCGTAGGCTTATCAAAGGACAGAGGGCTCGTGGGCAACACGACTGCGAGCATGCATTCCCGGTGTGCACGTCGATGCCCACGTACCATTCCTACAACACCCATCTCCTGAGCCAACACGCACTGCACCGCACATGCCTCCTTCTCCCCATGCTGCAGCAGCTTCCTACCCGCTTCCCGCCACCGTCTTCACCGCCCACAAGCGCGACGTGACAAGTACCACCACACAACACGAGGACGACTCGCATCCAGCTTTCAACGCCCTCTCTCCCCTCCTCACTACGCCAGATACGAGGGTTGCGTGTGGATGCAGTGATGTCCCAACACCACGTACATTTGGGTAAGGGTACATGCCGCCTCCTCTCCCGCTCCGTCTACCTCGTTGTGTCTGCTGTGCCCAATGATTGCATCATGGTGGTGCCTTTCCACGCAGGACAACTATTCCCCCATCCCATTGCAAGTGCAGGTAGGAGCGGAGACGCTGGATGGCAGCGCTGGGTAAACTCGGATGCTCGCGCAGCACTCCCTGCATGTCTTTGTCGCCACCCAGATGTCTTTCAGACTCTTTCTTCATGTATGCCATTCGTCTCATATCCATCTTTTTGTGTACAATACATTGATCACCTTTTTTTCATCACAATATATGTACCTCGTGGAAACAATTCATCCATTTGGGCGCGTCTTTTAATTGAGAAAGTAACGGTGAAATAATTTGGTCGACTTGACTTGAAAGTGGATCTTGGTTAGTTTCCTTTCATGGTAAGTTTCATCGGATCCATTGTCTCTCGACCTTCGTGAACTACCCGTGAGGCCAAAACACTCATGTTAGGACAATGTGGAAGTGCGACATGCCTCGCACATCGATTTCCCATCCCGAGCCAATTGGACACATGCCCCAAGAATTCCAGCATTATTCCGGATACAGTTCCACAAGAACAATGTTATATATTTTATATCTGGACTGGATCTTCAAACTCTTACATTCACTCATACGATCTACAGCTGATATTTCATTTTTTCTCACTACATACTACCAACGCGAAGAGGCGAACCGGATCTCAGGCATCTCGGGCTACGCCGGGGATCGATTCCGAAGTGGTCTGGTCACCCACATTCGGCGCTGAGCGGGGCAGCGAATATCTCCCTATACGTCTTTGCGTAGTACCTGGATTGCTGGGTGAGGTTCAATTTTAGCTGCGGCTTTGATTTGCTACTACAGCCACTCTTACATACGCGGTTTGACTCAGCGTACTTTATATGTCGACATCTTACGGCATTGTTTCTTTGTTCTCTACCTCCACCTTCTCGCCACCACCCACATACCGAATCCACTCGCCGTTTCTGAGTATTCACGAGCAATTTTAAGCTGAATTGAGCTTACCACTGAGCTGAGTTTCCATTCCCTCTGTTATTGTTATAGTTTCACATCCAGATCTATTCTGTCCTGCCCGACATCACCTGTGTGCTGTACGACTCGGCCACCCCACTGGCACGACCTTGGCCTCCCTCGGTCCTCGTAAGGACCACATATCTCTTCTTCAACGACTACATGTTTACACTCGGGTTCCTGGGTGATGAAAAAAATTGTTTCACCCACCACTGTGCGGTAACTTGTGAGTTTTCCGCATGTCCATCCGATTTGCTGCCCAAACACTCATCACAGTCTCACACAGCTGGGTTAAGGCCACTGGCAGCACACGCACCGCACCCGCACCCGATCTTGGTCACTAATTCAAATGTGTACTATCATAATCACTCATCCCAATTCTGGAACGTCTTACACCTATTCTTCTGCAACCCCGATTTGAGGTCTAATCCGATCAGCAATTAGACCCTCAAATCGGGGGTTAGTGGCTCTGCTATTCCCCGGCCCAATTTTCCCTTCTGACAAATGTAACACCACGTCACCTCTAGTGATTTGCCAGGCTCGGGCTCAGGCCCGAGCCCGGCCCAAGCCTGGGGCTTTCGGGCCCAACCCGGCCCGGTTTTCAACTGGGCCTAGGGTCGGGCCTGACATTTGCTCAGGCCCGAAGCCCGGGGCCTAGGCCCGGGCTTTTTCAACAAGTTAAAAAAGAAATAAAGATGAATTTTGTAACTCACTTCAAGTCTCTTACTTATTTCCTGGCAACACGGAGACTTCAATCAGCCTACCACTGGTTGGGAGATTCAAGTTTTTCAGCACAATTTATGGTGAAAAATGTTGTTTGTTTTTCAGACATTTTTCACTGAAAAAAGTGGTGAAAAATTCAAATCTTTTTTACCTCTTTTGAGCTCCCTTTTGAATTTTTCACCTCGAACTCACAAAATGGTGAAAATGTTTTGAGTTTTTCACTACCTTTTTCAGTGAAAAATGTCTGAAAAACAAACAACATTTTTCACTATAAATTGTGCTGAAAAACTTGAATCTCCCAACCAGTGTACTGAACAACTTCACAAGTCTTGGTGGTGAGAATTCTTTTTTTTGCCCATCATTTACTTCCGAAATTGACCAGAATAAGTCCGTGATAACCAAGGGAGGTCAGATTCCTCCCTCGCAAACTTGAGCCGGAGGGCGAGGACAATGGGGCCATTGATGAAGATTTTCGAGTTCATTTGCTATTTATTATACATATATAATTATGTATTGCTAAGCCCCAGGCCTGGGACCAAGCCCGACCCGACCCGGCCTCAAGCCCGATAGTCGGGTCGGGCCTGAGGTTCTCCCCGGCCCAAGCCCGGCCAAGCCCGGCCCAAGCCCCGGGCTTTCAGGCCCGGCCCGACCTGGAAAACACTAGTCACCTCACCGTCTTCATCCTCCCTCATCGCCGTCCACTATTTCCTACTGCTCCTATCCGTCATCATTTGTCCCTCCTAGCAATCTGCTCTTCTGTGTACGGGGGTACGCAGAATATTATATCACTATGCGTCACTGAATGCTGTGTAGCATGCCAGCAGCACGCGCAAATTCATGTCACGTCACGATTGCCTACTACCTCTCCTCCCCCATCACGATGCGTCGCCGAATCCGCCTCACCAAGGCTCACTTGGCTTTACTCCTGATCGACACACTGCGCACGACCCAATTTTTTCAAAGCCATTGGCTGGAATGCACCCGTGCGCCATACAATTGAGTTGCTCATATGGAACAATTTGATGTGGAATATTCGGTCATATGGAATAGCATTTTACAAGTCCCAAATCAGCCTCCCCAGCCAAAACACGAGATCATATGGAATATTAGGCTATATAGAATAGGGTCTTGGCCTCTCCCGACCATATTCCAAATGAGAAACTCAACTGCATGCGGTGTTTTCGATGTGGGTCTGTCTAAAGAGAGTAGTACCTGTCCGCCGAGGTCACTACCATCTAGTCAGAGATAAGTCTGATCTGCTCGTTCCGGTATCCATACTACTACCCATGGCAGCACTTCAGTTCAGGGCGGCACCGCGAGGTGAATCGACAGGGTAGGAATCTTTGCGACGCTTCCGATGACACTCGTACTGACTATGCTGGCAGATCTCCGGAACCGCAGGATAAGTATATACTGAGCGTCCCCGCGTGGGGCCTCAGCATCCCCCATACTCCAAGCAAAATGAGCTTGATTACTCTCGACGAAGACATATTCCCGCGCATACTCTCCCTGCTCGACGTCATCACCGTCCTGCGCTGTCGACAGGTTTGACTCGTTCTTCCGCAACTCTTCTAAAAGTGAGATCCTTGGCTGACGCCTCGCTAGGTTTGTTGGTACATGTGCTACCTGGCAGAGTCGAAGGATGTCTGGGTGGCACTCGTTTTCGATCTTTGCCAGCGACGTCTCCTCGATTTGCCCGCCACTACTAGTGATCCCATTTTGAATACTCTATGCAATATGTCCACGGACGAACTCATCGCGCATGTCAAACACGTCGTCCTCGGTCCCGATTCATGGACGCCGACTGGCCCAGCGGCGCCGGGCCCGCCCAACCCACCGCCATCGATGATCCACCGCGACATTCTTATCCCCATGGACGACAGCATCCTCAACGAAGCACAGACGATGCATATAATGCCGACGCTCCTGCATGGCGGCACCCACCTCATTGTTCACCGCGGGTTCGTCTGCGAGCTCTGGGACGTGAAGCGGGCGGCGCGCATCTGGAAGAGCGACTACACCTTACCACCGCAAATCCAGCTCTGCTTCGCTAGTGGCAATGTGAGCGATGAGGGAAGTGAAGAGATGATCATTGCTTTGGCAACTGGGACGGCGTTCATGCGTGAGATGTGAGTCGCCGTCTTCCTACTCCCTTTGGTGTCCTGCTGAACGAGGCATGCGACCAGGTTGCTTGAGGTCTTCCGACTCGACCTGAAGACCCACGCCACCCGCGAGATGTTCTCGACGCCGGTGCCTGCCGGGGTCCGGTGCGCCTGTTACCCGACCATCCACCGCGATTTCGTGGCCCTTCAGGTGGAGCTCACCTCAGATGACCAGCCTCCGCCAGCCATCGATGCAATGAACAAGCGCTCGAGGGTTATTATCATCAATTGGCGAGAAGGCACATACATTTTGTTGGATGGACTGTTCTCGCAAAAGGTGAGAATCAATGTAACCTCACAATCGAAAACCCGCCTCAACGTCGTGATAATATTTGCAGTTTCTCATCGCAAATCATATCGTCCTATTCGCCGACACTGGACATGGCTGGGAACTTTCCGTTTACGCGCTCTCGTCTTTCACATCATTCTGGACGCCACTCAGCGAGAATACGCTGAGCACAATGCCATCGCCTGTACCCATTGACACGCTCCCAAGCATTCTGTCTCACTTTGTTTTCCCCTCTCAACTTGGGGAGACGACCTCGTGTCTGGAGCTGCACGAAGACGTCCTGCGCAGCGGGAGCTTCGTCGCATCTGTATATTCGACGAGCGGGTACCACGCGACCTACGAGCGATATAGTCTTACGCTTTCTGCGGCTGGTCCAAGTACCAACGAGATGAGGGTATGGACCAAGATTTCGACCCACAACACATTCGGCCCTGTCAAGTTGGACCACTTCACTTACTCAGGCTATGGGCTGGCGATAAATTACGCCAGCAATTGTGTTGATGTCGCTGTTGCGCGGGCCTATTGTGCAGGTGATGCGGTCGAAAGCTCACGGGTAACGGTGAACGGGGCGAGCGTAGACGTGGATATTGGCGCTGCGAATCGTACCGTCCTCGTGATTGGTGAAGGATTTGCGGGCGCATACGCGTCGCTGGCGGCGTATAGCGGTGCTTTGGTTGTGTGCATGCATGAAGGTGTTTGGATAACGTACCACAAGTAGGGGAGAATGTGACCGTTAGGGTGTTTCACGCATTCCGATTTCAGCCCCAACTTGACCCCGATTTCGACCCCAACTTGGCCCCAACTTGACCAAGTTGGGGTCGAAGTCGGGACTCAAGTTGGGGACTGATGAATGCCCATCAGTCCGAGATCAACTTGAGTTGGCATCAAGTTGGCATTCTCGCGTATCCAAGGTGCGTTAAGCGAAGTTGGGGCACGAAATCGGGTGCCAAGTTGGGGTCAAGTTGGATGTCAGATCGTGGGGTTAAGCATGATTTGACATCCAACTTCGAAATCAGCCTAATTTCAGGTTCCAACTTCGTCTTTCGTTGGGGTCCAAGTTGGGGCTCAAATCGCGCCTCGAGTTGGGATGTGTGATGTTTCATTTGAGCAATCAGTGCAACAGCATAAAATGTTAGAGCGAGTGACCGGATGTGTTTTATTGTACATACTTCGCGTAAGGGCCATGTGATCCTTATGCGTTTGCAATAGAACTACGTTCCTGGACAAACACAAGTTCTTCTTCCTCGTACCTCCAAGATCAATACGACTACGCTGACATACGAAAATCTGGCATAACTGGTTTCCTCAAGAAGCATGAGTGCGGCAACCGGTGTCACAATCTTCGTCTCTCTTGTGATGGTTTTGATTGTGACAAACCTTCTCATGAAGCCTCCGAAAACGAGTAGCACTTGATGACAGCGAAAATATGTACGGTGTTTGCTGTTTTAGAGTTATTTGAAAATCAACCCATGCTTATTAAGCTTTTAAGTCATTTGAAGAGGGTATAACAGATACGAGAAAAATAGTTAGCGGCCGAACATCAAATAGATCACTTTCCGTGGGAAGATTTTGTCAATTCACTCGATGGACCGATCCTCAACCGGTTCTAAAACAAGTTGTTATCTTTGATAAGTCGGTTAGCGGGAATAATAGTAGCACGTGGACACGTCCCGGCGTACATATTCTGGGTTTTCGTGCAGTATCTATCTTTCACACAGAATCGTGGATTGTCAGCATCTTTTCGGGTATCCCGGATCACTGATCACAATATCAAATGTCAAAATGTCAAAAACGAACCTTGACCATCCCGCCTACCGTAGTCCGAGGTTAGGGGTGGCTATGCGGTTGAGAATTAGGGTTATTAAGGGGGCACAACCACCACAGACCCTAACTGTTTTCCAACCAGGGGCCCTCAGCTCAAAAAAAAAAATCGAAAATGGGTGCTGCAACTTAGAGGATAAAGAAGCATGAATGATCGGCTGTAAAAAAAAAAAAGCTCAGGGAATAAGGCAGGCTCCTACCCAACCGCGGTTTCGCGCCTCACAGATAGAGTCGTAGTTTTAAAATTTGAATCCCTGAAGCATACAACAAAAATAAAACGGAAAAAAAAGTGTAACTATGTGTGACCTAAGTTGGGGGTGGTGCTCCTTGTCCTCATGCTCGTGCCCTCCCGCCGCTCCTCGACCTCGACCATGCCCGCAGCCGTTGCTGTTGCCCACTCAAGTGTCCATTCCCTCGCACCCTCCCTCTCCCTACGTACGCCAATGCGACGCACCTCCGGCGGACGAGTCTGGTTCGAGGCCGTGGTCGACGCCACGGGCAGAGTGTGCAAGACAAACGGCGCGCACCGAGCGGCCAGGCAGGCGAGCGCGATGTGTATGGTCCGAATCCGATGGACCTAGACGCACGCGCAAGCACGCGGCAGGCAGAGCTGCACCGGCAAATGGCGCGACCGACATGCCCTAGGCATCGATTGTGACGCTGATGGGCGAGGTGCGCGAGGCCGAAGTAGACTTGCTGCGAAGAGGCAGGGCAAAGGTCGGCGCATACGGAATGCCTAATTTAGGTGGAGCTCTACCGGTAGCATTGTTGCAACCCACCAACCTCCCCCATTCTGTTGGTTCAATTCCCCTGGATTTTTAGCCACCTACCACACCCCTGCCTGCCCCCCTACCCGCCGAAAATCTGCCTGTGCATTCCATTTTGAACAGTAGAAACATCGTACCGAGGAGGGGGACTTTTGCCTACATCATTTCCACACCCTCACCAACACCTCTTGAACATCCAAAACGACCTTCTGCCCTTCGGCTAGGGCTCTGGGAAACATCTCAGACGGATTCCTCATATTGAAATACACCTCCCACCAAGTTCTCAGCTCAAGCGCCACATTATTGAGCTTGAGCCCCCAGGATTATCTTTCCCCCACACCGTGAAAAACCCCCAATCCCGCCTTCCCGATGTTGCACCGCCTTAGTTAACGCCATGGTTTGTTCTCCAGTGCACCCCCCCCCCCAAAAAAAAAATACCCCGCATTTTGAGTCCTCAAGCTTAATATACACAGCAGATTCCTTGCACCGTTGATTAGTTTGTCCAGGATGGGTGCACAATGTTTTAGCTTTACGGAAGCGCTGTGATGCCATCAAAAAGTAATCTTTCCTGCTTTCTTCCAGGACAAACACGCGATAACTAACCTACGCACCGCCTACGCACCGCCTACCTGCTATTTGGCGTCTACCCTGCCCCCTATGACGCAATCAGCAACACCTACTTTCTCTTCGTCTGAATTGGCGCCGAGATGGCCGCGTCAATCGTCACCTACGGTGACCTACCCCCTACTTTCCCAACAACGTGCCTGCCTACCTACTTGTTACCTACTCGCACTACCTTCCCGACTACCTCCGCTACGTCGACCCAAACCCCCGACTCGCCGACTTCGCGCCGAGATGCCTAACTTACATCACCCGAGTGCTCCACCTTAACCAAGCGTCCTACGCGCCTGCCCGTCCTACCCACTCTATATCACCCACCTACGCTCTTCGCTACCCGCATCTCGCTCACTCCACTGGCACCTACCCCCGATCCGGCGCCGGGCTGCCACCGCTACGCATTATCACCTAACCCCACACCAGTTGTAGCACCCCTACATCCCATACCAATCCACCTACCTCCACATCCACATTCCCCTCCAGGTAACCTACCCGCCCAACTACGTCTTTGGTTCAACTCCCGCTCCTACCTTAGCGCGCGGATCAAGGGGCTGTGCACCATCGGCCTTCTTGTCCGCTACGCCCACCCGTTTCGCCACCGCTCCCTCGCCGCCGACGACCCTTCTGTGCTCCCGCCGCCGCCGCCGCCGCTGCCTCCCTGCTCACCTTTTACTTGTGCCCCGCGGCCCTTGCCCACGCTGCCCAACCCCTGCGCCCTCCACCCTTGTCCGTGCCCATGCCCGTCCCGTTCCGCCTCGCTGCTTCGTCCTCCCCGCTTCTAAACGTAACCCAGCGCCCCTGTCTCAACGTCTTCTCCCCGCCTCTGCCGCCTGCGTCACGCACGTCTCACCATGAACGCTGCCTGCACATCCCAGCCGCTCATGCCCTCTCACCTTCTCCCCACGCCACACACGGCCGTCCCAGGCCGCTGTTGCCCCTCCGCATTCGCCACGTCACCACGGCAACACCTTCCCTTTCCCGCTCCCACCGCGTTGTCCGTGCCCTCCGCGCTGCCCCTCCCGTCCCCCCCCCCCCTGCATCCACCTCGCCCCGTGCCCTTCCTGCACACGATCTTGGCGACCACAAACGACACAAATGACCGCTTCACGCCGTACGCCAACTGAGTCCTCGTCGGGGTCTGCGCCGAATACGACAGACATGTGGAAGACGGCCCAAATATTCCGCAACGTCGACCTCTCCCCCTCTGCCGTCCGAGCGACGAACCTCCCCGACGTTGACCCATGGGACACCCAGGTCGTCGTCGCTGCGCCAATGCCCACCACGCCCTCTGTCACCACCGCAACGTGGATCTGGAACACCGCCGTCTCCAGCGCACAAATCCGACCGCCAACCGTCGACATCTCCCGCCGTGCGTTTCCGCCGCACCGCCCACCACCCTTGCACTGCACATGCCACGTTTCCGAAATCACCTTGCATCCGCATCGCATCAGGCGGCGCGGTTTACGGCCCATGGTCGAAATCCCTTATACCTCCAACCAGACAGCGCCCTAGCCCTTGCGCTGCAGCAGTTCACCAAGAGCTCCCCACGCGCACTCCTTCCGCCTTCGTTCTTTCGCCGCCGCCTTCCTTCTCCCATCTTTCCCTTGCATTCGAGCTAAGTTACCTTTCCCCGCACGTAGTTTACGCTGTTTTTTTTATACTTCTGCGATAATGAAAACAATATTTTAGCCTCTTCCTCCCGTATTGCCCAAGCACAACCCATCCCACCACCAGGTCTGCCGGCGACGATTTATCATCCACGACCCCGCCTCAAGTAAATTGCCTTGGGTTCTATTGAACAACCTTCTAGAATGGGTGCGTCCCAAAGCCAAATTCGTTATCACTACACTGACTTCGCTCTCCTTCTAGTTTTCATCATGATTCACCTCGAACGGAGGCCGTCTAGTCGGCACGGTTTTCAAACATAGGTGCAGATCAATTGTCTTAGGAAATTGTTGAGTCCGCGGTGAGCATTTCCCGTCTATACTTACCCGAAGTTCCATCAGGATCTGTCTTGAATTTCGCCTGCGATATGGCATGGTCCAGGTCGATCCTGGGAGCGTGATGTGGCTGATCCAAAGTCTTTGTTGATCAGATTTGATGCGGGCCATCTCTAACCTAACCTATCTCTAGTTTCAGCCAACCGACATTAACAGCGCACATGGAGGGCATGAAAGCTATCCTGTGAACACGAAGGAATTTGGATGGAGGCGGAGGCGATTGGGTGGAGGACCAGGGTACACGCTGAGTTTCCACACTCATTCCCTCTTTCGTTTTCTCCCCCGTCGCCGTCTCCCCCCTCGCCTACGTCAAGTACACACCCAAACCGTTGCCAGATCCCGCCTAGCTACACAATTCACCTGTATATCGGCTCATGAATATGACCCGCAGTTCAGCTTCGATCCAACCGAAACAAGTCCTGTTACTAGAATATTATATCTCGGTGGTCCTCATGACTGGCTCTGCATCAGTCTTTCTCTTCTGTTCAGCACCAACTTTATGCTCTCTACATGGCCCCACCACTCGACCCACGGCGTGTGGCTCATCTCTTTTTTTCCTCCAGACGATACTCTACGGCATGGGCGTTCTTCAGCCCTGGACTTGCTTTGCTGCTCGCACGACCGACATGCTCTCTGTCAAGTGGATGGTGAGCAAAAGTACCCTCGAGATCTTTCTGCGACTCACGCTCACCAGGTTCTTGCCGGTTTGTGCCGCTTCGCGTTCCTTCAAGTCATCGCCATCTGAGACCACCTATAGAGCTCTGGAGACAATCCAAATTGTGCTCTGCTTTCATCGTACTTTCGTTTCGTCAAGCGCTTCGGCGAGCTCCGACCCGATCTTCGCAATAATCCTATCTTTCAACGCCATGTGGACTTGCGAGCCCGTTATCAGGGCCGATTTGGTATGAACCGGTGCCCTCGCCCATCGTTGACGCCAACGATGTCTTACCTTCTGTAGTTTCAACTCCTGGCTGCCGTATGTTGACACCTTTATTATGGGCGAGTCGTTGCTTATCGCATTCACATATCTAAGTTATCTTTCCGCTTTTGGTGTTCAGATGTGATAGGTCCTGTCCAGATATCTATCACCCTTGCTCATTTACCCCAGATATGTTGCGACCCGAATCCATCAACGTGAGCGAATGCTGGTCCTAACATTTCCTTATTGAAGCCTTGTCCTAGTCACCAAAGCGCGGACGAAATTCAGCCTCTCCGCTTTCGGCGTATACGCAATCGTATGTTTTATGCGCCGATTTATTTCTCAATCGAGACTATTTCTTCCTACGTCGACAGTATGCTGCTTTTTTTCATTCAAGGCGTCGCCAACGTCTACACTTCACTGTCGCCGGGACCATCCAGACGATCTTGTAAGCAACTCTCTTCCCTTTTGGCTTCGGTACTGACCTAATCCTCCGAATATCTTCCAACACCACATATACGCGTAATGCCCGCGCAACGACGACACGGTCTCCCAGTACCCCAGCATCTACGCTACGCACTCCCAGTCGACGATCCCTGCCGGGCGGAGGTCTGCTTCGGCGAAGACGTTGTGGAGGTGGTCACCGTGAACGAGGTGGATGCGGTAGGATTTGTGCTGAGGTTCTCGAGATGTGGGTTTGCGGCGAGCTCGGGACTCGAGTGCATGCAAGTCAGCAATGCAGGTGAAGGCCCAACGGGGTCTTCGTTGATGCTAAAGCTTCAGAAACTGCCGCCCGTCAAACTGCATACGAGCTATTCAAACGGACTTTGGAGGCCCTGAAGCTGTATGATCCAGTTTCGCAGATACTCGCAGACGTGCTGTACTTGGAATTGGCCTTGACACTGGAAAGTTTCCAGCAAATACACTGAACTGATTGAAACCAAACTACAATGAGCACAAAAAATTCCCAACACTTTTCCCAGTCCATTTGGGGTCCTGAGGTGAGCGTCTAGAGGTATGTCAGCAAAGCGATATATAAGACAAAGATCATATGGCACAAAACGGGGCAAAATGAGAACGAGGTGTTAAGAATGTGGGGGAAGGTACGGTTTGCCGGAAAGACTTGGATGGAATTTTTCCCAGGTCCAAAGTTGCCGCTTGGGAACGGCCGGTGATGTGACCGGCGTGTACTCGCATCAGCGTCTCCAACCACTCGCTCGGAACCCGTGTTTGTGCCCCGCCGCTTGCCGGCCAACCCCTTTTATAATGGTTTCGATGAGGTCTTCATCGCACTTATTCTCACGTGGTTGTAACCAATTCAATAAATATTTACGCAACCACAGGGCGTACTAAGATATTCCGCAAATTGGATGAAGTGTAACTAATCATCCTCACCGCCATCTCCGACTGCGAGATCAAGATTTTTGCAGAAAACATTGCAATCATGCTGATCCCGCTGCCTTTCTCCCCATAGTCCCCAACACCTGAATCCCTATAAATACCGAATGAGAGGAGGCAATAAGTAAAGGCTGTTAAGGGCACTTACCCATCTGTTTGTGTGGGTAATCATGTCGAAGATGATGATGCCCATCGCATTTGTACTGAGTCTTCCCGAGGAACCTTGGAATAGATTAACACAAAGTATAGGAAAGAAGATAAATGGATACCTTGTATATCAGCAAAGACAATAGTACCCTCACTCCACTGGAAGGAATAATGGACAAAAGCTGAAAGGGTGTGGGCAAGCTGTCCTTGACCCGCCGGGTGGTCCATTGTCCCGGTGTAATGAGTAACGGAGGAGTTGCGCAGCCAAACAATGCGATGTGTTGCTTCTAATTCAGCTTCGAACACCTCCATTACAACGCCGGACGCAGGCAATGGAGCTCCATCCAAAGGGATAACCTCCTGAGCCAGACGGCATTTTGTAATCTCGAAGTCTGCCAAAATTAATCAGAGAGATGCTATCATGCTGCGGAAGAAACAAAGCTGTACTCTTTGCGATAGTCATGTTCAGGTCATCGGTAGCAGAGCGAAAACGGCTCAAAAACCATCGCGCTGTCTCACACCGGAGAGCCTCAAACTGCAGATTCGCAGCATTTTCAACCATTGTTACCTCGTCCTGTCCAGAACCAATTTCATAAAAATGTTTAGCGACATATTGCTCTGTGCTGATGGAAAGCTAAAAAGCTAGTATCAGACTCAGCAGAGACGCTGCTCTTAGTTGGGTGCCTGCGGAGTTTGATGTTATAGCGACTCAGGTTTATGAGTTGTTGGGCTCTCCAATGTGCTCGGCAGAGACAGCATGGGATCTGTTCTCGAAAATGTCGTCTGTAATGCGCTGAAATATCATATTCTATATGAGGTGTGGCGACGGAAGGTTGAAGAGTTCCGAGCGAGTGGTCAGAGACGCTGATGCGAGTACACGCCGGTCACATCACCGGCCGTTCCCAAAGCGGCAACTTTGGACATGGGAAAAATTCCATCCAAGTCCTTCCGGCAAACCGTAGGAAGGACGATCGAAGTACAACCATAAAAGGAAGGCATGAAAGAGAGCGTGAAAACCCAAAGATAATAAAGTAGACATAATCGAAAAAATAAAGGCGGGAATACAAGAAAAAAGCTAGGCGCGGAATTGAAATGCGGAACGGGATAGTAGAGAATAAAGAAGACGGAAGGGAGGAAGGACTAAGAGGACAAAAGCGAGAATCACAACGGACATTGAATAAATCCTAGGAGGTAGACGAATGAAGCAGGGCATATGATGGAAAGAATGAGAACGGGAGGGAGTACTTAACACAGGAGAAACGAGGCCAGGGAAAAAGCAGGAATCAGAAAGAAAGACTTACAGCCGAGACACATGAAATCTACCTTCCCTCAATCCCGATCCCTCTCCCGCCGGCTAAAAGGGCGGAGAACGGACACAGGTGAGTGTAAGCCTCGGGAGGAAGTCGGTGCATCCGTGTAGCTGATCCACAGAAACCGTCTGCAGCCTGACGTGGTCGCCAACTCTACAGAGAACACAAATGCTGAATATGAGGCGCGTTCCCTGAGGGCGTAGAAAATTAAGAATGAATATCCTGTGTCCGAACGCGAGATACCGCGTCCATAGACTGCCAATGACGGGCCGAGGCCAAGGCCAGGTAGAAAACAGAAAAAAGAAACAGTACTAGTAGTAGCTCATCCAGAACGGGCCCGGCGCGATCGCAAAGTGCAGCGTGGCGTCGGCGCGAACCTCGGAGCCCACAAACCAGTAATTCGGAATACAAAGAGTCTCCCGAGTTGTTATCCAGCGAATGAGACCCAACATGTCCGCATTCTCATTCCCAGAGGAAAGAGTCAGCGCGTCAGCAGATCGAGCGGAGAAATGGGTATTCGGTTCAGCTATACGGACAGAGAAGGATAATGGCGCGACTGCCAAGCGGAACCGCACGAAACGCCGTAAGGAGCGCGGACGGAACTGGAGACTACGCTTCGCGAGAGAAGACATTCAATCAATTGCACCTGAACACCGATGTAGCAGCAGGATTGGGAGTAGAGAGTGAAGGTCAGCGCGAGAGAAGATTCAGACGCAATGAGAGGCAACGAAGGGACGCGCCTCGGCCTCTTGGATTCGAAAAAGTGAAAGCTCGGGCAGGATGGCACGAACGCCGCAGAAAAACAGCCGGAGCGGGATGCAGATCGCGCATCGTACGTGCAAGAGAATAGTGAAACGCGACCAGCGACGGCTTCAGAGTCGTAAGTGGGAGACGGTTCGACGTCTTGAGCTCAAATGCACCGAGGTGGGTAACAAGGACCGAGGAAAAGGCCGCACGAACATCGGAGAGATGATCCCACCAAGCTAACGAGAAAATTTGACCGGCGCCGCCGGCTAAGGAGAGAACACGAACATATGTCGGCGTTTTGGGGGCTCAATTGTCCGAGACATACAGTGCATGGATCAGCTGTCACGCCCGGCAGAGATGAAGAAGAGGGAAATTCCCTACAGGTGGTTCGATGTGGGGATAAAAGTGGGAAGAGAAAATTGGGAGCGTAGGATGAGAAAGCAAGGTAATCTCAAGGGGGGATGAGTAGCTATACGTATAATAGATAATACGTAGTAAACTGATTTCGTCCGAACAAGGTAACGGTAGGGGTCCGAGATTTCGTAGGCAAAATCTGGATGATGGGGCAGTAACAGAGGAAGGTACAGAACGTAAGCGTTCTGGACCTAGTCTGAGGTACGGCGTAATCTCTTCGAGTTAATTCGGAGATCGCCGGGTTCTCTGCGCGAAGCACGAGAAAGAAGTCAGCGCAGAGCACGACCGAAATAGCAAGTGACAGCTGGAGCGAATCCAGCCGAAAAAGGGTCCAGAAGAGAGCCTGTGGACAGGTAGGAGCACTAGAGATCAAAAACGAGATGATAGAGCGATGGATTGACGCGTCTTGAAGCAGTCCCGAGCACCCGACGTGGTGGTAAGAGGCAAGCAAGAAGGTGGCGTCGTTGATCCGTAAACAAATTACATAACCTAAAACACCCGACGCGCCCGTACTCAAAGGCCGTCGGGGCTGCGCTAATTAAAAATTCGGTACATAGCCCATGTCAAGGCAATAGACAGGCTCCCTCCCGACCAGTTTTTCCGTCCACACAGGGGATGCGAATGGTCGCAATGTCTCAGTCCATAAATATGCACGAGAAGCGAGGGGACCGCCCGCCAACGGTCCCAGTGCCGGCCCGCAACGACACTCTTCAAGGCTGGACCTACTAACCCTGAGTATTCGAAATTACTGTTCGTTTGGTCACCTGGTAGAGAAAAGTATGTAGTTATAATTAAAATAGTTTCATCAAAATACTCCCTGTAACCGTTCTGAATCGGCGACGCCCGGTAACGTCACCGGGGATGCTGAACGAAAAAGGAGGATGGAGGGTGCCCGAAGAACAATCGGGGCTTGCCTTGATCTTGCAGAAACAAAACCCCGCTCGCGATTGCGAGGGTAAATCACGATACGGGGGTATTCGGACTCGAAGTCCGAATAGCGCCGTGCAAGCGCCCGCCGTCCGAATAGTAAGGTTCCTATAAAATATACTGCAAAGAATGTTCGTTAGTAGACGGGAAAACAAGGGGATCAATAAAAAGCGCATGGATGAACTAAAATTCGGCTGGTATATATGCTAGTTCCAAGAAAAAGTCGAAAACAGCGGTGCTGTTTGTGTAGGGGTCCAGATGCCCTAACACCGCGTTTCCACGCGTCGGCCATCCGCCCCCTCCACAGAGATACCGCAGAAATCCAGTTTTTTTGAGAGAGGCGCCCAGAGGCAGAATCGAATCAACAGTTGTCCTGAGGATTACCCAACTTCAAGCACGAAGTGACACCAATTAACAAGCAGCGTACACACCGCGTCTGCCAGAACGCCCAGGCAGAAACAATAATTCCCAAGTAAGAGGACCGACCAAGTGAGCCAGCGAGCGCCGAATATTACCGGAAATCCACTGCGTTGGGGTGAAGGATCTCGGGGGAAACTTGAAGGCGCGCAGACTTCGAGCCAAGTCGACCGTGACCGGGATTGCGTAAGTCTTCGGATGATTCGAGGCTTAAGAGCGAATGATAGGAATGACGCCCAGTTGCTCGGGGCTAAGCTAGCAATGTGTAAGGCGTCGGCCATTCCTCACAACGTGACGAAAAGAGAAAGGCGGGGTGGCTGTGTTTATGTAATTGATCCTGTCCTCTTTTGCTTCCTCCCACCTCATCGGTCAGTGGATTCGCTCCTGCAGCTTCGGTACTTTTATACTGTGTTCCCACAATTATTTTCCTAGGTTGCTACACACTCATCTCTGCGTTTCCAATCGTGTTGGCACTATCGAGCCGTCGACGCGTTGAATTTCGGCATGCGCCGCATGGCGACCGCACCATATCTTCCTCTTCTGCACGTTTTACGCGTCAAAACTGGTCAGTAATCCCTTTGCAACGTTGTAAACACTTTTTGTCATCTTCTTCACATTGATTTCAATGCGGACGGTGATTATTTTAATTACTGCTCACAAGTTTCTGACCATTCTTTCAGCCGCTGTTGGGGTCGACCTGGAATCGTTCAATCCCATGGCAATTCGCCAGCGCGTCGCTGAAGAGCTCAGATCAGATGCCCACTTCAATGTGGTGACGCCGTCCGAGGATGATCCACCCCAAATGTCGCTCGCGCCCCCTCACTCCCCTCCTGCCAATCCCCCTCCCACCAATCCCCCTCCCACCAATCCCCCTCCGCCAATACAGGCTCAGCAGCAAACAGTCTTCAGGTTTGAGGGCACGCCAGATCCCTCTTTGACTGTTGAACCCCCTCTCAAAAAGGCACGCACCGGCCCAGGACCAGGAAAAGGGCGCAAGCCTCGCAGATGTGGTTGATGCGCATTTGCGAGGTGTGGGCGAGAGTATACTTGCAAGGGGAAAGGTGGTCGCGTGTATTGTTCTTGCGTGTTGGACGACCACGATGAGGCTGAGGGAAAATGCATCCAAATAACATACACACAGTAGTTGGAGTAATATATATATATATCAATGATAATCTGTACATTCATTGAGTAGCTATGTGTTTTTCGTCAGGGCATTCCAGAGAGGATGAGTGTGCATACAAAGAAAGTGTAAAGTAGGCTGGCATAACACATATAGTACCACCCCAGTCCCCAACACAGGTGAAACACAGGGCAGCAATAGTGAGCTTGGGGACCCCGGTGAGACGGTACCGTGCACAGCTCGAACCCCTCCACATCCGCACCAGCGCCGACAGAAAACTCCAATATATGCCGTGCTAATTCACAAGGCGAGAGTGTGCCCCAAGGTCGGGTGTGCCTCTCGTCTTGCGCACTAGCGTGGTTTGCACGAAGACATCTGATCCCCGAGTGGTGAGCAGAAGCACAGTGGGGCGCCAGTGCGGCGAGCGACAGAGGTGCCGGTAGCAAAGGTGCGAGCTCCGGCAGCGATCTTGCGAGCTGCCTGAATGGAAGGCAAGTGGCACAGCCGGGTACAGCACAGCTGCAAGGTGAGACACGCAAAGCTCTTGCTGGGCAACAGAGCCGCAGAGAGTCCAGACGTTGGTGCGAGCAATGGAAGCACAGTGGGGTGGTGGCAGGGCAAGCACCAGAGGTGCCAATAGCGAAGGTATTCGCTTGCCAGATGTCTACACGCAATGCAAAAGTGTCAGCTGAAATGAGAAAGACCCACCTATGTCCATGTCGACCACCCCGACATCGGCGTGCACAATGTTGATGTCCATCGACTCATCATGTTTGGGCAGGTCGGAGGTATGGTCTCCTTCACGATCCGGGACAGTGACACTGGTGTGTGGTTCGTCTTGGAGAGAAAGAGATTGTGAAGAACCTTGGTCATTCACGTGCCGTGTCAGAAAGATGAGGAAAAGAGACAAGCGGGACACATGGCTCACAGCAGCACGAAGAACGGCCCCGCCCATCTTGAAACCAATTGGCTAAGGTTTAACCCAAACCAGGCAGTATACTGTAGAATTTCATTCAATTCGGCAGTCACGCGTCACGCACCCCCTGTGCCGCGATGAATTTTGGTCTCGGTCACGGGTCACGGCACCCAGTGCCAAATGTAAAATGCGTGACACTGGGGCCAAATCTCCCTTGGAGGTGCAAAAAAGGCAGAATTTTCGTAATTTTTCGTCTTGAATGCTGAATTTTTGGAGGTGTCACGCCAAAATTTGGTTGCCGAAGTGCCGAATCGGTATTTTGGGTCACAGGTCACAACCCGTGCCGAATTGAATGAAATTCTACAGTACCCGGAAGGGTTAGACCTTGAAATCACTCGGCAAGCTTCCGCATCATCTTGATATCGTTCCCGCGACGTTGTCGTTCTTTCACACTCTCGCCGCCCACAACACGAAACACCCTCGGAAATACTGGGGTTTTTCATTCAAATCGACAGTCACGTGTCACGCACCCACCTGTCGATCATGGATTTTCGTCGCAGTCACACGTCACTCGAGCCTCTGTCGAACCTCCAAATTGTCACGCTGGCCTGAAAACTGCTTGAAAACTGCAAAAAGGCGAAATTTTTGATGGTTAACAAAGTTACTTAGACAAACTAACTTAGCCCTACAAAACTAACTTTACTTTACTTGTGGCAGACAAGTAAAGTAAAGTACAACAAAGTTACTTGTAAGTAACTTGTAAGTAACTTGCAAGTAACTTAAGTAACTTCAAGTTACATGTGTAATAGGTACCCCAGAATCTATTTCAGCTTTGTGAGGTCGTGCCAAGTGCCAATTCACGCTCTCGTGACTATAGCTTGACGAACTTGGCAGGATTTGATGCCATCTGATGGCATAAGTTACTTTGTCTGATTGCATTGATCTAACTTGGCAGGGCAAGTTACTTCCAAGTAACTTGAAGTAACTTCAAGCAATAGTAAGTCAATGTGTAAGTAGATGTAAATAAGCGAACTGAAACAAGTCTAGGGCTTTTTCTTCACAAGCTATTCAGCTTTCACAATTAGTGCTTCAGGTTTTCGCACCCTACAGCGCCCTACCGGTGATTATTGCATGTCTTAGGCTGTACCCACATGCACTTTGTTTTAACACTCAATTTTCTTTCACGGAAAATGTGAGTTCGGCCATCCCCGTGCCATTATCTCGGTCAGTTTATCATTCGGGATTAGAACAACTAAAACCAGGCTTCAAGACATCAAACATCTGCGGGCTCCGGTGTGCCTGTGGTTGAATTTGTTTTTGTTATTGAATCAAAGTGACGGTAACTCGAAGTGTAGCAGAATTAATAAGTAAAGTGAGTTTGGTCTGGGTCCTGTTTGGCTTCACCAGTATCCAAATCATTTGGTATTCTGTGACTAGTACTTTGGCTTTCTGCCTACAGCACACTAAAAGCGCTCTTACAATTGCGGTACGGTGCGGTTACAGATATTATGACCATGTACAGGCGTGTAGAATGAGATATATTTAAACGAAGCTAGAAAACACATATCTTCGCCTCCTGCACGGCCTGGACTCGACTCCACTCAAACAATTGATGGACTAAGACTTACCCTGTTCTATATACTCATGGGCCAAAGAATACATGAGAATGATACGTGCGTGGCACGGCTTAGAGTCACTTCGATTATATAGAAAGTTGTGCCTACAGAAAAGGAATGAGGAAATGAGCAGAGTGCGTACAAATCAAACTAAATGGGTAAGTTTTGTATAGAAGAGGTGAATGATGAGGGGTTCGATGAAAGAAAGAACAAGATGCAACCAAAATAAGCGAACAGTCTACAGGGAAATTTTCAGTGAAACATACAGATAGAATGAAGAAGGCTAGATATCGGCGTTCAGTCTTGGCGGCGAAGTCAAATTCCTCTGTGGAAAAGGTTTCAGTTATGTCCGGGGTGATCTTACAGACCATATGTCGAAGGTTCATTAGTACGGTGACTAACTGGCCATAACCGTAACCATAACCGTAACGATGCTCCTGAGAGCTCTTACGGTTATGGTACGCGTATAGTATACCCTCAACTGCACTACCGTAGATACGGGTATGGTGCCGATTACACTGTATCATTGAACTTTGAGTAACAATGAAAGGATTTATACTAGATACTGTGGCAGGGTGAGAATGATAATTACTAAGATCTAGAGTACTCTACAGGTGTCGGGAAACATCTACTGTGGTCCTTGCATGGTCATGTCAGAACCGTACAAGTTAGCTGTCAACAAGTTAGATTTTCCAAGCATGGGAAAAGTAAAGTAAAGTACCGTAAAGTTAGCCCCGCCAAATCGAACCGGCGATCAAAGTTCAAGTTAGCTGCCACAAGTTACTTTATACACTCTCAAAATTTTTGGTGAGAACACCTAAATTTTTGAAGGTGTCACGCAAAAATTCGGCCGCTGTCGAAATGTCGAATAGGTAAATTGGGTCATGTGTCACGCCCCCTGTCGATTTGAATGAAAAACCCCAGTAATTGTAAACAGGTCTCTGATCTTCCCTCTCTTTTCTCTCCTTTCCCTCTTTTTCTCAACTTGAAAAACTTGATTCTTTCCCCGTCGCCCCAGATATAAACCAAAAGCCTATAGGGCAGTCTTCCGCCATCAAATTTCATCAAATCGCTTGCCCGGATCAATCCGTTTTTGGTTTATTATCCCCGAGTGAATGCTACTCGGTCTAAGACTCCCTATAACAGCGGGAACGAGACTAGCGGAACGTCTGAGGCACTTTGGTATAGGGCATCTTGATCCGTGCCCGGCCCCGCCGATTGGGCCGGATCTCTATTCTTTTCCGTCCTTGGTCGCCAATTGGTCGCCGGAATCTCCCATGGACTGAACGTATCTCAGAAGAATCCAGAGCCGCTATGGACCCCACCGCCTTGCATTGTCGTCCGAGACTTTGAACTTTCTGCGCCATCCCGCCTATCGGGTCCGGCCTCGACGGGTCTGTCGTGCGATCTGTCATCTTGTGATACGCAATGGAGAGCCGGGATCCGAGCCGCAGCCTTATTTAGCGACTGACCTGAAGGATTGGGCCGAAGGGGAATCATTTTCCATTCTAGCCCGCGGTAGATTTCACTTGGCTGGCTGATGAAACGAATCTGTGTCTCGACAGTAACGGAGGTAGAATGGGCCCTGAAACACTGCTCATCGAGACCACCTGCCATTCAGCCACGGGTCTATCTATGCTGAATATCACCGCATATGCTCCACCCGGACTCCGGAACGATAGAATTTTTGATTCTCTTTCGCAGATGAACAATCTCCCTGCTATACTCCTTGCTGTTAGCAGAGAAAAGCCTGCCCTCTCACTCCGTGAAACTATTCACGCTCTTAAAGGTCGCGGTTTCTCTTCTCCGGCCTGATCGCAGTCTTTCAATTGCCTCATCCGCAGACCAGAATCGGCGTACATCGGAATTTTCGAAGGGCTCTGCCTTCCGAAATCCCTTTGGACGTGAACTTGGAAAACTCTGCGCCGGACCACAATTCTGTCGAACGTCAAAAAAATGAATACCGATCGAGGCCGCTCTTCAGCTTGGACAACGGGTTGCCGCTAATCGATTTGACAGTCTGGACTTTTCGGGTTGGACTAATTAGGTTGCAAAGTGAAACCGTAATCTCTAGCATTCAAAATCGCGGATGCGTCGGAGGCGGCGCGGCGCTAGATCCTTACACAAGAGCCGGGTAGGTGCTCATGCAATAAAAGGAGCGCGAAAAGGCTGTTGCGCTTTGATCCTGCCGTATAATCAATCTTGCTCAGTGACATCCCTCGTTCACTTGAAGAGCGACATGATTATCTCTACTGCCTTGGTTGTGTTTTCTGTCCTTTCGAGAACGCACGCCGCTATTGTAAGCGGTCCAATCGTCGTCATATCTCTTCCGCTCACCGTATTCCAGGGCCCGCACACCAATCTTGAACTTGTGAACAAAATTATAGCCCCAGACGGGAATTTCCGCTCGTGCGCTTCCACAATTATTGTTATTGGACCCATCTCACTGCTTAATCCAGGACTGTTCTTGCTGGGGGTACATTCCCCGGACCTCTCATTAAGGGGAATAAGGTGCGCACTATTCGTGGTCTTGCTGATCATTATTGTTGACGGGTCGGCAGGGAGATCGTTTCCTGATCAATGTCCAAGATAAGTTAACGGACAATACCATGTTAACGGATACCAGCATCGTGCGTGCTTTTCTATACAAACAATACACTGTTTGATCGCTGCTGGGATTAGCATTGGCACGGATTCTTCCAAAAGGGCACGGCTTGGGCCGACGGACCTGCTTGGGTGACACGTCAGTGTTCGAGCTCAGTTGTGTGCATATACTAATGTCGGCACAGAGTGCCCAATCACTCCGGGTCATTTTTTCCTCTACGACTTCGAAGTCCCGTATGTCGTCTCCCCAACGCATAGTGATTATTTCTGACCTATTCCTTCCAGAAATCAGGCGGGGACTTTCTGGTATCATAGCCACTTATGTTTGCCTTCGATTTTTGCTGCTAACATATGAAACTGACCCCGACACAGCAACACAATACTGCGATGGCCTCCGGGGGCCTATGGTTGGTGAGTCCATTCAACGCTCATCCAACTCTACAAGTCCATGCTGATCTGCCCGTAGTATACGATCCCCATGACCCTGCAAAGTATCTCTACGGTACGAATATCTGTTCTTGATCACATCTTGTTGCTGATCATGGCTCTCACTTATCCAGATGTTGACGACGGTGGGTACCCAACCAATGATGATGTTGCCGTCCTCTCACAACTACCACCAGAATCGACCATCATAACGCTAGCTGACTGGTACGTACCTTTTATTTTGTTCTATACCTTTGCATCTCAGCCAAGACGCATAGGTACCACCTCCCGTCAACCCAGGCCCCGCCGAGTTCGTCGTTCTGCTCACTTTTTTTTTTTTTACCAACCAACATGAATCTCAGGCTTCAATTCGACGCTTATAAATGGGTTGGGGCGGTATCAAAGAGGGGTACAGTCTAAACCTTATCCCCGTGCCTGGTTGTTGATATGATTCTCCACCGCAGCCGCTTTCTGACCTCGCCGTGATCAACGTCTCTCCCGGGAAGCGTTATCGGCAAGTAAAAACTTGGTCTGTCTCCGAGCCGTGAACTAATTCCAATGTCAGTTTCCGGCTCGTCTCAATTTCATGCGACCCGAATTTCAACTTCAGGTGCGCGGTTACGACGTGTGCTGTTTCCTGTTGAGACCACCTAATCGTAGCATCGACCAACATTCCATGACAATTATCGAAGTCGACGGTGTCAACCATCAGCAGCTTACCGTGGACTCCATCCAAATCTTTGGTATTTTCGGCCGGAGGACAATTATTTCATAATCTAATTTCAGTTTACAGCCGGCCAACGGTACTCATTCATTCTCAACGCCACGCAGCCCGTGTCCAACTACTGGGTCCGTGCGCAGCCGAGTTCCGGCAACCAGGGCTTCGTGAACGGGACCAACAGCGCGATCCTTCGCTATGTCGGGGCGCCCAAGACCGATCCCACGACAATTTCAGACCTCAAGCAACCTCTGGTTGAAACGTCGCTGCACCCACTCGTGCCCTCTAGGGTGCCTGGGAACCATTGGCCGGGCGGTGCAGACATCAACCTCCGCCTCGAGATCACTCTCAATACTTCGACCACGCCGGCAAGATGGCAGCTCAATGGCACCGTGCGTCGTTGTCAGCCTTGTTCAGAAGGATCGATTTATCGAGATCGCTTTACAGACTTTTGAGCCTCCTAGTGTACCCATCCTACTGCAGATCCTTTCTGGCAAGCACACTGCACAGGAGCTCCTCCCAAAGAACAACCTTTACGAGCTAGAGCCGAACAAAGTCATCGAAGTCAGCATCCCTGGTGGCGCCCGTGGTGCTCCTGTAAGTCAACAAGTTTCCGCTTCGGTCCAAGACACAGAGACTCATTCGAAACACAGCATCCATTCCATCTCCACGGTCACAACTTCTATGTGGTTCGCAGCACTGGAAACTCAACTTACAATTGGAACAATCCGGTCGGTGGCTGATCTAGGCTCCTAGCTCAATGTATAAACTCATTTATAAAACATACTCCTAGGTCATCCGCGATGTTGTAAACACAGGAAGTAACACATCGGATCTCACAACGTTCCGATTCAAGACCGACAACTCTGGTCCATGTAAGAAACCTCGAATAAATTGTGGACGTTTGAACTGAAGAAAATCGCAGGGTTCCTTCATTGCCACATCGAACGGCATCTTGACGCGTGAGTATCGAGAAATCTTCCTCTCACTCGCATACTAATCCTGGAATTACTATCTCACAGCGGTCTCGCTGTCGTGTTCGCGGAGAATATTCCCGGTATCGCACATGAGAACCCGCCCAGTACGTCTACGAACACACTGCAGACTTTCTTTGTTGACATGCGTTCTCAGTCGCATGGGATCAACTCTGCCCGATTTACAACTACACACACGGCTTGTAGGATTTCATTTAACCCAGCTTACAATGTTTCTTTTTGGAAGTGCACATATTGGTCTGTATTCTACTATCGGTCGTAATGGCAATAAATTCCCTTCCCAAAATCTGTGCCAAACCCGGGGGTGAAAAAAACCCGATTCTCTGAAACCAGTTGAGCACTTATTCAAGAGGGTAGTATACAAGTTCGTAAGTCAGTGTGTGTCCATCTTCGTCAGTTTGATGTCCATCTTTGTCAGTTGATGGGCATCTTCGTCAGTCTGGATAGCCGAGCTTCACTCTTCATCAGTCGATGGAGCCGATGGTGCAACCTCGTCAGTCGAGGTTCAAACTCGTCAGTCCGGATCTCTTGGCGGAGATCATCCTAATTTGGTAGGTGCCGCGCATCCGTGTAATTCCGCTGCTTGCTTCTTTGCTTCCACACCGCCGCCCCACAACGAGCGCGTCGGGCGTCGGACGGATGGTATGGGTAAGCTTGTGTCCTCCTCTAGCCCGGCAGGTTCTGTCAATCATCCTCCCCCAGCTGTCTTTCAAATGTACGGCGCAAGCGCACATCAACTTTGTTCCCCGCCGTGCCAACCGCCCCCATCCCACCTGCTGGCGCACAGGATCCGCTGCAGGTGTGTGATGCTTCCCTTCGTTCTGTTGCGGTATATTTTGACTGTGGATTAGCTACAACTCAGAGCAAAGCCTCGCTCAGCGTCTGAGGCTCCCATATGCCGGCTTCGCAAACGTACCCGAACCCACAACCCCTCGGCGCCATCACCATAGCCAGGGAAAGCACCGAAACCCGCCAAGAAAGGTGGAGAGAAAGAGCTGAACCTTGACTGGGAGCTGGTCACAGGAGGGAAACGTTGGTGGGCTCGGGATCTGGCGCGTGAGAACCCCAAGGAGTTCAAGTTGGAATGGCCTGAATACGCACATCTTGTGGATGATCTTCAGTTGATATATTGCTTAATCCTAACTCGACTCCTATGCTTGAATCGAGATTGTTTTAGTGAGTTGAAAATGTGTTTCACCCAGGTCGAGTTCAACTGTCTAAATCAGAACGGAAGATTGGGGTTGAAGATGGGTACACGGTTTCTACACCAAGGTAAGTAATGACATCACAGACATCTTTTCAACCGAGAAGATCGGCGCGGCTTGCTAACATCTCGACAGAATGACGAAGACCGACGGCACTGACAAATATCAAAAACAGCACTGACGAACAAGATAATCTGGACTGACTTACGAGTTTGTAAATGTCCCTATTCAAGACCTGGGCGCTTATTACACCTTGATTACCATGAGTATCTCGTCGGGACTTTCCGCGGCTTTGTCTCTGCACCGCACTATAACTTGCCCTCCATGTCCTGCGAGAGTCTGGCTATGTGCCCATGATGCCCTTCAACATTGAGTCTGCGTGTTGCCAACCACCGATTCTCCCCACCTCACCCCCCTCTTGCTGCCACGTTTCCCCCCGTTTGTTTGCCTCGTGGCGACGCCCACAATCGTCTGAAGGTTGTCCCTCTGCTCAATGGGCCCGTACATGATCACTGACGGATGCGCAAAGCGTCGAGATCCGGCACACGGGGTCAATCCGAGAGAACTGGCGTAAGTGGTAGATTGACCAAGCAACGTAACTACGGACAGCCCAGGTATCACCTTACCTTACTCTCTTTATAAAATTACGCTTCTCTGTCTGTCTGAAGCCATTTAAGCTCCGACCCTTTATATGATGGCTGCTTTGGTGTTCTTTGAAGCCACGCCAATCGGCCCAATCGGCTCGACACACCCGGGCATTCACAGCTGACATCGGGAACATGCAGATACTCCCCACAATCACCCTCGATCAGCTTCTTTGTCCAATAAAGTTGTAAATGTCGGTGAATTTTCTACCGCAAGCTGGAGATTGTGCTCAGCTCAGCTAAGTTCAATTCAAGTCCACGGTCAGTCTGAGAGTCGACTCTGAAGGGAATGGGATGCCGACCAGACCCTTGTATATATTACGAATTAGAGGCAGTGTGATGGTTTTGATGGGAGCATATGGAAGGTGCGACGGCACGGCATAGGCATGGAATCAGCAAAAGGTAAGCATAGAAAATGATCAGGCACCCCCACGGCCTCACGAAGGCACGTTTCCGTTACAAGCACTTGGCCGGAGTGCACTCCTCCACGCAACATCGCCAATTTGGAATCACCTTGGGTCCCATCCCCCGACTCATTCGGGCACCATGCGGCGCAATCTGGCACTATACACACTCTCGTTTCCCTGGTTAGTCGACGCCACTACCTACTGATCACTGCTCTATCTTCTAGTACAACCTACAGGAAAGGCAGTTCAGAATAGTTGGTACCTAGCTTCACACGTGTGATTGTCGGCGAAGAGGGATTGGAATACGATGTATGGGTATCTATTCAATCCCCTTCACATCAGAGCATTTGGGCCTAAATCACCCAATTCTGGTGTAGCCGACAGATGAATTTTGCGGAGGACCATTCAAGAGACGCCGAAAACGGACATAAGAACCGAGTTCCGAGCGACTCGAGTGATTCGTGAGGAGAATTAATTGAAGGTGAAGTGAGATCGAATCGGATCCAGTCGAGTTGAGTCTGAGGGTACTACTTGACATGGTGTCGATTTAAGGAGAGCTTCAGAACGGCTTGAAAAGTTGGGGGCAACTTGGGTCGAGTCGAGTCCCGAAATTGCAGATGGAGCATCTGAATTGAAATGGCACCGCATGGAATGGGATAGAAAATAGAGCATGTACACGGATACAGTGCTCTTCACATGCCAGATGCTTTGAATGTATGACCAGCCAGACGAATCTGGGCCTAAGAATAAATCAAGTCAGGTGTAGGTGAATGCGAGTGTAAGGAAAGAAATGAAATTCAGGGCTCGTTACATGAGTTGGGCGGAGCGGAGGGACCGAGTCGACTCAAGCGTTAGCATGCAGGTTGGCACTGAAATTGTCAGGCAAGCTCCTCAGATGCATATAAGTACGGTCGAGCCAAGGAATACAGAACGAAGTTCGAAGGGAAGAGCAGAAAGAGGAAAGCATAGACCAGAGTGAAACCGAGATCGAGAATGCCTGAGCACTCAAAACATTGGTCAAGCCTTCATTGCGTTGGCGATACAACGTGTCTTGTAGTATAAATAGAAAGGTCAAGAGTACTAGTAGCGCAAGCGAGCATGGTCTTGATTGGGCGCAACTGCCCGCGTCTTCTGCCCAAGTTGAGATTGATGTTCCCTTGTGGGCTTTGAGATGACTCTGGTCTTGACATTCGACCTTGAAAGACGTTGCGAGGCGAGAGAAATAAACCGGAGGGCGGGGATGATGAGGGAGAAAGCGGAGTGGGCCTAGTACGCACCCTGTCCTTTTGGGTCGGCTCTGAGGGCGGATATAATGATGTGAAATTTGCGTAGAGCTGCGTCATTTTTTGTGGAGCTGTCACAGCGCACAGCCCATTGAACGCCGGGAACCGAGGACCTGAGCAAAAAATGTCAACTTCTCTTTGTTCAACTTGCAGTTGAACGGAGGGGGCCCAATGAGTGTTCGCAAATACTGTATACGGTTGGAATGCCAATGCTGTGACAGTAGACACACTCACTTCGAGTGATAATAACCCACATCGCGAGGAAGACAACTGTAAATATCCATCCAGTGTGAATTATCGTATGGTTCGAGGATTTACAGTTTATTTTCATTGTGACAAAACTGAAAGTAGAAAATCGAAGTCAGTTTCAAGTGAATGACTGCACGCTTTGAACATACACAGGCCAATACGACAGTGCTCGAGATATGGAATAAAATGTAGCTGAGGACAGTTGAGGACAGGGAAGCGAGGGAAGCCCGACCTGGTAATCAACCTCGTCTCTGCAACACGGTTTGTCAGAATAAAGCTGAACAACCCATCAACAAACCTATAGTCCATGCAATAAGTTTATCCACAAGTGTGCGAAATCAATGATTGGCTATTACACACTTCAAAGACAATACCTGTTGCTTAGATCGAAACGTTGGTTGAGGAGGAAACCCACGAGGAATGTCGTGATCGTTGGAAATGGTTTAAGGTCAACACATATACATGTGCTGGTAATGGAGCAAAAAGCGAAGTACGAGTTCTGCCGTGTGAAGCAGCGGCCTCACACCAAGCACAACAGATGTATCCTGACTCAAAACTCACACTGAAAGATATCTTAGAATTTCTGCATCTCGACTTTGCTGAACAAGTGGCCAGCTAGGAGATAAAAGATGACTAGTACGGACCTTGGCGCACAGTTGGAGACCCACCTCCTCCTCTTGTGCCAACCACCTCTTCGCCGTATACTATACGGGTAAGAGCTCAGGTTGCTACCACCCGACTGTGCACGCTGAAGCCGAAGGAGACGCATCTGTGACGGCCAAGCGTACATAAACCGAGAGCCAGCCGGACTCATCTCCTCACGTGACCCGGCCTACAAGCCCGGCTCCTGCCCCTGGTCCGCACCTTCGCATCCGATAAATCGATATGCTGATTGCTGATTTTCTTCATCAAGCCTCTTCCCCTGTGCCGCACACCTTTTCGCTCCGTGCTAGGAAGCAAAGCCCTGGTAGGTACCACCTGCCTGTGAAAGTCGAATCTGAGACCTGCTCCAGGAGACGCAGCGGTTCCGGCGAAGCGCGTTAGAACAGGGAGCAGCTCAACTTCAAAACACCGTTAAGATATCCTCAGCGGTATATTGAAAGGTTTAAATCACTGACAGGGTGACGGTCTTCATTGTAATTCTCGAAGTGATATATTATACCCGAGCGTGGTCGCGCTAAGCGTCACGGATAAGTCGTCTATTTAATTTGCTGTGCTCCCTACCGATGGTGCACGACCTCCACTCAAGTTTGAGTGATCGGCGGAATGGGGATGTCGGACGAACAAAAAGACGGGAAAAACCGAAGTGGCCTGCCAGATCGTGGACAGCATTTGGGGTGGTTGTACGATGAGGGACGGACTCAAGCGAGCCTGCAAGTCGTTGTTTTATTGGCCGGAAATTACTGGAGTTTGCCGGAGTTCCCTCCAGCGGGTGGGGGATACCTTGCCAGATCTGTCCGAATGTATTGATGAGCCGCCAAGAAGTGATTGGTAGAAAGTGCAAGTCGCGGGTGGCTTTGAGCAGCAATTGAGTCGAGGTCGTGTAATCTTCAAGCCCAGAAGGGATCTTTGTTCGGTTTTTCCCGGGGTATGACCCTGAGTTTCTAAAATTACAATTGCAACAGAACAGGGTCATGCTCGGTGAGCCGATAAGTCTATCGCTCGACATTCATTGAGCACCTCAATTGAGCATTGTCTAAGCAAGGACCTAGGAGGCGGGGAAGACGGGAAATTGACGCGATTTGGAGGGAACAGAAATCACATACGACACCAAGGAACGTCAGGTAGCAGTGATGCGCATTTCCTTGGCAGCGACGGCTCCACCATGAGCGTTGGTAAGTAATTTCGGCGTCCTCCGAGGGCAAATTGATTGCCGACTTACCCGTAAACGCACGGTTACGGGGTGCCGTATTATGCCCTTACCCGTCCCGTATGGAGGTCGAACAAAACCTCAGACGAGGCGGGGGCGTAACCGTAATTACGGTCCCGTCAACCCGTAAGCTTACGGGGACGGTTTGATGCCCTAGTATGACCGTTGATCCCTGCGATGCAATAAACGAAACACAGCTCTGTCTTACTGTCGCGGCCTGCCCAAGGTATGCTCAAGAAGTTCTGGTTCACAGTTGGATCAAACTTGACAGTGTGGGCCATGGCGTAGCGTTGAGGCTCGAGGCGAAAAAGAATGAAATACGATCTACGGCCGCAGTGGTGACCAAGGAAAGTACCGGGTAGCAAAGAACAGCTGCAGACGCCATCCGCGTAATACTCGGGCGGAGGAAGGTGCTACGGGGACATAACAGGAGCGAGGGTCAACGAGTGCGGCTGCGGCAGGTGATATGTGGGCACGGACAGCAGGAGGTGCACGAGGGAGGAGGGATGCGAGTGCGGGGGCAGTGGTGTGCGCGCGCAGCGGTGTAGTTGCGAAGCGCAAGAGGACGCGACGGCGGGGGTGAGACGAAGCGAAGAAGGGTGTGCGGAGAGGGCGTAGCGGTGAGGTGGAGGCGGGACAGAACGGGCATAGCAGCGGGGGCGGGCAGGGCTACGGGAAAGGCCACGGCCTCAGTGTGTCGCGGCGGCGGATGGGCACGTCAACGCGAGGGCGGGTGCGGGCAGACAGCGGATAGCAGGGTAGAGACGGGATGCAACGGGCGTGGAGACACGAAAGGAACGCAGATGCGGGTGCTGCGGCGCCGTGGCGTTGCTTCCTGGGGCGGGACGAGGTTGCGAACGGCGAGGTGTCCGGGAGCAGACAGGACGGCGGCGAGGTGGATGCGGGACAGGGCGGGAGGGGCAGCGCGGAGGGCGCGGGCTAGGACGCGCACCAGAGGCAGTGTGGTGGTACGCGGAGGGGACGCAGGCGCGGGAAGTGGAGGCGGCGCCGTGGTGACGTGGCGAGTCAGGGGGGCAGCATTGGTGGGACGGAGGGCGGGCGTTGGGAGAGACAGGGCATGCGCAGCTGTGGAAGGTGCGTGACGCGGGCAGCGGGCACGGGTGTGAGAAGTGCGCAGCTTTGGTTAGGGAAGTGCGCGCGCGCGGGCAACGGCGGTGACGTTGGTGCGAGAAGGGTACATGTAGAGTCGCCGGCACCGGTATTGGAAGCGGGGCGGAGCGGGGAGAGGACCGCCCACGCGCGTGTGAGAGGTGCGCAGGGGTGGTCAGGGAAGTGGGCCGAGGGCGCGGTGAGCAAAGGGAAGTGGGGTGGAGGGCCGGGGACAGCTATTAGGGATTAGATCTGGGGTTAGACAGTTATGGAAGTACCGGGGTTGGTGTTGGAAGTGCTGGAGTTGAATTGTCCGAAGTCGTCGACAGATGGAAAGAAAAGGCCGTGTGACCAACGTGTGACCTAGTGTTACCGGTGTTCGGTTCTGAACCGATGCCGAACCTGAACCGAACCCGAACCGGACCCCATGTTCGGTTCGGGGTTCAGCAGATTCTCGATTTTGCCGAACCGGTGCGAACATGTTCGAACCGATAAGTTAAATCGGCCTATTTAGATGTGACTACAGCCGCTGTCGAAATTTTGGAGGTCTCATGCGAAAATTCGGTGAGATGTGCAAAATTATATCCCCTGAGTGCGGAAATCCAACTATGCATGTTTTTCAATTTCTACTTGCCTCTGAATCTTGCATCTGTATAGGTCTGTTTTGAGGAAGTTATAACCCTATTCAACTACCTACCTACAAAGACCAACTCAAGTGACTCGAAGTCGAGGCAAATCGACTTCTTTCGACTCCGGAGTTGGACAGAGTCATGCCAGTGACTTGACCCGACTCGACTCAAGTCGAATTGGTGAAATCAACTTGTGGGGTTGGAGTCGGGAGTCGGAACACTATACCGAGGTTATGAATGTTCTAGTGACAGACAGTCCCACGCTGTGTACGGTTCCGGACTTTTCAGCCTCGTCTATCGGTGCACTAACAGTCAATAAGAAGACTGATGGTTGAGCGCGATCTGAAAATCAGAGCAGGAACGCAGAGCAAGAATACGTCGTTGGGCGGACGGGCTTGCTCGACGTATTCGTCTTCTCACTGAACTCGGAACATCATGATCCTTGACACTGTAGTGTAGATGTAAGAAGCACAGCTTCAGTAGAGGGCAGAGTGGGTGGAAGAAGAAATTGTGACAGAAGAAGCCTGAGCTCTGCTTGCTGACTGCCCGCTTGGCCCAAAATTGAAGTTCGAACGACCGATGGGCCATGGAAAATGTGCTGAGAAGAGAGCTATTAAGCCAGTGTGGGGAAAGCCTTGGGGCTGGTTTTGAGATTCACGCTATCAGCGGGGACATCAATCTAATTCTAGTATCACATTCCTTTGTCTCTATTTACCATTACTTATCGTACATCGGTCGGCTAATGAACAAAGGCGCCCCAGTTCTGTCCACTGAACTGAGGCGTGAGGTGTTGGAATACCGAGTCCGTCGCTCGCTATCTCCGACGCCGCTACTTGGAATAACTAAGCAATAATTTCCTACTATGTTGAGTTCCTGCATTATCATGTTCTGCTTCGTCTGTGCCTTACTTACTCTTTACTTGTTCTAATTATCGCCTCACTTAGTTACATTGGTTCCTGACGAGATATGTATATTACCTGGTAGTTTCGAATGAATCCCTGCGCGTTTGCGAGGGTCTTTTGCTATCTCCCGAGTCAAGGCCGCGGTTACCTTGATTTTAACATGAGGCATTCATTTCTATTCCCAGTAGTATTTACAAATTATACATTAGTTCTATCTCATTAGGTACATATTAATATACCACAGTTCTGTCCACCTAACCGAGGGCTTCTATCTCATTAGCTAGCACGCCGGATCTTGACAACTAGATGCATATTATATACACGACCCGATCTTCCCTGGAGAGCTGAATCGCGAACTTCTAAAGAATTCAGAGACTGAGTGGTTTTTCTTTTGTTTCTTTCAGTGGACTCACAGACCAATCATATCTGCTGCACGATATCCTCTGCCCTTGAGCGCGTCTGCGCTTCCACGTCTAGCTCCTCCTCTCGCTCCAGCTCCGCCTCGCTTAATCCACTCTCAGGTTCTTGCTCCTGCTCCACTGACGCCGGCTTCCCCTTTGCTGCCCCGGCGTCACTCTGACTCACCGCACTCCGCTCCTCGAATGTCTTGACCCCGCTGCTCTGCTCCACGAGCAGCCCGCCGCCCCACGTCGTTGATTGTTTCCATGCTCCAGCTGCACGTGCACGACCGCCCGGCTGTTCTTCGAGAACCGCCTCATGGACTGCGAGCTTGTTGCAGCATATTGCCTGGTGCTGGTGGAGTGCGTGGTTTTGCCATGGGTGCGGAGGCGCGGATGGCGCGGAGGAATGACTGGTGGAATAATATGTTGTCAGATGCAAAGCGCGGAGTAAGTGAGATTATCAAAGCGCGTACCGGATCCCCTGCGGCGAGTAAGGTGTACAAGAATGGCCCGCAAGCTGTATACGCAGAGATCTGGATTGGGGGTTATTTTGTCAGGAAGGGGTATATATACAAATGGTAAGAGACACACCGAGCGAGAGCCTCCATTGCTTTCCACAGAATAAATCTAAGCGGCTCTGAATGGGAGGGTGTGCATACCAGTTCGGTGGAGGCTGGGGTTTTGGCCAGCCAAATGTCCAGGACGGAGCCGGTGAAACTCAGGAAGCAGGAGAGGAGGGGGTAAAGACCTGAGCGAATTAAATAATCGCTCACTATAGGCAACGAGTTTGCGCATACCAATTCGGATAATGATACTGCGGTATGCAATGATTGGAGGCTTGGGACGTTCGCTGGACGATATGTTCGACCACAGCTGTGTGCTCCACATCTGCGCCAATGAATCATTAGTCAGTCAACAGCGCCTCCATCGCAAGCAGAAAAGGAAAGAAAAAAAAATGACTTGCCTGATACAGTAGCATGTATCCCAGGATCACGGAAAACGATACGACCTCACCGGTCGACATGAGCAGGTCCAGACGGACTGCGACCCGACGAGCCAGCGGAACTGCACCTCGGGTCCGGGTTGTTGAACCAGCAGGCGCCGTTGTAGTATCCGTACTGGCCGGCGGCGTACGGCGTGATTGTTGCAGATGGCGACGAACACCACGGAGCCGATGTAGTAGTACTTTTCCATCATGTTGCCGTTGACGCCGTGCACGATCACCAGCCTGTGGGTGCGCGATTCAGTATTATTGAGCCAGGAACCGAGATGATGTGTGTACGAACTGCAGATTCAACGCGGTGCAGAAGAACATGCACGCTGAGAACATGAGGTTGCTCTGGGACAGGTGAATCTCTGTAGTGGAAGACAAGCTTCGTGTACGTACCACCCCAACGAACGCCATGAAGCTGCAACCAGCACTTGGGCCCGAGAACACCGGTATGAAGGTCGCCGCGAAAGTGAGGCTAGAAACAACGACTCATACAGCAGCTATCGACCACACCCAGTATTAAACTCACTTTGATATCAACGCGCACACAAGCAGTCGGAAGCTGACGCGGTTCAGATATGGCCGCGACACGGGATTCCATGCAGCATATGCGATTGAAAGCAGCATAACTGCTGTGAGAACGACACCCGCAACCCCAAATGCCAGAATGGCATTCCTTGAAGATCGTGTGAGATGGGTGGATTCACGCCTTAGCAGATTCGCGACCTACTGGAGGTTGTTCGACATGGTAGCTCGGAAGGAGAGGCTCGGATCCTAATGTATAGGATGAGGAAAACTTAAAGTATAAGACAAACGCATCCGCTAAGTATTCCGTAAAGAGAATGACACGTGTCGTTTGACTTGTCGGCATAGAATGGGCCGTACATACTTCATCTTGAAAGTCAGGACATGACGCCGGGAATTTGCCGAATTTGGGGTTCGAATGTCCCAGACGCCGTTTCAGCCACTCCGCCGACGAGAAAATGAGCGCTGCCGTTTTCTTATCTCTCGCCAAAACTGTATTCCATCAGGGAATGCATGGCTGGGCATCGCTTCTCCTCCAACCACTTGCCAGCAACCTTGTCTCTGCAGCAAGTGGGTATCGTCAAGAGGGACATAACCGATTTAGGTGCCCATGGAATACTTCTATATGATTGGTGCATCCATGTTGTCGCGCCTTCAAACAAGAAATCTCATCTCTTAAGAATCAAATTAATTTTGTTTATCTCAATGGGACTCGCCATATGGCTGCAATCCCCCCTTGCTAAAGTACGGGGGTTGTTAAATAGAATCATCCAGCACCATCTCCATTTGGATAGGAAGATTCTCGCGAACGCCCTCCGTGCCCATTGATTGAAGTCATCACCTCACCCTCTTTATAAAATTATCCTCTTCTGTCCGTCTGAAGCCTTTTAAGACTCCGCTCCAATTCTAATCCATTAGACCCATGCCAGCGACCTCCGCGTGCAGCTACATTCAAAATCCGCTGTGCCGATGTGTCGGCCTCACGTCTCAAATAAGCTCAACCATGTGGTTAGGTTTTCTCCGCAGTTGTTCCGGTGTTCTGCAGTTATTGTACACCGATTTAACTGAAGTGGTGGGCTGCGCAGCGGCCCACCGCGCTCTTGTTTTAATTGAAATTTATACGGCCTTAATGACCGTAAATGGATGTAAAATTGTGCTGTACCGTACCGTAAGACCCTCCTATCCCTACTTCCGGGTTACGGTTATTGCCGGCGCCCCTACCGTAAACGCGTAAAGGTTACGGCCGTAACCGTATAAGGTTACGGTGGACCCTAGGTATTTTTATTCTATGTCGAGAATACAAGTTTTATACGACAAGTTTCCATAACGACAAGTTTACATAATGTCGATATAATGTTCCTGGTACCGTTTAGGTCCCCGTTCCGTAAATACAGAAGTTCGATCTACTGGGAAGTTCGGTTCAGTTCGGGTTCAGGGCCCTTGGCTCTGAACGCTGAACCTGAACCCCGCGTTCGATTCGGGCGGTCGCTGAACCCCGAACCTGAACGTAGGTTCAGGTTCGGTTTTGCGTTCGAACACGAGGCATTTCGGGCAGACCAGTGGCGTCTTGGTGCGTACGACTTGTCACATTCCATTGATACAGAAATCGAATAATTTTGAGACAAAACCCGGAATACTTGCTCCTGCGGTTGATCGAACTCATTTTCTGCAATTTAACAAACCTTCCACAGCGACGGCACTAATTTTCTGCACCGTCCGTGGCAAAGTCCTGTCTAAGGTCATTTCGCAATTGGCTTTGTTGAGCTGCAAATCGTAAAATACCTTCCTAGAGCCAGTAGTTTTAACATTTTGAACGGGCCTAAATGTGTCAAGACAACATTCAAGAGGCGAAATACAGCGAAATATCATCATCATGGTGTCAATGTTTCATCTTGTTCCACTAGGGTAGACGGAATGGTCGAGGTTTACCTTACCCTTGATGATAGTTCGAGAATGAAACCAGGACCCTTGAACCTTATTTTGCTCTTACCAAGAAACAGAACCGAAAGCGCAAAGCGAGTCAAACAGCTGACCCCATTACAACTGAAACATTGAACACATTTGCCCATTATGCATATTGCTCAGCCTTGAATCAACTGTTTTTTGCTGTTCTCACCCTAGGCAGTAGTCTCTAGGGCTTGAACCCGTACGTCGAACGGTACAGCCGTCGAAAAAGACGGCCGTTTCTAGTCTGTTGTTAAGCGCGGGGTCCCGATCAGGGTAAGCACTTGTTACATAATGTGCACAGCCACAACACCTTTGAACCTCCAACTACGGCACCACTACAAGAAGTTTCTTCCTGTTTCACCAACTAAAAGAACTTCCTTATCATTCCACGCCTTCTGAAATTTATTCAGCATTTTAGAGCGTTGTTCCAGCTTCGGTTCTTGAACAGAGCGCGCAGTCACATGATGTATTTGAGGATTTCTACCACCCCGTTCCGCGGCGTATCAAAAATTTCAAGCAGATAGGGAGGTTTGGAGCACTTGCATGAGTGTATTGCCGTAAAATCTAGTCGTAATATCGATTCTGTAGGCACAAAACATCGAAAAGCGACAATGTGGCTGTGCAGATTATGTAACAAGCTTTTACTCTGATCGGACCCCGCTGCTTGATAACAGACTTCAATATATCGAGGAACGAGATCAAGAAAATATTGAAGCGTCTGTCTGCGAGAGACTAGGCCGTTTCTGGGTACGGACGGGTCGACCCCGTCCCGTCTCCTGGATTCTGAAATCGAAAAACGTACGGGTCCCGTCCGTCCCGTACGTACCCGGCCATTTCGACGGGTTATGATGGACCCTCAAATCATGTTGTGGACCCATAGATGCCGAGCTGAGAACCCCAAAGGAGGATAACTGTAATTTCCGCGAACGACGGCAGTAGGAAGAGTATGACTTGTAAGAAAGAAAATTGTGCATAGCAGGAATGCTAATCTTACCCGAAAGAAGCTTGCTGGGGGGGCGATCATCATATTGGATGGGACTTGATGGCATCAGAAGTGATTGGGCGTGCAACAAAGATGGAGTCGGCCTTATACGTTAGGGATCCCCATCGTACAGTATACGGTTATGGCCGTAACCGTAACCGTAAACTTGTTTCTTGGGCCTCTTACGGTTATGGTACTGGTCAGTCACCCTTACGGGCATTATGGCTGTATACGACTGTAATCATTGCGATAAAAATTCAAATAGGTACAATTTCTACCTCTCTACATGTCCTCATTTCTGTGCCTGGGGGAGACCCGTCGAAGCCGTCAAAACGGCCGGGTATGGGTTCCCCGTCGATGGGTCAACCCGTCCGTACCCATCCCGGCACAGGTAGGCTCTGAGACCTGAAACGTACGGGTCTAAACCCGTCCGTCCCGGCCATCGACCCGTCGAAAACGGGTACGGGTTCAAGCCCTAGTAGTCTCATGCCACGACACTATCCAGCGGAATTGTACCATAAAGCCACAACACTAGCCATCCAATGGCTAGCATTGTGGCTGTCATGAACCGTCTTTTCATTTTACTTCCAGAACCCGAACAACCCGAACAACCCGATCATTGATCAGATCAACTATCTGATCAATCGAACCAGGATACCGTTTTAGGATCCCAAACGGTTACAATCGGTTTCCCGACCTTCGGGTTCACGATCACCCCCTCTATGTTCATATACCCCTTCATTTACTTTGCATTAATCTTGTCCATTGCCGTTGAACACTGTACCTTAATTTACAACCCCTAGGGACTTAAGTATATAAGCTGTAGTTATTTCCCTGTACTTTACACTATTCTAGTCTAAACTCCAGACTTATTCATTGGAACTCTTCGTGCTTCAGTTGCCCTCGTCACCTCAGAACTCGGAATCTGCTCTGTGCTGACAGTGGCCGATAGACTCCTGTCCGTCTCCCTTTGGAATTTAAGCCGTGTCCACTAGTGGCCGTTGCCAATAGCCTTCTCCTCTTCCCCTTTTGGGGAGCAGGCAGTGCATCATGCTGTGGGTCCATTTGATGGATGTAACGGTTAGTGATCTAAGCATTTTGACGCTGCCATCAAATACCATCAGATATCCTTGACACTATTGGCGACAATGCCAACCACGATGCTGAAATTTGCTTCAAAAATATCATCCAATACACACATATGATACATTTTACCGGGTAAGGAGGCGAAATACAGTCAAACAAAGACATAACACACCTTTTTCCTTCAATTTTTGCTGCATCTATTTCAGTCCCGGTTGCAGCTCGAGATGACCTCTGTGCTATGCAGTAGGAATGAGGTAGGCGAGTGATGTCAGCAATGGCCCTTAGGTCAGCTGGACCATGTCCACACCAGACACAACAGCAGCCATCTCTAGGTGTTGAGAGAGAATCTGTCACCACTCAAATAGCGCATGACCGTGCATCGAGGATCCAAAGGGGAGGATGTGGCCAACCAGGCCAGCATCCATAGGTGGTGAGCAACCCATGCT
The DNA here is from genome assembly GCA_029378375.1 of Mycena olivaceomarginata. Taxonomy (NCBI): domain Eukaryota; kingdom Fungi; phylum Basidiomycota; class Agaricomycetes; order Agaricales; family Mycenaceae; genus Mycena; species Mycena olivaceomarginata. The sequence continues at coordinate 380,645 of JARKIC010000136.1, read as the reverse complement.
GAAGAACCCGAAGATATTGCAGTGAGAGTACTGCAACTATGCACCAGACCCTAGTGAGAGGAACCCGCTCCAGGTGTCTTGAATAGGGGCTTCGGGTTCTGGATAGGGGGTTGAGGTTGCGTCCCAAGAACCCGAGAGGAGGAACCCGACTCAGGGGTACTCCGAACAGGGGTTCCAGCTGGATCCAAGACTGAGGGGTGCCTGAGGGGAACTCAGGCGAACCAGTCTCTGTATAACCCTGCCAGGGAACTAGTGTGATGATCCCTCCCCCTTGGTAGGTCAACTGCTTTGCTGCTAGTGCTAAGCATCTCTCCTTGCTGCTACCTAATGGGCCAGATCCAGCACTGCTAGATCGAGATCCCAAGGCAAGAGACAGAGAGTAGGAGTTCTGGTATTGTTGAGCGAAAGGGGGGCAAAGGCAAGACCAGAACAACGAGATGAGAACAAGAGCACTCCAGGCTCAAGTACAAGAACCAAGCAATCCAGCCAAAGTAAGGCCTGAGAATAGATGAGGTAGAATCTACTGTACAGGGGAGATTCTACCGAGTTTATATACCCTTCTACATAAATCAAATACAATCGCGATTGGTTACTGTATCCAACATTTAAGGAACATTAATGCTAATGCTCCTAGTCCCTATGTGTTATCACCAAAGCATCTAGGGGTCACCAAGGAGTCATGAGCATAAAGGAGTCAACAGGTGGCACCCAGGGGACACCTGTCGCCATTCAGGAGTGTAGTTGTCTTGGCAGGGATATCAGGAGTGAATATCCACCAACATAAAGGAGTGTAGTCATGACCCATTGGATATGGTCATCAGCACAAAGGAGTCCGGGTTGCTAGCGCACAGAACCCGGGTTGCATATGTATGGTGTCATGCCATCGTCGTATAGAGTCCCAGGTTACTGCGATAAGAACCCAGGTGGTAAAGTGGTGAGGAATCCATGTCTGCATGGATTCCGAATAAAGGTCCAAGGGATGTTCATGTCCCTGAGGGTTGAGTGAGTGTTGTGGGCCAGGGAATAACCCGATCAAGGATGGGTTATTCCCAAAAAGGAATGTGGTAGAATCCGAAAAAGGATATCTGCGATGCTGAGTCACGGTGATTCATGACAAGTGGTGTGCTAGTCTGAGGAAAAGCCTGTGTATGAAATGGTGGTGGTGGGAATGAGCGGTGCAGCCACTGATTGACATGATCAATGCACCCAATTTGGAATGATCCGCCTGAAAACTTGATGATTTTGCGGATTAGGGATGTGTAGGTGGGCTAGCTCTGCTTGAATCTTTCATATAACAAGCCTTATGTGCCCAAGTATTTTTAGGAGAAGAAATTAGCACTTGATTGTTTTTTCTGGTCAAGATTTCATTTAATTGCTACCTGAGCTGAAATAATGATTCTCTTTCCATCGTAGCCATGTTTCATTTGATCTTCTTGGAATAAGAGTGTATCCTATCCAGAAGAACCCTAGAAAAAAATGAATTGGCGGTGGATCAAAGTCCTGTACAATGATTCAGGCCTTTCTAGGATCTGATAAGCAGGCCTGTTTCGTTGCAATGGGATGCATTTATGGCCTGGAAATTCAGATTCATAGACAGTATAATAATACCTACACACCCATTCAAATTTTTGGGATTAGAATAGGTTTATTTTCCACTCAAGAATCCCTCTTTTGATGATTTTTGGGGCATGGAAGGCTCAGATATCATACTAGTAGGGCCTGGAGTGAATAATAAGGTCATATGAACCCAGTATGATCGAAAGATCTGGGGTATCTAACTTTCCAGAATGATCATTGACCAAATACGCTCGAAAGGTTAGGTACTTGCAAGGGCAACCTTAAGCTCAGTGTGGGGTGTGGAAACTAGCGGGGGAATCTGAAGTATAAATATGGGTACTAGAATACAGGAGCGGAAATACTATGCACCTAGCAGGGGAATCCAAATAGAAGAAAGGATGAGGATTCCCACGCTAGGTGAAACCTTATATACTAATCAGTAACTACCCAGTAGCACATGTCCAGAGGTATCTACAGTGATCCCGGGCCTGATCGCATAGCAGGTGCCAGCGAGAGCAGACAGATGTCCCGGCGGACAAATGGATGGGCACAGGAGTATCCAGAGCGGCGGCTGGGAAACCGTCTGGAGCATCGGACGGAAAAGTGTCTGGAGCGGATCCGGCTGTAAGGGCAAAAGTGGCCGGAGAAGAGGCTTCACCCCCCCCCTTGGAATACGGTGTCCTGACGTATGAAGCAGATGGTCCTGTCACGACTCTGGAAGGACAGCGAGTCGAAGGTGGCCGAGGCAATCCGGCACGAAGCCTTGGGGTAGCAGCGGTAGTAGGCATTGATGGCATCCTTGGCAAAGATGTCGGAGTGCTTTACCCACTTATTGTGTTCCGTACTGTAACCCTTCCATCACACCATGTACTAGAGGCTGCCATAGCGGACCCGTGCTTCAAGGATCTCGGTGACCTCCCACCTCTTGTCTCCGTCCGTCTGGAGGACAGGCGGACGCTCGTCGTTCCGAGGGCATCCAGGGAATGGGTCCGGCTTTGCAAGCTCGAGCTTCACAACCGGAAAGACCAGGTGGAGCTGAGAGTAGCGCGGCGGGAGCTCAAGCTTGTATGCACCATTGCCCACAACCTTTATGACCTTGAAGGGTCTGAGCTGCTTGTCCAAAAACTTGGGGGACAGACACATTGTTTTGATGTCGGACACATCCACCCAGACTCGGTAGCCTACCTTCATCTCCGGCACGGGTACGTGTCAGCAATTGTAGTACAGCTTGAACTTGTCCTTGGCTTTGACGAGGGTGGCTTTGGCTTCGGACACTCCGGCGGCGATCTGGTTGCAGAATCGTTGACGGACTTGTTGGCAGAGCGCTGAAACACCGTAACAAGAGCGCGCGGCATCTAGTGCTATTTTGCGATTTCCTAGGACCAGTATTTATACAACGGGAAAGCGCTAGCACTTCTGAAGTGTTATTACTAGCACTCAGGACTCTGGCTAGGTGATATAAAGGAGAACTGGAGTGAGCCCAAGCTGCCGGTTGTAGCACCAGATACGACTAGTGTGACGCGCTAGCACGGTCTGAACGCACAAACCACGGGGAAATAACCATAAGCCTACACAGTCAAGGTGCTAGCACCTAGGAAGCGAGACACAGAAGAGTGGTATTGCGAGCACGCTAGTTGGAGGTGCGAGCGGCGAGTCTGGATCTGAAGGGTAGTAAACTATACGTTAGCAGCCTTCTAGCAAGGGCGTTAGTGTGCGGAACCCCTCTAGCGATCGACCCGAGAACCGAAACACAGATGCGAGCACGTGACGGTCGCGACGCGGTCGCAAGTCACAAACAGAGGCAAGCAGGCCGTAGAAGAATAGCTAGCAGGCTATTGGTGCAGATGCGCGGGTCACCACATATGCAGGGACGGATAAACGGACTGCTAGCCAGTGCTCTGACTCGTGCTAGATGACTCCAGGCGGCGGATTCAACTCCGCTTCGTCAGGATAGCGATTCCAGCAGCTGATGGCAAGCTGAGGGATCACTCACGATACCCATAAATGGACGCTAGCGGATCAGTGTGGCTGTTCTGCTTGGCATAGACCCATCATAAAACCAAACGGCAGTCGTTTCATTGGCTGTCGTATCTATCACATCATTTTCACTCATTTATATTATTCATTCTGTTTATCACATGTATCATGGACCTCAGTAGTATAAAGGGAGCACAGAGCAGGCTAGAACCTCAGATTATTACACCCCGACTTTGTACGAAGTTGGTGCAGGTGGTCTCAGGTTGCTAGTGGAGATTGTACACACACTTCACAAGTAGTAGCTTTATTGGAATCAATACTGTGGACTCTGGACACGTCGAGATCTTAAGTTGAGATTCTAAGTTGTTGGCTCGCGGAGTCTTCACGTATAAAACCAAGGGTGTTCTCTTCGAGAACCAGCTAGCAGTTGCGCTAGCAGCTTTGCCTTCACCCCGATATATTCGTAGTGTGTTGGATCGCCTGTTAGGTGATTGTGTGTTGACTCGAGCCCACTAAGAAGAAGACGGACTAGGTGCCCCCACCTCTAGACCGACTGTAACTTGTCAGTTACTTCGCCTTCACCCCGATATTGACGGAAGCGCTGTCATAGTGTGTTGGGTCGCTAGCTGGACACTTATAGTGTCTATTGCCAATACAAAGTGGAAACATTCCTGTTCTTGGTTAAGGAATAGGTCAGCGGCTTAAGGACTGCCTTGTCGCTTGAGGATTGAAGTCCACTTGTTGTTAGCCTCAATAGTCTTTGGGTATCCCATTGCGAGGATTTTCACAAACCTACATACTCTGCCCTGGTGCCCTCGATCTAGCGATCCAGCCACCTTGTATCCAACCCATAAACCCCTGCCCATCCCAGGTGCTAGCGGTATTGTTGTTGGCAGCTGCGTAGTGCTAGCGTGTTGTTGAACAGCTTTGTTGAAGTCTAGCAGTCGAATTGTGTTTGTTCCAAACCCGTTGGTCGCATACTACGGCCCGGACCCGAACTCACAAAGAGAAGCACTTACATCTTTGGAGGAATAGATTGTTGTAGTGGTGGTTTTGTGGTTGTTTTGTGCAAGCACGAATCTAAGCTATTTCTAGTCGTATATCAAGTGCACCGTTTCAGCGCATGCCATTCGGCTCGAAGCCCATCCGAGGGAGGTGGACGATGTCTGTCATAAACGACACCTGCTGCATCGAGGAGTGGACGTGGTTGTTGTAGGCGAACTCGGCTGCTGGCAGGAGCTTGTCCCAGTTGTCCTGTTTGTAGCTCATGAAGATACGGATGAACTATTTGAGCTCCTGGTTGACGTGTTCGGTCTGGCCGTCAGTCTGTGGATGGTAAGCAGTGGACGTAGCGGGTTTGATACCGATGAGGCACCACAGTTTGCAAGTGAACTCAGTGACAAACTGCGGCCCACGGTCGGAAATGTACCTCCAGGGGGTTCCATGGTGCCTCCAAACATTCTGGTAGTACAACCGGGTGGCTCTGACAGCACCGAGGCCAGTGCGGCACTCGTTGAAGTGGGCCCACTTACTGAGGACATCAACCACAACCATGACCACGTCAAACCCCTGTGCTTCCGGAAGCTCGACAATGAAGTCCACTGAGACAGTGTCCGAGCACTCATCTGGAATCTCGGTCAGATGAAGCTCATCGTGGGGAAGTCAATAGAGCACCTTCGTCCGGTTGCATGTGTCGCAGGTTCCGACGTACTGGCCGACGTGTTGGGACAACTGGGGCCATCAGTAGTTCCGGGAGATGAGCTCCAATGTCTTGAAGCGGCCAGTGTGTCCAGCAACCCGCATGTCGTGGTGCTGCTCCATAATCCGGTGACAGAGGTCCTTATTCCGTAGCACAACAATCTTGCCACGAAGTAGGAGGAGTCCATCTGAGATTTTCCATTTGGCCGAGCAGGGGGAGGGGCTGTCCGGTGAAACACTTACTATGGGGCTAGCGGTGTAATAACCACAACACAAACCTTGTAAATGAATACGCGGTTTGATAATGCAACTACAACAACTCAAACACTATAGTCCTTGTACAAGTTCGGGGTTCCAATCCAGTATAGATTGTGGCAATTTGAACTTAGTTCTCTTTGAGAAGCAAGACTTTACAGGTCTACAAGTCGTATAGATAAAACTTGCTCGGATCCGTTCTAGGTGCAATCACGATAGACAGACGAGATTTTATGTTCAACGGTTTTGTATGATGTGGGTCTAGGTTTGGAGATAGTACTCCGATGCGTAGCGCAAGTGATTCTTTATGAATCCCAATTCCAATAGTATCCACGATTGCTAATCCTTGCGAGATTACAACTAATTGTCAAGTCTGATCTGTTTCCTTATATTCCACGTGTCCGTTCCGTTTATCCAATATGTCCACGCGTCGTTTATAAAGATCCAAATCCAACACAGATAATATTCAAACAGGGAAAACAAACGAAACTTGTTATAGCTTCTGGGTGTCTCCGAATGAATGCCTACTCTACCGGTTAAGCGTGAAGTCTAGTAACTTCGCGTCCAACAGGTGGGGTGAGATTCACTGGCATTCCTCCTATAACCATCCACTTAAATACATTACAGGATTCTAAATATAAACGAGACTGATACAAACGAGCAATAGGGTTCAGGGTATATGACTAGTGGTATGGCAGCTAGCTGATGAACTCCTGTCAGATATCAAGTGATTAGTAAAATTGAGAGAGATTTATAAGAAACATCAACGAGCTGAGCTTAACAATGAGTCAAGATCTACATCGCTTAGAACGATCATGATGGGACATTGTTGATATGTCACTTTTAGCCGACCTCCTCGTCAACACCCCGTTACCCTCCTTGGTAACCATCCGCTCAAATGGTTCCGCCTTGAACCGCTTAAGTGATTTGTCTGAAAACTGTGATAGCCGCCGCTTCCCAGTACCCGAGTATGGTTTCTTAGTCAATTGGTAGATCAACCAAGTCCCAGCCTTCTCTTGGCAGTTCTGGAGACGTCAGATGATGTCCAACGATGATCCCTCTGGTTCAGAAGGATGTTCCCCTCGTAATACACCCTTAGTCAGGGATGTGCAGTAGCCCCAATCCATTTCCAAGATGGTAAGGCACTTTCTGTGATTGCTCCATTAGCGACTTCCCACATCAACCCTTTACCAGGATCGTTGTCCAGTGCCTTTTTAATGGTTTGAGACACATTATATCCCTTTTAGCTAACTTCTCAGGCCAGCAATAGCCCTTGTGAGATGACGTCGTAATGTAATGAAGTACATTATAGTATGTTGCAACTCAAGCAGATTTGAATAAATGCCCGGGTGCCCCATTACCATGTCTGTCACCGGTTCTTGAGGAGCTCCCGGGCGATGAGCACAATGGGGTCCTCAAGCTCCAGCTCGGTTGCAAACACCTTCCGGACATCATGTAGGAGGGGAATCTCAGGTCCGTTGACTGCGATTCTCTCCATCATGCGGATCCGGAAGAGCTCCAGCTGAAGGAGTGTAATGTCTGAGTTCTCAGAACTGGCTCTGTGGTCCAGGTGATGCGAGAGCGCATCCAGACGACCCATGAGACGGCCCGGCTGGTGGAACAGGGTGAAGTCAAACCAGGACAGGTACACGGACCACCTGGCCTGCACCAGGTCAGCTTCTGCAACTTCTGGAAGTACTCCAAGCTCTTGTGGTCCGTCCAGATCTCGACCAGGTGCTGCGTGCCCTCGAGGAAGTGCCGCCACTCCTCTAGGGCTTGGACGATCACAAGCATCTCCTTGTCGTGGATCATGTAGTTTCGTTGGACATCGTTCAAGCTCTTGAAGTAGAAGGCGACGGGGCGCCACTTTCCATCTGTGCCTTGCTGTGACAGAATGGCTCCATTTGCCTGGTTGGAACTGTCTGCCTCCAGCCGGTACGGTGACAGACCTGGTATTGGGGCACCCGGGCATTTATTCAAATCTGCTCGAGTTGCAACATACTATAATGTGTTACACTACATTACAACATCATCTCACAAGGGCTAATGCTGGCCTGGGCAGTCAGGTAAGAGGGATATAATGTGTCTCGGACCATTAGAAAGACACTGGACAACGATCCTGGTAAAGGGTTGACGTGAGAAGTCACTAATGGAGCGACCGCAGAAAGTCCCTTACCATCCTGGAAACAGATTGGGGCTACTGCACATCCCTGACTAAGGGTGTATTACGAGGGATTATTGTTCTGAACTAGAAGGATCATTGTTGGACATCATCTGACCTCTTTAGAACTGCCAAGAGAAGGTTGGCCTTGGTCGGAAGACCGGTGACCGCCATCGGAGACTTGGATGGATGGATGCAGCCGGTACTCAATCCTTCCGTGATGAAGGCATCGAGCTCCTTCTGCTCAAGCAGAGAGATTGGGTAGACCTTGCAGTTGGCCGGCTTCGCATCCAGGACAAGTTCGATGGTGTGATCCCACGTCTGCCTTTCCGGCAGAGAGTCAAAAGACTCCCTGTTGAAGACATCCGAGAAGTCCGCGGCCCAGGGCGGAACCTCGGTTCCAGCTGGTGCGGAATTCCGTGCATGAGCCTCTGCGAGACGTTGCGAATGAAACGGCGTAACATAAATGTGTGGCATCTAGGGCTAATTTTGCGATTTCCTATGACCAGTATTTATACAACAGGAAGCAACTAGCACTTCTGTTGTTACTAGCATCCTAGCTAGTATGCAGACCACTTGTTAGGTGATATAAAGGAGAGTCAGAGCGAGCCCTAACTGCTGACTGTAGCACAAGGCTACACTAGTGTGACGCGCTAGCTGCTAGCTGAGTGTACAAACAACCAGGGATTAAACCACAGCCTAAACATTCATTGAGACGAGACCTAGAAGACTCTAGTAGTCCAGAGATGACTTGGGACAGAGCTAGTGACGGTCTAGCAGACACATATCTACAATGGAAGTGCAGCTAGGGGACAACACTTTGAGCTAGGAAGCTTGGCATGGTAACCGGTGGTACTATCTAATCTCTAGATAAGTGGACTAGGCAGAACAACCCGACTAGCAACCGGCTAGGGCTTTGACAAAGACATACCACGACATAAGAGATGAAGCAACATGAGGCTAGTGCTCGATCTGGGCAGCTACGGCGAAGGGAATAGCAAGCAGGCTATTGGAACGGAGCTAGGGACGATCATACAGCCTGTACCAATGACCGGAGGGCTGATCGATGTTCTGACCAACGAGCTATGACCATTTGATGTTGGTCGCAACACTGCATCACCTAGATGCAATAGATTGACGTTCTGACAGAGTAGAGATGACCTAGACCACTGGCTACATCGCCGGTTGGTCCGGAAGCTTTTTTATTTGTAATTATGATGTTGGATTTAAAGGCTTTCAATTATTCCTTTGTTCTTTAGTGAGTGGTGCTCGGCATAGACAGAGGGCTGAGGATCAGTTGATATACTCACGGTTGAACACTAGCTGGTCAGCGAGGCTGACCTGGCATATACCAAATCAGTCCCAAAACCAAACGGCAGTCGTCTCATCGGCTGACCGTATTTCTTATCATCTAATATTGCTTATTGTATTATTCAGCTCTCTTTTCACATGTAACTCGAACCTAGTAGGATAAAAGTGAGCACAGAACAGAGTAGGGTCTAAGAACATTATGCCCCAGACTTTGGACGAATCTGGTACTAGTGGACTCAGGCTGCTAGTGGAGGCTGATACCGAACTTCACTTGTAGTAGTCTTTATATTGGAATCAGTAAACTGTGGACTCTGGAAACTAGACCTCCACATATAAAACAAGGGTGTTCTCTTTGAGACCCAGCTGCAGTTTGCACTAGTGACTTTGCCTTCACCCTGACAAGATGGAAGCTCTGTCGTGGTGTGTTGGATCACTTGCTAGGTGGATTGTGTGTTGGCTTGAGCCCACTAAGAAGAAGACGAACTAGGTGCCCCCACCTCTAGTTTGGCTATAACTTGTCAGTTACTTCGCCTTCACCCCGATATAGATGGAAACTCTGTTGTAGTGTGTTGGGTCACTAGCTGGATGCTTGTAGTGATAAAAGCAGAAAGGTTCCTGTTCTTGGTTAAGGAATAGGGTGGCGGTCAAGGAGAGTCTTGCCGTTTGAGACTTGAAGTCATTTGGAGTTAGCCTCAGTAGTCCTTAGGTTGCCTAAGGCGAGGATTTTCACAACCCTACAAACCTCTGCCCTGGTGTTCTCGACCTAGCGGTCCAGCCATCTTGTATCCACCCCATATAAACACACCCCCGGACCATCCCTAGGTTCCTAGCAGTGTTGTTGTTGGCGGTTGCATATTGCTAGTACATTGTAGAATGTGTTGTTAGAAGCCTATAAATCAAACTTGGGTTTGTTCAAACCTGCTGGTCGCATACTATGGCCCGGACCTGAACTCACAAAGAGAAGCACTTAGATCTTTGGAGGTAGATCGGTTATGGTTGGTTGTTTTGGGGTGTTTGTTCGCAATACCTATCAATTAGCTATTCCTACTCATATAAGAAGTGCACTGTTTCAGCGAGACGGTGCTTCCAGCGTGAATCTCTTCAACTGGAGCGAACACGGTGTAGAGAATATGGTTGGCGGGAGGCCCCTTGTTCCGAACCACCACAATGGTTCGGTCTTCCCACGCGCCAGTGGCAAGGGCGGAACAGTGAAGACGGCGGGGTTCACCCCCTACCTGAAACTCGCTACTCCGTTGTCGCGCAGACATCCTCCCCCACCGCGTCGTCGGTGTTGGTCGCCTGCGGGCCGCTCGCCACTCGAGCATCGGCTTCTCCCGAGCCAGATCAGTTGCCACATCAGCCACGTTCTGAAAGGTCCCATGTAACGTCACAAGGAAACTTCTCTCCCTCTCTCCGAGTACCGTCAGTCATCGTCGACGACGATGCCCACCACGAACACCACCGTGCACGAGCCCGGCGCCCCCTACTCTCCTTGCCCGGAATCTCTCCCACGCCGAGCTAGCGACGCCAAGTAAACCTGCCAACGCAGACAAAGACCGTGCAGAAAGTGCCTTACGAAAACAAAGCAATGTGCGTCAATCCACGCTTGAATGTTCGCTTTAATTCACAAAGACGGCTTAGATTATGCCTGATAACGCCTTGGTTACTCCTCCGGAGAATGTGACACCGGCCGCGCAGCCGTTCTTTGTGCAAGGTCTTTGAGTAGTCCGTTAAATAGGTGAGCCCCCTGCTGCAAACTCATCACCGAATCTCCCCAACTCGCTCTCATACCAGAACTTTCACCCAACCAAATGGCTCCCAAACCCATCTCCACCTCCTCCTCCTTCACTGCTGCTGACCGCGCGGCAACGGAGCGGGCTGCTGCATCCTCGGAGCGTGCCAACCGCCTCGCGAGGCGCGCCGCCAGCACCCCTGCTGCCGAGCGCCCCTCGACCATCACCACGGCGACAACAGCTCCCCTCACCGCCGTCCCGGAAGTCTCCACGACCGCAATGTCGGGTCCGGCCGTCCCCACCGTCATCGAGGCCGGCGCCGCTACTCCAGCCAGCGCCACTGTCACTGTGGAGACGACATCTGCCACACCCTCTCCCCCTGCTGCCGCGAAAACTGACGCTAGCGCGTCAGACGCCGCCCCCGCATCGACCCCGACCACCGCTCCCCCCGCGATCGTCATCCCCACCGCGGACACCACCACAACTATCGTCCCCACCGCTGACGCCACCATGACCGTCGTCTCCACCGCGGGCGCCACCACGGCCGTCGTTCCACCCGCGGATGCCACCACGAATATCGTCTCCACCGCGGTCGCCCCCTCCTACGCCGCCGTCACCGCTGCCCCTGGTCCTGCGGGCCCGATGGACGTCGACACGGCGACCTCGAACTCGGACGCCATCGCCACGCCCCCGGTGCGAGACTCTTTCCCGCCGCTCCCCAGCCCCGGCGCCAACGTTCAGTCCCGCGCCGCGCGTCGCAAAGACAACAAAGGGAAAGGGAAGGAGAAAGGTACGGAGGATATACAAAAACCTCCCAGCAGCGTACTAATTAACAATCTCTAGCCTCGCCGCGAGCGCCCACCCCGGACGTCGAGGAGATCGAGGACCCCGACCTTGGGGGCTTTTTCTCCGACGATGGGGAGACCGCCAGTGCGCGGGAGGCAGCCGCCGACGCCCGCGACGCCAACCTCCAGGCCGACTTGGCGAGGGCGAAGGCAATGTCACTCGGCCAGCAGCCCGACTACACCACACTCGGGGCATCGACCTCGCGCACCACGCGCTCATCCTCGCGCGCAGCCGCCGTCACGGGCAGCTCCACGTCTCGCCGCCCCGCCGACACCATTCCGGAGACCTCACCCAAGCGCCAGCGCTCGAACACTGCGGGCGAGTCGAACCCCAGCCCACGCGTCCCCCGCTCCCCGAGCCCCGACACCATCCACGGCGAGCACGGTCGCATCCACAACCCCACCGCTGTCCGCCCCATGAACCCCTTCTCCCCTCCACCCGTCGAGCGTCGTTTCCCCACAGCGGACGGGCTCCCGCCTCGCGGCACATACACGGCGGAGCCCAGGAACGGCTGGCGCCCCCTCTACGGCTTCGAGGCGGACGCGGTCTGGCGCAACCACCCATCGGCACAGCGCGAGAAGTGGGACAGGGAGCCCCACCCCAAGTTCCTCGCGATCGTCATGGGCGGCAACGGGGATCGCACCCAGACGGCGGGACGTATCGCCACGGCCATCGCTGGCAGGATCAACGTCGACCCCGCCTCGATCCTGGTTGGCGCGCCAGGGTTGGGGACGGGTGCGGGCCCAGACGCAAGGGCTTGGCTCATTGGGGGCCTGCCGGAACACCTTGCTCAAGTGGTGCTCGAATCAAGAGTAAGCCTGTTATCATGTCCCCCGGATAGTGCCCTGAACCGCTTCCAGTGCCTGTGCAGCACCAGTATTACACTGTTCTTCCTCCAGTATGCCCCCCTCATCACCGGCTTCCTGGGTACTATCGGCGGCCTCATTATTCCGAACACGCGCGAGGGGCGCGTTACCGCGATGGACCTCATCGAAGATGCGATCGGCAACAACACCGCGATCACCCGTTTCGTACGTGACCACCGCGACAGCTTCCCCTCCCACCTCGATGCCGACCAAGCCCTCGATGTGTTCATGTCGTCCATCGGCGTGGACGCCATTGAGCTCCTCCTCCCCAACAATGGCGGTTCGTACGTCGCCTGGAACGTCTACGCCCTCAGCCCTACCGATTCCCTCGAGGACTGGAACCAACTCCGTCGCCTTTTCGGGCTCCTCGTGATCGACACCACCTACTACGGCGAGGGACGCATCCACCCTCCCATGTCCTGCAACTTCTGCCCCTCAACTGATCACCCCGGCCCCCTCTGCCCCTTCCCACGCGTCGACGGCTGGCTCGGTGCCACCACCGCGAACATCGGGGAACTACTCGACATCAGTCGCACCGCGCGCGCGCGTGCCCTTGGTCCTAGCAACACCGGGAGCAGCCGTGGTAGGGGTGGCAGCCGTGGAGGTAAAGGGAAGCCCGGCCGCGGTAACAACCGCGGTGGGCGTGGCCGTGGCTACTAATCCTTTTCGTACGATGGCGCTCACACCTACTCTCTCACACGATGTTCACCTATTTTTCTTCTCTCGACCCGCATATCATATACATCCTTTGAATGATCTTCTACTTGTCATTGCCTCTTACTTCGTACTTCGCACGGGACCTGTTGAGCGCAACTTGATCTGAGTTCTTCCACACGAACGAGTCGAGTGAATTTCTACTAATGAGTTCGAACCCGCGAGTATGACTGATTCCACGACGGAAATTGGGTTCCGTCTTGCACAACTCATAAACACAACAATACTCGCAAACGGCCGACCAGCCTGAGTACTGCTTGAACAGAGGGCTGCGAAGCTGAACAAAAAGCGGAGGCCTATTGAGGCCTGAGCTCGCCGCGCCGAGAGGCTCAAGTCTTAGGGAACGACCCGCATCTGCCCATTAAGAGGTGGGGCTTAGTACTTCTGACATCGCTCGCCCCGGAGATCGGTTAGGTCTGCCCCGTACCTGGGAAATGGTTGATACCCAGACTACGTATAACTAACCTCTGCAAATAGATTTCATTTATTACAGCCATTTGCGGAACTTAGGGCGCGGACCTTTTTTTTTCTCATTTCACGGATTTCAGCAAGTCACCCGCCCTGAGCTCAATTCTAATCGGATCGCCTCGAGAGTAGGCGCGTTAGAATTACATTGAAAATCCGCAGTCAACGCAATACCGGTATTTTTGATGCCATCAAACAATGAAATTTCTGGTGAAAAATCTGTGATTTCAGCAAGTCACCTGTAGCACTAGAAGTACTGCTCGGATTAACCTAGTTTTTGGAAATGTGGTGTGCATCTATACACCCTAGTCAATGGAAACTTCGGTTTGATAATATTCAAAGTAACTGTTCTCCATTGTGCATTTTGTTGAAATGGTTATTCTCCTCCTCTAGAAATAGAGCACTCAAAGCGGATTTGGCTATGAACACATGTAAAATCATTATGGTTGACCAGAGTGTATATATACACTCAACATATCCAGAAACAAAGTTAATCAGAGCAGTACTTCAAATACTACAGGTGACTTGCTGAAAGCACAGATTTTTCGGCAGAAATTTCATTGTCTGATGGCATCGAAAATACGGGTATTGCGTTGACTGCGGATTTTCAATGTGATTCTAACGCGCCCACTCTCGAGGCGATCCAATCAGAATTGAGCTCAGGGCGGGTGACTTGCTGAAAATTCGTGAAATGAGAAAAAAAACGGCCCGTGCCCTAAGTTCCGCAAACGGCTGTAAGCGAGGAGACAAACACCGGTGAAGAGGACTACTGCCTCTCCGACTCTGGAGGGTCCGCCGGATTACCCGCCAACCACGGCCCCAAGGATGGAGACGGAGAGATTGGTGACGGGACCATCTCACGCTCTCGAGTATCTGTGGCTACCCCTGTCAACCACAAAGACGATGAAGGGGCGCGGGAGTTACACGACAGAAATTTCAGTGGGCAGGAGGCTGGTGCACGACGTTCTGGGCGGCTTGCAGCTCAGAGGAGTAATCCATTGAGCCAAGCTCCACCCGGATCTACGCATCGCTCGCCCCCGCCCACAAATGGGCAGGCAACCCAGGGTCGACGCCTGCAGAGGCGCCGTGGTGAAAGGAGAGATCCGGTCACTACGGCAGTGCCTCCAAGCGGGGCCCGGAGCCAAACCCCTCCCCTTGTAAGCCAAGGGAGAGACCGCAGGTCTCCTGCCACACCGGCATTGTCGACGAGCGGTCAGACCAACCCGAACAACATATCCAGCTCGAAGGCGACACAACCTCGGTCTGTGAATCCGAGGCAACAGGGACACAACGCAAATGTTCCAAAGGATGATGAGCACGCTCCTGCCTTCTTGAGCAGGAAACGCATGCGCCAGCACCTAAACAATCCCCGAATTAGTCGAAATACGCGTGCGAGCCTGAAGTTAAGTGCAATAAATGTGAACGGACACAAAAAACCGTCAATCAAGCACCCTGACCATAAATGGCACGCGCTCAACCGGTTGATGTTCGACGAAAGGATTGGAGTATTAGTAGTAGGCGAAACCCACCTCTCGTCCGAACAAGTTGTGGAGATCCAGGATAGCTACATAGGTGGGCGCATGGAGATTTATAACTCCCCATGCCCCGAAAAACCGCATACAAAGGGTATCGCAATTGTCTTGAATCGTGAGTTGACGAACACAAAAGGCATTAAAATCCACTACCTGATTCCGGGTAGGGCCATGTTGGCTATAATTCCATGGCATGGCAAGAATACCATTACTGTGCTTGGTCTATACGCACCAGCTGACTCGATGGAAGCAAATAAAGAGTTCTGGGAAAAAATGTGTGACCTATACATGACATTAGATCTTCCTGTGCCCGACTGGTGCGGCGGAGACTGGAACATTGTTGAGGAACCCATAGACCGACTTCCGCACCGCCCCGACGACGCGAAAGCGACCGCCGCGCTAGCCAAGTTCAAGCGCCTATTGGAGCTGAAAGATGGCTGGAGAACGATAAATCCAGACACAAAAGCATACACCCATACAAGCAAGCACCACTCTACTACCCTCTCAAGGATCGACCGCATTTACGTCTCCCCTCAACTTCTGAAGATCTCCAGAAACTGGACCATAGATGACGTGTCTGGGAGCCTCACTGACCACCGAATGGTGTCTATGACTATAAACGCACCGAGATCGCCGTATATAGGATCGGGTCGATACTCGATCCCACTCTTCCTGCTTGAGGACAAAGAGTATCTGACAACTCTACAACAGGAGGGTATTAGACTTGAGAGTTCACTGGACAACCAAAGAACCGAGACTGATAACCCGCAGACAAGACTGAAAAAATTCACAGACAATATTCGAGAGGCCGCAAGAAAACGTGCGAAGATGGCGATAGGAGCGCTCGAGCAGAAGAAGCGCAAATTGCAGAGGAAGAGGGAAGCTTTACTAGGGAACCCGACCCCTGCCGACGATGACCTAGAGGCAATGCTGTCCAACGATCAGGATGCACCCCGTGATGCAAGTACAGTGGTCACAGACCAAGAAGATGAATCAGATTCCGACAAGGTCAGCAGACTACAGAAAGAAATCGACAAACTTGTGGACCGACAGCGGGAAAGAAATCGTACTGCCACAAAGATCCGCTGCTACACTGAATTGGATCGGATCACGAAGTTCACAATGCGTATGAGTAAGGACAGAAAACCACGGGACACAATGTCCCTCTTGAGGCGAACAGATGTAACGCCGGAACAGAGCAGTACAAGATCAGATGGTATGGCCGAGCTTGCAAGAAATTACCATAATGATCTACAAATTGATGAGTCCGAAGTGGATCTCGACAGCAAAGACGCGGCCATTGAGGAAGTACTCGCGGGAATGAGCTCCCATGCGGACAACCCAGACATGGTTGAGCTGGGGAAGAAGCTCAAAGAAGCTGATGTTCAACAAGCCCTGAAAGACTCCGAGTCGGGGACCTCAGCCGGCGTAAATGGTGTACCAACGGAACTATGGAAAAAACTGGAAACAAAGCACCGTGAATACATGGCAGCGGACGAAGACGTAAAGGAAGATCTTGTAAAACCGGTGGATATAGTCAGGGTACTCACCCTAGTCTACAACGACATAGAGGAATTCGGAGTTGTTAGTGGGACCCAATTCGCCACGGGATGGATGTGCCCCATATGGAAAAAGAAAGATCCGACAGATATTGCCAACTACCGTCCCATAACTGTCCTCAATACGGACTACAAAATCTTTACCAAGGCCCTGAGCATCAAGCTTAGCAGGATCGCCCCCTCTCTGATACACAAAGACCAAGCCGGTTTCATGAGAGGAAGGAAGATAGCCGACCAGATCTACCTCGCAATGGAAGTGGTAGACCAACCAGAACAGGCTCCACACGACGGGGTTATAGTTGCACTAGACCAGGAGAAAGCCTACGATAAAACATCGCATAGATACTTGTGGAAAGCTCTTGAAAAGCGAGGGATCCCTGCCCTCTTCATAAACACCGTTAAAGCGCTGTATGCTGATGCCGAGACCCACGTAGTGATAAACGGTGAATTCAGCACGGCATACAAGGTCACAAGAGGGGTCCGTCAAGGGGACCCGCTATCCTGCCTCCTATTCAATCTGGCCATAGAACCTCTGGCCGAGATGCTACGTCGGTCAAACCTCAAAGGGTACACTGCCTCGGAGATTCCCGGAAAAGTGGTGGTAAAAATGTTTGCTGACGATACCACCGTCTACCTTAATGCTGAAGACAGTTTTGAGGAATTGCAGTCCATATTGGATAAGTGGTGTAGAGCGTCAAGCGCAAAATTCAATGTCAGTAAATCAGAAGTGATCCCGGTAGGCTCTGCGGAGTATAGGGAAAGTGTATGCGCAACCCGCCAGCTAAATGGAAGTGACTCTCCTATTCCCGCTAATATCCACATTGCGCAAGATGGAGAGTCCGTCAGGATACTGGGCGGTCACATTGGTAACAATATAGACACCTTCGTCATGTGGACACCGATCCTTGAAAAAATCGACTCATCGCTCGAACGTTGGGAGAGATTACATCCAACCCTTGAAGCCCGACGGCACATAATCCAAATTACGATCGGAGCAATGACCCAGTACCTGACACAGGTAAACGGAATGCCCGAGAAGATCGTTCAACATCTCCTCACAGCCGAGCGAGAATTTATGTGGGGTGGCGCAAAATCCTCACCGGTCTCCCAACAAATGCTGATGGCTCCACTAACTGGCGGGGGCAAGAATATCTTTGATCTGCGGGCAAGAAACAGCGCCATACAAGTCATGAAACTCAAGTCCTTCCTCGAGCTCGACCCCGAGCTAAGAGCAGACTGGGGATATATTGCCGATACTAAACTTATGCTAAACGATGTAAAAGGCTCGAACGTCGAACCCGAGTCTTACATGAACATGTACACACAGACCTGGGAGGTAAATCAGAGGGCCAGACCAAAACACCTCAAAGAAATGGTCAAGTGTGCTGAAACCTACGGACTGCTTTTCGACACTCTGAGTCCATCCCAGAATATTCAAGACCAACTACCTCTGTTCCATCACTTCGCAGAGGACGAGACAAAGAGGCAAGTAAACAATTCGGATTTCTGCAGGTGCCTTCGAACGACTCACAGCGTGCGAACAATTGGCCAGGGTAGACGAGTGCTAGCCCGAGTAGACACCATAGAACACAGCGCAACAGCTGACTGTGACTGTATGTCTTGTATGGCCGACCGGGAAAATGGGGGCTGCTTGAACCCCGATCGATGCGCAAGGACGGTCCGACAACGTCTCGGCCTGCTCCTGCCGAAATGGAACCCGGAGATAAATCCCATACCCCAGGACACTGAGCCTGGACCAAGCGCTAAAGACGGAAGTGACGCAGTCACCTTCCGTGTGCCGAAGCAAATAAAATCTCTTACAGATGGCTTCCGTATCTTTACCAAACCCGGAAAAGAGTCGTCCCTTCCTATAGTCCTCGGACCGGAATTCCAGAATGTCCCCCTCCAGCCCTCACCCGTTGATATCTTCATCGGTGGGAAAGTAGTAAAAAGAGATGGCGACCAAGTTGCCGGAGGTGGCATCTGGTATGGAAGCAACGACACAAGAAACACAGACCTTAGAATTCCGGAGTCATTTAGACAAAGCATATTCAATGCGGAAGTGTTCGCAACTCTAACCTGCGTCCAGAGAGCCCACCCTGAAACACCTCTAATCATCCATTGCAGACGGGACACTCTCCAAGCAGCAATGGTAAAGCATCTCAGTGACTGGGAAGACCGAGGATGGACCGGCGTCCCCGACAGAGAACCGTTGAAAGCCCTCGCAGCACAGCTCAAGTTGTGTCTTGCCCCCACCTCTTTTGAGACGGAAGAGAAGTCAGACAAGCATAGGAAGGGATTCGCTGGTGCGTTGCAGCAAGCAGAGGAAGGATGTCGAAAGAACACCCCGGATATTTTCAATCTCCAGCTCCCGGAACATATGGACTTGAGAGGGGCGAAGCTGTCAAGAATGACGCAAGCTATAGCATATGCCGCGATCAAGGAGTTGAAGCCGAAGCCGTCCCGGCCGTCTACCGACCGAAACATTCTACAAATCCAAACCAATGTAGAACAAATGTTCAACCACCGTCCGTCCCCGGCGGAAATCTGGAAATCTGTCAGACATCGGGACCTGAGCCGCCAAACTAGAAATTTCCTCTACAAGTCCATACATGATGCACACAAAATAGGCATCTACTGGAAGCATATTCCGGACTGCGAAGAGCGTGGCATATGCCAATTCTGCGGCGAAACAGAAGATCTTGAGCACATTTTATTGAAGTGTGCCCGACCAGGTCAACAGATTGTTTGGGAACTTGCAAAGACCCTATGGTTAAAAAAGAACACTTTGTGGCCCCAATTGTCAATGGGGATAATTCTCGGCTGCGGCCTGGCCTCCTTTCGTGATGCAAACAACAAGCAACTACCTGGATCATCGCGCCTGTTCCGGATACTCATATCCGAGTCCATTTTTGCCATTTGGAAGATTAGGTGCGACAGTGTAATCGGAAATGGTGGGCGACCCCTAGCAGACTCCGAAATTCATAACAGATGGCTGTCCGCGATCAATCAGCGCCTCAGCCTAGACTGCGCCCTGTCCAACAGGGCAAAATACGGTAAGGATATTGCAATAAATCCTGTCCTCGTAATCCGCACGTGGAGTTCAACTCTAAAGAACGAGGACAACCTACCCGAAAACTGGTTGAAGTCTCCCGGGGTTTTAGTGGGTATCGAGCCGAAGAGGTCACATCAACCTCCTTCACCGCCGGCAGTGGGTCGGCGGGGTCGAAATAGGTAGGCTTGGAGCCCCACACTGTTGCAAGCAGCTTTGTGTACAATACATCTCCCCGGTCGGTGGTTCTCTACTCACCTCGTCTTCCCTTGGAGGTTCTCAATTCCTTCAACCTTTACGCAGTGGCATGAGGCAAACCAATTGTTTGTTGTCCCCCCACTGGCTGTCCTTACGGACAACCGTACTACCAAAAAAAAAAAAAAAAAAAAAAAAAAGAGAATATGGTTGGCTTCCTTGAGCTCGTCCTCATTGTCATTGTCATTGTCTGAGTCCGGGGACAGGTACGGAAGGTTGTCATCATTGGCCAGATCGTACCCATCGTCTTCATACTACTCCTCTGAGTCAATGGCACAGATGGATGGGGTCGGACCTTCGCACAGCTACCAAAGGATTGAGGCGACGAGCTTCTCATTCCTCCTGATGGCCTACAGCTCGTCCCGGCAGGTGCGGCATCCAGCCGGGCAGTGCATCATGCAAACCTCCTTGGTTTCCCAGTTGATCTCCGGATTGTGTTCCTAGAGCCAGGAGTAACCGAGGATGACGTGCTGCTTCCCGAGCTGGGTTATGGCAAGCTGGATGTGCTCAGTGTGCCCCTTGTAGTCGACACCATATCGACTATGCCGGTGATGCTGCCTGCTTGGTTGGGGCTGCCGTCCACATTGAGAACTGGGATGGGCTGCAAGAGACACCGGACCAGAAGGTTGCAAAAGATGATATACTCCGAGTCAATGAAGTCTCCGGTCGCTCAACAGTCGACCAGAGCCTTCACCAACATCCGCGCAGCGGTCTCAACAGACTCTAAGTCCAATGGAATGTGCAGGGAGTTTTGGCCTTCGACGGAGTTGATTATGTACTGCCGAGGAAGTTGCCGCTCCCACTTTGGGCGGTGAACATGCTGGAGTGAGCCTGTCCTCATTCCCGGCTCGGGGACAGGAGCTTCTGTCACTGTCCTCGTTCCCGGCTCGGGAACAGTGCGGGTTTCCGTCTCCAGGACGGAAGGAAGAGTCTCGGTCACTCGGACGGAGACTGGGATGGGGGGGTGCACCTCCCGCTACTACCTCGGACTCACAGCAACAGGGTGGTTCAAGTTCAAACCAAAAGGTTGCCAAACTTAGGTTCGGTTCAAACCATGGTTCAAACCTACCTATAGGGTTCTGAGTAAAGAATGGTTCAAACCTGTGGTTTGAACCAGTTTGAATCATGGATTAGTAGAGGATCCAACTGATTCAAGCAGCAGTTTAAGCTGGTTTGAACCTGATGGTTTAAACCGGTTTAATCCATCAGGTCCAAAGCAGCTGGTTCAAACCATCAGGTTTGAACCGGTTTGAACCTGATGGTTTGATCCTACTACAGGTTCAAACCAGTTTAAACCATCAGGTTTTAATTGAACCGGTTTGAACCTGATGGCCATCCATCAGGTTTGAACCTGATGGTTCAAACCATCAGGTTCAAACTGAAAAAGTGCATTGACATCTCAAAGCAAAACAAAGGTGCCACAAAGGTGACTGGCACCTTTGTGACATGAGGCGACTGCATGTGGACCACGTGCATTTGATGCATACATGGTCCACATGCATCTATATTTGCCCCCAGTGTTAGGGATCGGCACCATACCGTATACAGTTACAGCTGTAAGGATTACGGGTTCTTACGGGTCCTAACCGGCTGTAACCGTAACTGTAAGGATGCTACCAGGGCCTCTTACGGTTATTACAGCCGTATACGGCCGTAAAGAATGAAATAAACTTGAGCAAGGATACAGAACATGTATCTGCACCTCCTGCACGGCCTGGAGTGGGTCCTCGAGGCCCTTGCGTTTCAAACAAAGCTGATTCCTCAGCAACATCAAAGCCCAGATAGTTTCTGGCCTTAACCTGGAGCGCCACAGAGATGTTATCTCTATTGCTAGAGAAAACATGTTCCAAGCAGAGCCTGTTGGAATCCGTGACCTTCATTTGAGCCTTCAAATCCTTGCCAATAGTCCTCTTTTCTCGTCTTTTGGGTACGCTCTGGTGCCGAACCAGCTGACTGAAAGCCCAGCCAATTGGTGCACCATATCTGCCGCCATCCACTAGGTTTAGCCCCACAGAAGTGGCCTAAAGTGTACTGGGCATTTCTTGATTTGAACAATCAGGTTCAAACCGGTTCAAACCCGATGGTTTGAACCATCAGGTTCAAACCAGTTCAAACCAGTTCAAACCTGATGGTTTGAACCTACTACAGGTTCAAACTGGTTTAAACCATCAGGTTCAAACCGGTTTAAACCATCAGGTTCAACCCGGTTCAAACCATCAGGTTCAACCCGGTTCAAACCTGATGGTTTGAACCTACTACAGTTCCAAACCTGCTTAAACCACTGCTTGAATCGGTTAGATCCTCTACCACCTGTAGTAGGGTCAAACCGGTTTAACCCTGATGGTTTGAACCGAACCTAAGGTTGGCAACCTTGTGGTTTGAACTGGAACCACCCCACAGTACGGACTCAAATGTATTGGCATTATCTGAATACAGGTGTTATGCTCATGCACATCCGGAAGTGTCCGGATTGCTGGACACTTTATCCATCTGACCGGATCCGAAACTTCCAACCATCTGCACATGTTGTCCGTGTCTCGGGCACGTGTCTGATCTACTTGCTGATGCATCCAGCCTTGTCCGTTGAAGCACGCCCTTGGGGTTTTAAGCAATGAAGGATTACTGAGTGTTTCCCCAATTCTGTTCATATGACTTATGCACCCATGCTTCTCTCTTATTGTCTTTATTGTTCTCGACTTACATTACTTCTCACTACATTTAGACTATCTCTGTATTTAGGTCCAGGTTATCTGAGTCCAAGTCATTACCACCTCGTTCCTCCTCCTCGCACCGGATGGCAAACACGTGAATCCCGATGCATGCTGCAACCCAGTACATTGTGATTTTATGTGTGTCCTTGCTGTGGATATTGAACCAAAGATGTTTCAAGGAATGGAATTGTCCCTTGAGAAACCCAATCGCATGCTCGGAGCGAATGCGCAGCCTCGAGACGTGCTTGTTAAACACCTCATTGTCAGGCAGCTCGCATGCGGACATTTTATACGGTGCTGTCACCCAAGCGTCAATCTGTTCAAGCAGCGTCAACGATGACGATGAACGGTAAGATACTATCTTACCGGGTAGGCCAAATTGGCCCAAATCCATTCTTCCTCAAAAACTGTCTCTTGCTCCTGGGCAGTCTTGGTACCATTCCAGGCCACCGAATCGTGTGTGCTACCAGTATGCCCGTAGCTGAAATCGATAATTTGGAGGTTTGGAAGGTTAACGACCTGAAAACGAGTCAGATGAATGCATGAACACAGTGTGGTACAACGTGCCTGAATATTTAAAGAATAATTACACTTCCTATCAAAATAGCTTGGTCCATACCACGTTGGTCGCTCATCAAGAGGAACCAAGGTACCATCCACAAAACACCAGCCGTTCCTCCATACTTTGCACAAGTGGGTGTGGACCCAGCGCTTTGTCTTCTCTTTCTCGTCAGCAGTAGGCATTCAGACAGCATTTTGCATGAACGAGGGACACAGGACCACGGTCATAATGCGGCACGTATATAAGTGGACCCCAAGGCCAGCCCAATTTGCAACTGACTGCATGCTCACAGCATTACCGTCATGCCCAAAGCGATACAGCGTGACAGCAACCTGCAACTCTACCAGAAGCTGCGGCTGGTTGAAATTGTTGAACAATATGGAATCCGTCTCGAGGCGGGCGACAAGAGTATCGAAGGTTTGGGGCTGACTCAGAGTACCTGACGGAAATGGTCCTCTCGTTCGACTTTGAGAGCAGTGAGGATGTGGCGGAGATGTGAGGGCCCGCGGGGCAGGGTGTTCTGAGGGTTTTCATAACAAGTTTTTTACATAGTTGTGACTTTGTCTATGATAAATCACCGCAAGAACGATGGGCGGGGGAGATCATCTTCACTGTCGTCGTCTGATGTCTCCTCGTCATCACCCTCAGCCACGGAAAAGGAGTCCCCGGACCATTCCCAGTCCGAAGACAAACTAGAACTAGAACCTACAGATTGGAGATCGGGCATTGGGTCATCCTCGCTCGAGGGCTCTGAAGTGAAGCTGGTGACATCAGAGATTGAGTCGTCGAGGAAGTTGCTGGCAAGATGCCAGTCTGCGCCAAGAATTTCTGACCAACCATCCGAGTCCCCGCTGGAGCTGTCATCCGAGTCCGAGTCAAGGCTTTCACCGGAGGACATGGAGGAAAGAGCCAGGTCATGGTTATCATGTGGTATGCGGTTTTCTCAGCGCATTTGAGCTGCGGCGCACTGGTGCAGAAGATTTCGACGTTGGCGGCCCTTATTGTTGCGTGCGTAGACCTTGAAAAATGCCTTCTCCTGAGCAACACGTCGAGCTGGTGGTGCCATAGCGGTGAAACGGCGTAACATAAATGCACCACATCTAGTGCTAATTTTGCGATTCCTATGACCAGTATTTATACAACGGGAAGCAGCTAGCACTTCTGTTGTTACTAGCAAACTAGCTAGTACACAGACCACTTGTTAGGTGATATAAAGGAGAGTCAGAGCGAGCCCTAACTGCTGACTGTAGTGCGAGACTGCACTAGTGTGACGCGCTAGCTGCTAGTCGAGTGTACAAACCACCAGGGGTTAAACCACAGCCTAAACATTCATTGAGACGAGACCTAGGAGACTCTAGTAGTTGAGAGATGATGTGCTAGGGAGCTAGCGATAGTCTAGTGGACTGGAATCGACGATGGATGTATAGCTAGGAGACAGTGTTTTGAGCTAGTTCGCTCAGCACAGGTCTAGGCTGTACTATCTAATCTCTAGATAAGGGCCAAAGGCAGTGCCAGGCGGAGAGATCCGGCTAGGACCAGCTAGGACCGTAAAGATACGATGCTATGGACACATGAGAGATGCGAGACGATAGCTAGGGCCTAATACAGGCAGCTAGCTTGAGTGGAATAGCAGGAAGGCTATTGGTGCGGAGTTACAGGCAATCATCGATGCTCTGACACATAGAGCTGACCTAGGCAACCAGTGGTAACACTGGGTCGTCTAACAGACAGATAGATCGACGCTCTGACACATAGAGCTGACCTATGGTGTTGGTTGCAACTCCAGGTTGTCTAGATGCGATGGATCAACGCTCTGACAAACAGGGATGACCTATGATGTTGGTTGCAACCCCAGGTTGTCTAGATGCGATGGATCGACACTGTGACAAACAGGGATGACCTATGATGTTGGTTGCAACCCCAGGTTGTCTAGATGCAATGGATCGACACTCTGACAAACAGGGATGACCTATGATGTTGGTTGCAACCCCAGGTTGTCTAGATGCAATGGATCGACGCTCTGACAAACAGGGATGACCTATGATGTTGGTTGCAACCCCAGGTTGTCTAGAATGCGATGGATCGCCACTCTGACACAGAGAGATGACCCAGAACACCAGCTGTAGTACTGGGTCGTCTAGAATGCGATGGATCGGCATTCTGACACAGAGAGATGACCTAGAACACTAGCTGTAAACCCAGGTGACTAGGTGCGATCCTTGGCTATAGATGATGTGCCCAGGATCTGCAATATACCCACAAATAGGCTGCTAGCTCGTCAGCGAGGCTGACCTAGCATGTCACAGGATGGCTCTAAAACGAAATGGCAGTCATCTTATTGGCTGTTCATCTTGGATCACCTCATATCGCTTATTATTGTATTATTCAGCTCGCTTTTCACATGTATTTGGAACCTAGTAGTATAAAGGGAGCACAGGAGCGACTAGCACCTCAGATTAGCACTCCCTGGTCGAGTATGAAGCTGGTGCAGGTGGCCTCTGATAGAGGTTACACCCCAGTTTTGTGCGACACTAGTGGAGGTAGTCTCAGGTTGCTAGTGAAGTTTGTAATGCGCTTCACTGATAGTAGTCTTTATTGGAATTGATAACTGTTGGCTCTGGAACATGGAGTGATTAAGTTGAGGATTTTGTGTTGTTGGTTCTAGCAGACCTCCACATATAAAATAAGGGTGTTCTCTTCGAGACCCAGCTTCAGTTGCGCTAGTGACTTTGCCTTCACCCCAACAAGACGGAAGCTCTGTTGTAGTGTGTTGGATCGCTTGCTAGGTGATTGTGTGTTGACTTGAGCCCCGCTAAGATAAAGACGAACTAGGGTGTTCTCTTTGAGACCCAGCCGCAGTTTGCGCTAGTGACTTTGCCTTCACCCCGACAAGACGGAAGCTCTGCCATAGTGTGTTGGATCGCTTGCTAGGTGGATTGTGTTGCCTCGAGCCCTATAAAGTAGAAGATGGACTAGGTGCCCCCACCTCTAGTTTGGCTATAACTTGTCAGTTACTTCGCCTTCACCCCGATAAGACGGAAGCTCTGTCGTAGTGTGTTGGGTCGCTAGCTGGACGCTTGTAGTGAGCTAGTGCCGATAAAAGCGGAAAGGTTCCTGTTCTTGGTTAAGGAATAGGTCAATGGTTTAAGGACTCTTCTGGGAAACCCCCAACTTGCCTTGCCGTTTGAGGATTGAAGTCCCTTGTTGTTAGCCTCAGTAGTCTTTGGATTGCCCTTAGCGAGGATTTTCACAAACCTACATACTCTGCCCTGGTGTTCTCGACCTAGCGGTCCAGCCATCTTGTATCCACCCCATATAAACACACCCCCGGACCATCCCTAGGTTCCTAGCAGTGTTGTTGTTGGCGGTTGCATATTGCTAGTACGTTGTAGAGTGTGTTGTTGGAAGCCTATAAATCAAACTTGTGTTTGTTCAAACCTGCTGGTCGCATACTACGGCCCAGACCCGAACTCACAAAGAGAAGCACTTAGATCTTTGGAGGTAGATTGGTTGTGGTTGGTTGTTTTGGGTGTTTGTTTGCAATACCTATCAATTAGCCATTCCTAGTCATATAAGAAGTGCACCGTTTCAGCGGAAGAAGTGGAGGCGGGAAGCGGGCACAGCTACATCAATATTTATCATAAGCACAGATAGTAAGCTGAAGCGTTTTCTGAATCGAAATTCAAAAAGTGACGGTCAAAGTGAGATTCGCTTATCCCACGCTTCTGATACTAAGTTACAGCTAATGTCGGAACCGAAGGCGCGAGTGAAATTTCCTTGTTTTGGTAAGTTTTCGAAGAATTGTTTGTAACTCAAAGTTCTGCACCGATTCAGATGAAACCTAGGTAGATTTGACGAGCTAATTCATACGCAATTAGTGATAGAAAGAGGTTTATGAAAATATTATTTATTAGGTAATCTGTGTGTTTGGACCATTTTTGTGCCGAATGTGGTCTAGCATGTCCAAAACATGATCCATTAACCTAATATTTTGGGCGGGACAACATATATACTTGTTTAAACATGTGATAGAGCCAAAAGGACGGATAATTTAGTTACATTCTCTGTAGCTCTGTTGGATACATTTGGCAGGTTTGGCATTCGGAAATATTGTAAGGATTACATTCATCTCGTGATTTCATATAATTCTGGCTCTATCACATGTTTAATCAGGTATATATGTTGTCCCTCCCAAAATATTAGGTCACTGGGACATGTTTTGGACATGCTGGACCACATTCGGCACAAAGATGGTCCAAACACACAGATTACCTAAAAAATAATATTTTCATAAACCGCTTTCTATCACTAATTGCGTATGGATTAGCTCGTCAAATCTACCTAGATATCATCTGAATCGGTGCAGAACCAATTGAGTTACAAACAATTCTTCGAAAACTTACCAAAACAAGGAAATTTCACTCGCGCCTTCGGTTCCGACATTCCGAAGCTCGTCAGCCCCGGCGCGAGCGCCCCGCCCCGCAGATCCACCGTCTCCACCCCGGAAGCGGAAACGAACTCCGCGCACGCACCAGCGGCGCTGGGCCCCGCGCACGCAATGCGCCCGCCATGCACGATCACGGTGAGGTTTGTCTCGGTGGCGTCGGCGAGAGAGCGGATGCCGTGGGCACGGCGCACCCACGCACTGCGCACGTTCACGAACGCGACGGTGCTCGTGGCGCGCCGGCCCGCGAGCGGCGGGAGGCCTTCGTGTCGCGGACCTCTTTCTCGAAGGAGGGCGTCTGCGGGACGTGCTGGAACGCGTCGGGTTTGGAGGAGAACAAGGCATTGTGGAGCTGGGGGATGCCGTCGATGAATACTTGGATCGGTGTCGCGCCGAGTGCGAGGGGGTGGGAGTCCCAGAGTACGAGATCTACGAGGTGATTGTCAAAATGGAATGCCTCAAAAGTGCGAGGGACACACCAGCGTCGTATCCTGTCACCGAAAATATTTCAGCATCGCCAACACCACTTAAATAGGCGCCTGCCCTCAGCAATCGGCCCAATCCGCCAGCCCACACCCAATGCTTTCGCCAGTGTCGAAGTCACAGAAGCGATGGCCGGCCCAGTGTTGAGGCTATGGTAATGCGCCTGCTGCGCCTCGTACATGAGGTAGCGCGAGTTGAGCACGGGGTGGTCGGACTGCGCATAGATACGTTGATTAATCAGAGTGTCTGTGTACTCAACTTTGACGCGCTCACCTTCATAATCACGGGGAGCCCATTGTTCACGAGGATGCGCGGCGTAAACTCGGAGCCGCGGTACACCTCGCGCTTTTTGCTGGATCATATTCGTTCAATTAGAGGGGGGGAAGTAAAAGTGAAGAGATGCACCGGAAGTTCGACGTGAACAACGCGATGACGGGATGTTGCCCTGGAAACGCGTCGACAAGGTATATCTTGCTAGAAGACATGTACGCACCCATGCACGCTTGAGGAGATCCGGGACGAGGTACGTCTCTCCTGCGTGATGGATCGACACGATGGGGAACTTGAATCCGTTGGAGAGCTGAGGTACATGCGTAGTCGAGAAGCAACGGGACAGGCGTACACGAATGAGGGCGTCAAGGTCGACGGCCTGTACAATCAATTAGATCTGTGGAAGGCTGCCACACGCGAGCACATTCCTCGTAGCAGTGCACCGAGAGCTACGTGAAACGACAACATCAGCGCAACCCCAGAAGATAGGAAAGAATACACCTACCTTGACGCGCCCAAGAAGGACATCTACCAATGCTTCGCACTGCAGACTCTCTGGGAACGCGCTGCGGCCGTCCCAAGTCTCTGCATGCGCCGCGGCACAGAAGGTATCCTGCGCGTCGCGGATTTTGCGCGCCTCGTTATATGCCTGCCGGAACCCCAAGTGGCGTCCATGCGGGTCTGGCCGTAGAGGCGATCGGGGTTCTCGCCTATGGATGCTTTAGGATCTGAAATACAATAATACTTTGGGGGTTACCGCATGCATGCCTAAAAGCGTGGATGAATATTTGTTGGGGCAATTTGGAAGGAGGGATGAAACATACTTCATGCGTCGCCAAGCTGGACTATTGTTTAGGAAGAGCGTCTCGGGGGGTCGAGGAGGAGGGAAGAGGTGGAGCGCTTGGCCGTGAACCACAGCTTGATGAGGAAAGCCTGACCGCCTGTCATACTGAGTCAGAGCGAGAACAATTCTTGGAGCGAAGGCTAACCGATATTATTGGCGCTCCCCGGGAGTATTTGGGCAGTTGTCACGCCGCCCGCTATCGCAAGCATGTAAGCGTCATCGCGAGTGTTGATACCTTCGATGCTGCGCAGCCAGGGCAGAATGGGAGCCTTTCTAGAGTTCCCATCGCTCGCTCCTGTGTACTATCTTCAGCAGGAAATCATACAGAAGGAGGATGGCCACCGACCGGCCAATGCAGGTGCGGAATAGACCCCCAGATGAGAATGCGCGTCGACGAGGCCAGGAGAGATCCACTTCCCTCCGCGTCAATTATTTGGAGATCCTGAGGAAGCAGCAAGTGCTCGGGGATGTATCCGACCGCGACAATGACCCCCTTGTCCAGCAATACGTCGCCGAAGATAACCTCGGTACCGTTGCGCGCGCCGGTCAGTATCTTCGCGTCTTTGATAAGGGTGGGTCGGGTTCCTTGGAAAAAGCGGTCCGAGCCAGTTTCTAAGCGGGTTACCGTGAATTCTGGCGGTGGTTCCAGAGGTACATTGAGCAATAAGCACTGGGCAGGAACTGGGTGTATCCGGCGCGTGTAGAAGCCGGTAGGAAGTAAATAGAGATGTATGAGTATAAGGAGAGACCCTAGAGCAAGTACGACCCTGCGGCCTAGCTTCGCTCGCGGTTGCCGAGGGCTCGCAAATCATGCAACAGACCCATCTTGTGGAAGTTTTCTTTCTGGATTAAACAGCGCAGAGGCGGGGGCAATATCCTTTGTCGCGTATTGTTCAGGATCCTGACATTCATGAGATATATGTAGAAGAAACAAAAGAGATATCACTCACTTCTCGCCGTTCTCGGGGGTGGTCTGCAGAATAAGTGAAGATTCGGGGATAAACGCGCCGCCAGACACCGTTGACGCAGTGAATGAAAATGCCATGCTGATAGGCATGTATGAATTTATCGTTGAGCATGAGCCTCCAGACCTAGTGCATCAGCTCGCACCGGCAATGCGTAAGAAGCGCCGATTTACGGGATTTTCCCTTGACGAAGGTGGAAATAAAATCATTTATGGAGTCGGGAATCTGCATATAGGTCAACTGGAGAGATTGGGAGAAAGAGAGGCTTACCGACGGAAAATAAGCGACATGATGTCAAGCGCCCGATGTTGGGCGAGCTCGGACGTACTTCCAAAGATTGGTGAAGTATAGGCAGAGAGGCCACACCTTAACAGTCCCAAAGTTGGCAAGACGTGTCGAGTCGGACCACCATATAAGGCCAGCGATGACCCGCAGCTTGCACATACCTTCGCCGGGGGACCTCTTCAACTTCTCGTGCTCCGCTACCCAGGCTTCTGATGCGTACACCTCGTCATAGACGCGTTCCTCTCCACCCGCGGCCGAAGTCCGAAAGCGTCGAAAGGGAGTGAGATGGAACTGCAAGGCGGTAGCTTCGGCGAAAGCCGCCTTGATGACCTCGACGATTCGATAACAGGGACAGAGAATTTCCGCGATGGTGCATTCCTGGCACCGTCCGGAAGTTCAATCACCACCGACGCTTCCTGAGCTACTGTTAGCGTGGTTGGCGGTCGAGATCCCGATGTGCCTGTTTTCCTTCAGTTCCAGAAATGACGAGTCAGGATGTCGTCATGGATGCAAGCAAGAATAGTAACATTTGTCACATCAAGTAACGCTGCCGAAGCGTGTCGACAAACACTGCTAACGACACCAAAACGACACCGTGACGGCCTTGTTCCGGAATCCTTCCTCGACGACTCAGCCGAACCTCTGAAAGCCTTCAACTCCATCCACATCCACATCTTTCTGTTTTTCTGCCACATTGGGTCTGCACATGCAATGTCGGGCTCTTTGCTGTTGCTTCGCTGTCTGCAAGAAATGAACGGCACGGTGGCTTTTTTCTTGATCTAATCTCTCCGTTGTTCTCATTCTTTCTCTTCCTGAAACAATCTACAACTGGCTTTGCTTCCACTCTGCCACATCGAAGTGTACCGCTCTCAGTCTGCCGATGGTTTGGAATACTGCTTGCAGCTCTATAGACCTGTGCAATACCTTGGATCCTACGATATCCAACTTGAAAGTCAATATTCTACTTGATGAGATGGCGAGCATCAAACAGTTAAATTTTTATGCATGTGTCGTAAACATTTTGAATTCCAGCCCTGAGCATATCACGCCGTTGTCATCACCGCTTGCTCGCTGACTCCATGGCCACTGGGGGACTGCGACTCAGAACAGCAAGATTCTGGCTATTGTTTCTTGTCCCCATTTTATTCCTCCGGATGGCTGGTGACTTTCTTTGCAAAGCACCGGATTATAGAAACAAGTCAGCAAACGAATCATCCTACTCTCGACACCAAAGTAGATGCAAAAAATGGAGGGCGTACCAGGCACGGCAGCTCATGCGCCGGCGAGAAAGGGCTCGTGCAAGCAAATCAATGGTTGACCATCGATTGGGGAAGCGCAAAGCAAACACACCGCCCTCCGGATCGGTGTAGGGGGAATTCACCTGCCTTGGTGTGTGCTCCTACTACATTCTTTAGCCAAATTTGCACACAATCAGCTCCTATCATATCCAGCCTGAGTCCTCGGTGCAGCACAATAAGACTTGAGTTGACAGTCCAGTGAAATGATTTGAATTTCTACCACGGGCGATCGCGCGGATGTGAGAGGGAAGCTAGAAGCCACGCACGGACCATCCTGATGGGCAACTCACAGCCACTCTTGACGTGGCTGTGTCGAGGTTCAAACGCCGACAGGGCTCAGAAATCTTCCAGAAAGCGGTGGTAGCGGGCTCTGCCGCTCGTCGGCCTTACCAGCTTTATTTTATGCTCGCGCGTGTGCCCCCGCTTGCGTTTGGACGAGAAGCGGCGACTCAATGCACCGTGCCGCAGGCCCATCGTCGGTTGAGGAGCTGGAGCTTTCGCTCGACCCATCTGACGGGCCGGAAGGCGGCGGTTGTGCTTTAGCAATAGCTGCTGGAGTGCCACGCAGAGATTTCCCAAAGAAATTCTCCGCGGCCAGTCTGCCGGGAGTAACACCCCGTGTAATGGGTGTGTTGCGCTTCTTCGCAGTTGAAGTGCGCAACGGGTTCGTCTTGTGCTTCTCAGCAATCTGCCTCGCTTCTAACTCTTTCAGCTCACTAATTTTCTCATCGAGCAGAGCGTGCATTTCTGCAACAGTAAGTCCGGACCTAGACTCGCGATCGTTCTTCGTATCGCGGCCGGAGGCAGATGCAAATCCTTTGGATTTGGCGGGTTCAACCTTGGAGGATTGAATCATCTCCATAGGTTTCGGGGTTGGTTCAACTCTGGTAGGTTGTTCAACCCTGGCCTTCTTCGATTTGGGACTCTTAGAACGTCTTCTGTGAGCCTTGCCCTTTGAAGAAGGGATCTTCGCGCTCGAATGTGCCAACACATCGGCAAAGAGATCAGGAGGCGTCGTAATTTCCTCCTGCTTGATTATGCGATTGATTTCAGCATAATTCTGCAGCACGTCGCGCTGCACCCTCAACTCGCACTCAGAAAACTCGTCAAGCGAACTGATACCGCCCCAATTACGTGGGTCGGCACCTTTGCCCTTCTCGTGGGAAGGACTTGCTGGGGACTGGAAGCTGATGAATTCCTCGACAGCGGCGACGACGGGCTGTGCCGACTCTGCCTCAGAGCCGGATTCCTCAGGGGCATTGCCCTCGGAGCCGTTGACACCCCTCTCGGCGTCAGCCCCTTCAGAGCCCTGATTAAGATCAGGCACTGCTACGCGCTCCAAGCTCGCTCGCAACTGGGCGGCATATGCTTCAGCGAGGTCCTCGCGCTCATCACGGCTCATCTCGCGCGTTGCACGTGCGATGGTGGACTCAGATTCCGATGTAGATTCAGAAGTATAATCAGATTTAATTCTGTTCCTACTCAATTTATGCTCGCGATGAGATCGCGAGGTCTGACGAGTAACAGGAGTCCAGCCCCTGTTGTCCTCGCTCTCGGACGACGCTGGTGCATCACCAAGCACACCGAAGTCCACCGAGTTGCTTCGCAAAAAGGGCAACTCGGAGGAAGTGTCTCCAGTGCAGGCGGCACTGGGCGGTCTCATCACCGGAGTGACGCATCCCAACGCCGAAGCGTGGGTGGTTCTCGCTGCCGAAGCAACGGACTCGCTCATCGACGGATCAATGGCGGGGGTTTCCAGATCAAGCAGGTCTCCAGGTTCCACAGTGCCGAACGCTAGTCGAGCAGGACTGAAGACAATTAAACCACAGCCCTACATATATGCAGCACAAATCTCTTCCTCATAATCTTGGTAAACAACACGGCGCCTCGGCTGGGACTTGCTCGTCAAAGCAAAAGGTTTTCGTGGATTTGTGAGTAAGACCATCTGCGATGCCACAGCTCTTTAACGTTGCATGGCACGCCCTGAAAAAAACCGACCTTTCTGGGGATCTGGAAGTGACTGGATGAAGTCCTATTTGCAGCGTCAACCGATGCCCTGTATTAATCCATTCTTAGCTTCCTAGGGTTCCAAAAAAATGAGAACTCACCAAAGGCCATCACAAACTTTGGATCTTTTGTCGTCATCGGACAGCTGGGCCTGGAATTCGGGTTTCAGTTGAATGAGCACTTCAGGATGCGGTCTGTTGATGCCGAAGACTACTGCGGCATCGACAAGGTCATTTCTGTTAATCTGGGCCTCTGCGAGGGGCCGGTCACTAGATGAAGGAAATGCCAAGAGTAAGAACAAACCGATGGGGACGGGATTCATCTGTTCAACCATTGTTCAAAACAGTCAACGAAATCCCAGATGCACATACCTTGGCCGCAGTGGAGAAAGGGATCAGATCGTCCTTGCGCCGATACACTCGATGCAGCTCCGGGTTGTCCGGATGCTGCTCCAGCAGATCGCTGAGACAGCACCCCGGGCGCCCGTCGATCACCAGGTTCGTGTAAGCCGTCGCATATGACGGGCCGGTGAGGTATGTGTGGGTGTACAAACCCGACCCATCGTCTTCGAGCGTCCGCACTACGTTCAAGTCCTTCATTAGTGCGAAGTATTCCCAGTCTTTTCCGTGACAAATGAAGAACGGCGTTAACCCCCCAGTTTCCATGCTGCGAAGTATCCAGTGAGTTCTTGTCCCTGAAGGTGGACGTGTCAATCCTGGAAGTCGGCATGGGTGGTACTCAACGTGGTTTCCACGATACCAGAGCTATCCAAAGTTAAACTTGGTACGTTCATTGTTCACCTTATGCGGGCAACCACTCAGCCTGGACTTTAGGGCTCTCCGGGACGCATCAAATTATCAATGCGACCCTTGCAGTACACCTTGCCCGATCGTTCATTAATAGCATGAGTTCTGTTCCCTTAGACATCCTCCTCACCGACGACGTTTGTACGGGGATTAGAAAATGCCCGATGGCCTGGTCGTTGTCAGGCGGTTCCGGACTCGGCATTCAGCAATACAACCTGGTATATGGATGGAGCCCATACACTCCAGAGCATGACATGTTGTGTGCAATGGTTTGTCAGCCCGGGTATTGGGCTTCGAGCAGACGCCAGGTACTCTATTTGAGTCATTATATGTCGAATATGCTGACAAAATTACTCAGCAAAAAGGAAAATTGCATCCTGATTTTCAATTGCACAAGTGGTAGGATCGGGGGTCTACCTTCCTTGGATCGATCCAGTCGCACATCGCGGCTCAGCTCAAGCTATTCAACTCTGATGAAACCGCTTCGTCCTTCTTCGACCACGTCATTTTTTGCACGAATGCGACCTATGCCGACGGCGGCTTCAAAGCCGGTGGGTTTTCTACATCCATCTCAAATCTATGTCTGACCTAAATTATTGCAGAGAGTATGATAGTTGCAATGGACCCGATGGACCTTACAGAGCAAAACCAGCATGCTTCAGCATGGTCTTCTCTGATGCCAACTTTCCCAGCCGCGAATATCCATGTTCTATCGTCCATAGAGCACGCGGTTAACCTGGTGCGACAATTAGAGTCGGAAACGGGGAATGCGAACGTGCTAGTCGCAGGAAGCCTGCTTTTAGTTGGCGGTGTGTTCGAGGGTCGCAGGTTTATCGTCGGCGCTTTAGGTTGGGAGAGGAGATTAGGAGAGCACTAACCATACCATTGCCCGCCTTACCAGGTTGGACACATAATTGCTAGATGTAGTAGATTATGTTCCATCATAGAAAGATTGCTTAACGCTGCTTCTGCCTTTTGGTCGCCTCTCCAATGATATTGATAGCCTGACAAGAAATGAGCAAAGCGCTATGATACGGCTGACTACAGCACCTGTTTATCCAAGAAGGTCCGCGGCTTGAGTTTCAAAAGGCCAGTCACCTCATCCTCGGTAGCGGTCGCGAGTTTGAGAAATATATCAAAATGAATCGGCTGAAAAAGTCAGTCACCGATTTTGGAGGGACAAACCTCGTACCGTAAAATGCGGAGATGCAGATCATAATCTGCCAATATCTTGTCTTTTAATCCAAGTTCCCAGCTCTCCTCAAATTCATCGACGGCTTTCTTCCTGCTTCTCTTGGCCTTGGCCTTTAAATTGGGACTCGGGGGCCGGGAGGAATATTCACTGTCCGATGGACCTCGAACCCTTCGTTTGTTGACTTTCGTGGGGTTTTACGGGTCGAATTCTTGCTTTTCTTCGGTTTCTGGGACTTGACGGTGTCAAGGAATGGCTCTCGATCATCCAACTCTGACTCTGAATCATCGCGGTCGCTCTCCATCGCAGGAAAGTAGGGGCTATGGCGATCACGTTCTTTTTCTTCTTCGTCTTGGGAGACGATCTCGGAGAAGATTCTTTTGCGCTAGAGGAGGGAGGATCAAGTGACTCTGGGTCATTAGCGCACTCCCAAAGCCGTGGAAGGTATGCACATGTTTTCGGCTTCAGGGACATCAGGTTCCGGGGCAGAAGACTCGGCTTTCGACTCGTATTCATAGACCCAGCCACGAGCGGCGGGTCGCCAGATTGAGCGTCGGAAGAATTTCTTCGTCGTCTGAGTGACCCGAATTTAAAAGGGAAGCGAGCGGCGCTCCACAGGCATTGCTTTTGTCGGCCCCCGTGCCATTCAGGCTCGTGCCCACTGCGCTTGGGCTGAGAGAAATGATGTTCGCAGAGATACTGGTGCTGCTGTCTACAGCTCTGGATCAGTTCGCGGTGGCAAAGCCGCGTACATACCACTGATATCAATCACGTTGAGGGGAGACTGAGGCAACTGAATTAAAGTCCCGGATGCAGCTGCTACCGGGCTGGCAGGCGCACCGTCCCCTTTTTTAAAAAAAAGAACAACCTCATGCTGTTCGTCGCCAGTGGTCTTGGATCCTGTTTAGGAATCCGGACGTACAGCCGACCGTTGGATATCAAGACCTATCAGGCCAGAAGGGTACTCTGCAGGAAGAGGAATCTATGCTGATGGGGTGCGATCATCTCTGGGCTCTGACGGCACCTGGGGTGACAGACTACGATCTTTAGAGTATACGCGCCTGTAAATTAGTCCACACGTATATTTAATCATTTCCTGTGAAGTCCAAGACCATGCGACCGTGACTACAACCTTCTCCCCCCTAATCCTGTTGTTTCTGAGCAAGTCCAGCCCCATCGCGACGCGCTCCTTGAATGTCCCCTCACCTTAGTGTTGCACTATGATCTATCAGCTGCCTCTGAGCAGCGGTGAGTGGTGATGTATGAAAACCGCTGAGCTAGAGGCCGTTCTGATACATCACCACAGCATCGTTCCCCCAGCCTTCTTTCCCTCGCTAATGCTTGACAGTACCTCAGCCTAAATGGGACGTCAGCGATCACCCATCATTGTCGTCGCCATCAACAGCGAACACAAGTCGCGGTCGTCGTGTCCGATGACGACCAGCAAGTCCCATAAAAAGTTGATCAAAATTGCGCAAAAATAAATAAAAAATTACAGTAGCAGTAGCTATACATTACGGGGCCTATACAGACTCGGATTCGTCTGGATGTATGTATAACATCTATATACGTGAATTTACCGTGTAATGGGTCCTGTACAACCTCCGGCCGGCCTGCGCTCCTTGAAACGGCACCGAGCTGCAGCCCAACGAAATGCAACTGACCGGTGTTGAGCTCGGGCCAGGGGGACGGCGCGAAGAGCAGGGGGGCGTGTACGCCTGCGCGTGCGCCTGTGGTGGATCCGAGTTTGCCCGTGGCTCGGGGCACGCGGGCGCCGGTGCACATGCGCCGGCGGCGCGAGCGGGAAGGATACCGTGTCGCGCCGGGCGTGCGCGTGGCCGAAGCGCGGTGGGTGGTGCTGCACGTACCCATGCCCCACCGGTGGAGCCAGTACCGGCAACAGCGACGGCGGGAGCGCCGAGCGCGCGTGGCACGGCGCGCTCAGCGAGCACTTTTACATGTGCATCAGCGGGGGCAGCATCAGCGCCTGCCCCGGCTGCGGCTGCGGCTGGGACGGCACCGGCAACGCGTCGGGCGACGGCGGGGGGTGCAGCACGTGGGCAAGGTGTGCGCGGCGTAGGGCGACGGTGGCGGCGGGTGGGTGTACGGCGAGCACGCGGGCGACGCAAGGGGGTGGCGGGAGGGGTTTGCGGTCGCGAACGGGGACTGATGTGCGGCAAAGGGCGAGGGCGGGGGGTACAGCGACGCTAGGGCGGGCGAGAACGTCGGCGAGAACAGCAATGGGGGTGGGGCGAGTGCCGCGCGTGCACCGGGCTGAACGGTGGACCGAGGCTGGGGAAGGCGGACGCGGCGCTCGCGTCGGGTGAGAGCGGTAAGGTCGGGGTGAACAGCGGTGGGGCGAAGGCCGCAGCGCGCTGTCCCTCTCATTATCGGACGACGCCCTCCCCGTCCCTGTCCTCATTCCGCCGGAGTGGGAGCAGGCGGATAGCCGCCGGCTGCAGCCGACACAGACAATTTGCATACAAGGCCATCCTCCCAGTCAGAATTTGAGCATTTCTGGCAGTTTGAACGAGAATTGGTGAGCTGCGAGCCCTCGATCTTGACGCAAGCAGAAAGTACCAGTAGTGGGGTGTTTGCTGAACAGAAAGTGCTGTAAAAGCAAGAGTAGAGTCTTGGACGTTTAAAGACGAAGTATTTGAGCGGGTGGTGCGATGGAATGGCAAAGCTGGGGAGTTTGGACGAAGATGGGAGTGGTGGAAAGCAGAAAGTGTCACGTTTGTCACCTCGGGTAACGCCTCCGAAGGCGCGGACTAACCCCCGAAATGGGCGCTTAAAGGGTGCTTAAGAGGTATTCATGGTGAATATAATGCAGGTAACGTCGTATCTGTTGTCAGTCTTGTTGAGGCGCGAGGGCTGCCTCTTTGGGAAGATGGCGTCTCGCGTCCGGATTAGGTTTCTATCGTGATCGGTTTCTCTTTATATTTCTTGTACATTATTTTGACGCCGATCGTATCCGCACCGTATTTAAGGTGCGGATGCGTGACGACGACCCTCAGTCTTTACCACTACATTGGGTACGACTGAGGGTACGTCTTCCTCCCTTACTTATCACACCTAATGTATACTTACTTATATTATTACCTATAGACTTACGGTATTGTCGACAGGTAATTAATAGAGTCTTTACCACCACATTGGGTACGACTGAGGACTTACGGTATTGTCGACAAGTCTGACCTTTAATCCATACTAAATGTACCATACTGTACAATTTCGTTCAAATCGACAGGGGGTGTGACGCGTGACCCATTTCACCTATTCGACATTTCGGCAGCCGCCGATTTTTTGTGTGACACCTCGAAAATTTCGGCATTTGAACCGGAAATTTTGCCTTTCTTGCCTTTTTTTTTTTTTTTTAGGCAATTTGGGGCCTGTGTAACCACTTGGAGGTTCGACAGAGGCCCGAGTGACGCGTGACATCGACCAAAGTTCGTGATCGACAGGGGGGTGCGTGACGCGTGACTGCCGATTTGAACGAAATTGTACAGTAGATGTGTTTCACATTACTCTGGGACAATTTCCATTGAATACTGCCAGTCCAAAACTAAAACCAGGAATCAGTTCGCGAACTGATGTCTGTTTCAACCACCCCCATCCTCTAATCTCGCCGTTTACTCGTCCCTTGCGACATCTAGATTTTTTTTGGGCATGTAAATCATGAGCTGGACGTCAGGGGATGTGGATATAGATGTACCGAAAGAAGAGAACCCAACTTGACGTCGGTCAAGAAGTCATGGTTGAGAGCGAGGCAAATAGCCATACTAAACCAGGAATGAAAACTCCCAATAATATCAGTTCGCGACCGATATGTTATACCTCTTCAACGGTGTGATCTAAATTTATAAAGAAAATCAGATTCGATAGTTGAAATGTATTCATATCTGAAAGGAGTTGAAGCACCTGCAACAGCCAGTCGAAGTGTAGAAAATAGGGTGTCAATCAGTTCGCGAGAGAAATCATCTCGCGAACTGACATATCATCTCGCAAACTGATATCACTTCACGAAACAATCTCGAGACACTCGCATTCACCCGTGCAATGGTCAGTTCATGGACTTGACGGCATCTCATTCCTCAAAAAACAGCTCAGATGTGAAAAACCATCATGAGATAACGTGTATAAAATAAAACAAGGAGCCTTGGGGAACTACACAAAGTCATGCCCGCAGGCCAGCGGGAGACAAAATGGGCCTGGTACGTGGCACGCGGGTACACAATAGTGGATGAGGGGCACAGTGCCCTGGGTCACCGCATGCACGCCACATGAGGGAGGGCATACGCGGGTGCGTCATGCGAGGCAAGCGGCAGGCCAGCATGCACTGGGTCGGTGCAACAGCCTAGGCAGCGCTCCCAGGAACCGACTGGGACACAAAAGCGGGCCTGGCACGGCGCAGTGCAGGGACGCAAAGTTTGATGGGGACTGGCCAGCTGGTGCTAGGCCAGCGCAACGGCGGTGGGCAGCAGACATGTTCATGTGTGCGGCCCATGAGGCAAGGCACATGTGGGTACGCAATGCAAGGCGGGGGTTGTCCGCCAGGTCAGCGCACCAGCGAGGGCAGCGGGTACGCAATGTGCGGAGGGGGCAGGCCAGCGTGCGCTGTGTCTGCACACCAGCGGCAGGCGGCGAGCGAATGCATGTCGTGGAGTGTGGAGGACATCCTGAGCCTTGAGATGGCCTGGCGCTGTGTGAGCGGGCTGGGTGGAGCCAAAAATGAATCCTGGGGACGACACGGTCATTTACGGGCCTTCTGGGCCCATTTAATCGATATCCGTTGACATGGTGACATTCCGAGTGCCAAAGGCTCCATGTGCAAGGTTTCAGAGCAATATTAATCGGGTAACAAGTGCAGGTTTTGCGAAAAAATTGTGGCTCGAATGTGGCCAGCGTAGCGTGATTTGCAAAGGAATTGCAGCAATCTAGAGCTCAGAGAGCGACATGGGGGTAGCGACAATCTAAGAGAACAGCATGGCAGGTAGAGGTCGCGTGGTGAGTGCAGGGGCCGTGCAGTGGAGGGAGGGAAGGAGTGATGGAATCGTAACAATCAAAAACAACGCACCCATTTGGGTCTATATCCGAGCGCCATCATTTTGGTGGGAGGGCGGGCTAAGTGAGCGAAGGCAGTGAGCGGCGAAATTGCGAGGCGCATGCACGTGCAGAAAAGGAAGGTGAGCTGATGTATCAGCACTCTCGCTGGCTTAGAGGTTTTGATGTATCACCACTCACCGCTAATCAGGGGAATCATAACACCGCATACACCTGGTCCCCTGGTCCAGCAGTCGCACCTGTTCAGCTGGATGAGCCCCGATGCGAGGAGCTCCGGGAGGAGCTTGGGCATCAGGTTGTCCTTCAGATCAGAGATCCCGGCTTGTCGACACAGCAGAAAAATCACAACGCACCTCCACATACATGAACGTCCGCATGTACTTGCTCGTCATGGAGGCTGGGAACGGATTATGCTCCACGAGGACCTCCCAGTGCATCGGCGCCTCGCCCGCCTTGATCGGGAGCAGCAATGTGAGCGTGCCCTGCACACTCAGCACCTCGGCGATGCGCACGAGGGTGCCTTCCACCGTGATTGCTTTGAGCGTGAGCGCGACTTTACCGTCGCCGCCGACGGCACGGGCAACGTCCGCAGTGAGGGTGGCGCTGAGGGTGCACAGGAAGGCATGGTGCTTGAGCGAGGCGGTGGCGAGGACATTGGTGTGACCGGCGGCATGCAGGGTGTATTGGCCGGTGGTGGAGCCGGCGCCGTACACGAGGATGGAGATGGCGTGGTTGGGCGGCGAGCTGGGTGCGGGGAAGGCGGTGGACGAATGGGGAACACTGGTCGAAGAGCGTGTAAGTAGAAGGATGCGATGACATTGTTGGGGACTGTGGTAGCACTCCCAAGGGCAATGCTGTCGGGAACCTGCCGAACGTCGGGTGAGACTATGGCACATAAAACAGCTCACGGTGTGGGACCCCGAATTGATTTGGAAATGGGAACATACAACTTTGAGCTGAAGACACGTCCCGCTGGAAATTGGTACCGATCTATTCCAGTCAGTGTGTCATGATATCACCGCTCAGATCGCTGTCTTGTGCGCTGTCTTTCAGTTGGCACCAAGTTGGCACTGCCAGTACATACTTGTGGTTACATTGCTATCCTTCGGATCAAGAATGTCTTCACGCTACATCCAAAAACTGGTAAATCGGCATCTACTCAGGACTGACTCCACACCACCTGCTCGAATCGTTCACTGCAGCATGCCTTTTCTGGCTACGATCTTTATGTACGGCTTCCCACATTACATTTAACATCAGCCACTATTGTTCTCAGAGCCACTGCTCGGCAGGAATTCTTCCATTATGTACACCACTAGCATTGCCATCGTAATTGATCCCTCTCTGCAACTGAGCAGCTCGTGAACCTTACAAGCCATGTCTTCAAGTTTTTCCATGCATGTAGTGCAGTTACGCCGGTTTCTTTTACTCCAGAGCTGCTTTGCTGCC
Source organism: Mycena olivaceomarginata (assembly GCA_029378375.1). NCBI lineage: Eukaryota > Fungi > Basidiomycota > Agaricomycetes > Agaricales > Mycenaceae > Mycena > Mycena olivaceomarginata. Next base: position 338,284 of record JARKIC010000136.1, on the reverse strand, counting down.
GATGAAGTTTTTCCAGCGGCAGAGGAGTGGCCGCTGCTCTGCTGCTGATCGGCCGCCGCGTCTCAGAGTCACTGAAATGATCCGTATGAGTCACGGTCTCGGGATGCCCGAGATTGCCGCCGAAACTTATTGTCTCGAAGGCCCCAAATCGGTTACTGATTCTATTGTTATCGGCGACCGTTTTGGGGCAACCAATACCTCCCGTTTACGTCCGCCTGGGACTGCGACTGATACTCCAAGTATCAGTCGCAATATCAAGTACACACAGACGCCGGCTGAGACGGAGAATATTGGATCAGCAGAAACGGCATCTGGTATTGGTCATACCAGTTACCAATTCTGTCCGACCTATTCGTTGTGTATAAGGTACAATTTCTGCAGCTCTTATTCTGGCCCATATACTAACAGTATCAGGAGCGTATTCAGAGGCACCTATACATCACTTTTTTCGGAGTGACTGGAGCCGTTCTGTTGCAACAGGATGCGGATGGAAAGTGGCATCCCGTCGCCTTCTACTCCAAGAGCTTGAACGATGTCCAACTGGAACTACGTGATCCACGACAAGGAGATGCTTGTGATCGTCTGAGCCTTAGAGGAGTGGTGGCACTTCCTCGAAGGCGCGCAGCACCCGGTCGAGATCTGGACAGACCACAAGAACTTGGAGTACTTCCAGAAGTCGCAGAATCTGAACCGGCGGCAGGCCAGGTGGTCCCTGTACCTGTCCCGGTTCGATTTTGCCCTGTTCCACCAGCCGGGTCGCCTCATGGGTCGCCTGGATGCACTCTCCTGCCGCCTGGACCATGGGGCCGGATCCGAGAACTCGCACGTTACACTTCTTCGGCCGGAGCTTTTCCGGATCCGGGCAATGGAGGGGATCGTGGTTGACAGACCCGAAATCCCCCTCCTGCACGATGTCTGGAAGGTGTTTGCGACCGAGCCAGAACTCAAGGACCCCGTTGTGCTTGTCGCCCGGGAGCTCCTCAAGATCCAGAAGGCCCCTTCTCCACGCTTGGCCAAATGGCAGATCTCGGACGGATTGCTCCTGTTTCATGGTAAGATCGTCAGTGCCACGGAATAAGGACCTTCGCCGGCGGATTATGGAGCAGCACCACGACACACAGGTTGCCGGGCACGCTGGCCGCTTCAAAACATTGGAGTTAATCTCCCAGAACTACTGGTGGCCCCAGTTGTCTCGACACGTCGGTCAGTACGTCGGAACCTGTGACGCATGTAACCGGACGAAGGCGCTTTGACGACTTCCCCACGGTGAGCTCCATCCGACCGAGATTCCAGCCGAGCGCTGGGACACCGTCTCGGTGGACTTCATAGTCGAGCTTCCGGAGGCGCACGGGTTTCGACGCGGTCTTGGTTGTTGTTGACATCCTTGGTAAGCGGGCCCACTTCAACGAGTGCCACACCAGCCTCGGAGCAGCCGGAGCCACCTGGTTATACTACCGGAACGTGTGGAGGCACCATGGAACCCCCCGGAAGTACATCTCCGACCGGGGTCCACAGTTCATTGCTGAGTTCACCCGAGAACTGTGGCGCCTCATCGGTATTGAACCCGCTACCTCCACCGCTTACCACCCGCAGACCGATGGCCAGACTGAGCGCAGTCAACCAGGAGCTCGAACAGTTCATCCATATCTTCACGAGCTACAAACAGGACGACTGGGATGAGCTCCTACCGGCGGCCGAATTCGCATACAACAACCATGTCCACTCCTCGACGCAGCAGGTGCCGTTTATGACAGACACCGGCCGGCTCCCTCGGATGGGTTTCGAGCCTAACAGCATGCACTCGGCCGACGAATCGGTCAACGAGTTCCGCGACCGGATCGCTGCTGGAGTGTCTGAAGCCAAGTCCGCGCTCGTCAAAGCCAAAGACGAGTTCAAGCTGTACTACGATCGCCAGCATGTACCCGCACCTGAGATCAAGGTAGGTGACCGAGTCTGGGTGGATGCGTCTGACATCAAAACGACGCACCTGTCTCCCAAGTTCTCGGACAAGCGGTGAAACGCTGACTATGGGGCTGGCGGTGAAATAACCACAACACAAACCTTGTAAATGAATATGCGGCTCGATAATGCAACTTATAACAACTCAAACACTATAGTCCTCGTGCAAGTTCGGGGTTCCAATCCAGTATAGATTGTGGCAATTTGAACTTTAGTTCTCTTTGAGAAGCAAGACTTTACAGGTCTACAAGTCGTATAGATAAAACTTGCTCGAATCCGTTCTAGGCGCAATCGCGATAGACAGACGAGATTTTATGTTCAACGGTTTTGTATGATGTGGGTCTAGGTTTTGGAGATAATACTCCGATGCGTAAAGCAAGTGATCCTTATGAATTCCGATTCCAAATAGTATCCGCGATTGCTAATCCTTGCGAGATTACAACCAATTGTCAAGTCTGATCCGTTTCCTTATATTCCACGCGTCCGTTCCGTTTATCCAATATGTCCACGCGTCGTTTATAAAGATCAAAATCCAACACAGATAATATTCAAACAGGGAAAACAAACGAAACTTGATATAGCTTCTGGGTGTCTCCGAATGAATGACTACTCTACCGGTTAAGCAGTGAAGTCTAGTAACTTCGCGTCCAACAGGTGGGGTGAGATTCACTGGTGTTCCTCCCATAACCATCCACTTAAATACAGTTACAGGATTCTAAATATAAACGAGACTGATACAAACGAGCAATAGGGTTCAGGGTATATGACTAGTGGTATGGCAGCTAGCCGATGAACTCCTGTCAGATATGAAGCGATGAGTAAAATTGAGAGAGATTTATAAGGAACATCAACGAGCTGAGCTTAACGATGAGTCAAGATCTACATCGCTTAGAAGGATCGTGATGGGATATTGTTGATATGTCAACTTTTAGCCGACCTCCTCGTCAGCACTTCGTTACCCTCCTTGGTAACCACCCGCTCAAATAGTTCCGCCTTGAACCGCTTAAGTGATTTGTCTGAAAATCGTGATAGCCGCCGCTTCCCAGTACCTGAGTACGGTTTCTTAGTCAACTGGTAGATCGACCAAGTCCAGCTCCCTCTTGGCAGTTCTAGAGACGTCAGACGATGCCTAACAATGATCCCTCTGGTTCAGAAGGATGTTCCCTCGTAATATGCCCTTAGTCAGGGATGTGCAGTAGCCCCAATCCGTTTCCAGGATGGTAAGGCACTTTCCGTGATTCGCTCCATTAGCGACTTCCCACTTCAACCCTTTACCAGGATTGTCGTCCAGCGCCTTTCTAATGGTTCGTGACACATTATATCCCTTTTAGCTAACTGCTCAGGCCAGCAATAGCCCTTGTGAGATGACGTCGTAATGTAATGAAGTACATTATAGTATGTTGCGACTCGAGCAGATTTGAATAAATGCCTGGGTGCCCCAATACCAGGTCTGTCAGCGGCTCGGACCCTTCAAGGTCGTACAGGTTGTGGGAAAAGGCACGTACAAGCTCGAGCTCCCCCCATGCTACTCCCAGCTCCACCCGGTCTTCCCAGTGGTGAAACTCGAGCTTGTGAAGCCGGACCCGTTCCCCGGATGCCCCCGGAACGACGAGCCCCTGCCTATCCTCCGGACGGATGGAGATGAGAGGTGGGAGGTCGACGAGATCCTCGAAGCATGGGTCCGGTACGGCAGCCACTGGTACATGGTGTGCTGGAAAGGTTATGGTCCGGAGCACGATAAGTGGGTAAAGCACTCTGACGTCTTCGCCAAGACGCCATCCATGCCTACTACCTGCCGCTAACCCAACGCTCCTTGCCGGATAGCCTCGGCCACTTTCGACTCGCTGTCCTTCCAGAGGTGTGATAGGACCATCCGCTTTATATGTCAGGACAGCCGTATTCCAAGGGGGGGGTGATGTCAGGGGAACCCCCGCTTCGGACGGTTTTCCATCCGGACCCGATCCGGATGCTTCGGGCGCTTCGGGCGCTTCGGACACTTCTCCATCCGGACCGGCTCCAGACACTTCGGATGGTTTTCCACCCGGCGCTCCAGATACTTCTGCGCCCTTCTATCCGACCGCCAAATCACCCAGGACATTTGTCCGCTCTCGCTGGCACGTGCTGTGCGATCAGGCCCGCGATCATTGTAGATACATCCGGACACGTGCTACTGGGTAGTTACCAATTAGTATATAAGGTTTCACCTAGCGTGGGAATCCTCATCCTTTCTTCTCTTCGGATTCCCCCGCTAGGTGCATAGTATTTCTGCTCCTGTATTCTAGTACCTATATTTATGCTTCAGGATTCCCCCGCTAGTTTCCGCGCCCCGCGCTGAGCTTAAGGTTGCCCTTACACGCACTGAGAGAATATTTCGGGGGACCATGAGATTCTTCAGAGCTAGAAATAGTCAGGTGAGTGCAGCCCAGAGCTCGGAACATTCGGAACCCGCACACTGGCCAACAACTAGATAAGTCGATGTAATTTTTGTCAAGCTCTTCTGTGTTTCCTCGGTTTTGGACCTTCAAAGCGGAAGGGGTCGCTGAACCCCACCACTGATCCACCGGGTCGGTCCGATTTTTTCTTTGAAAGACTTTTGTTTTGTTCCTCAGAACCTGGTCTCTTGCACACCCTCGAAGACCTCGGACTTCCAGCTTGTCCACCTCCCATATTCTAACGCACTTGTCCTCGGGTAGCACATAATTTTTGCACGTTGGACAATCGGTGCGCAGCTGAGCAGTTGCCTGGGTATTGTCTTTGAAGGGAACCGGGGTGGAGGGCGTGCATCCGGATGTGCTCGTGCTGACAGTAACAGGCCCGGAGACCGTGGATCCAGATGTACTCGAAGCCGACGGTGGTGTTGAGAACGGAATATCTGGCTTCTGTGCATTGTGACGTGTGTTAAACTGCTTTTGTCGATCTTTGCCGATGGTACCCTTTGGTAATGAAGGGTTGCGCGCTCTGTTTGTAACCTCCTTCAGAAATTTGCGATTATCCTCGTTCAACTGCATGAGCTGCATGAGTTCCGTCGGTATGGTGACTTGGTTGTTCAAGGCGAATTTAGGTATATCGAGACAACGTATACCAGCCAGATCTCGGTAAACCCGACCAATATCCCAATCCTCGGTCTGAGTATTGATCAGCCAGCATGTTTATGTATATGTGTCTCTGGTACCTGTATCCCAGCCCGCTGAACACAAGGGCCCAGCCAGATCTCCCATGCTTGGAGGAAATTCCGCTGAGATGCTAGAAAGAATACGGCTAGCATAGGCGATGTTGCTTTCGGAATCATCCAGACGTTGTTTGCAAGGGTTCGCAAGAACAGTGCAACTTGGCTTGGACCGCCGGTCCCGGACATTTCTCCTGGAATCTGCACTCTTGGTCAGTGCTACGTTTTGCTGTTATCGTGTGTAGCTACATGATTCCACTCGGTTTCGTTATACGCGTGCTGTGGTGTCCACTGGTTCCATATAACATTAATCTGATTCCGCCACTGGTATAGTCAATATGAAGTTGCGAGGTCCGCAGTCGTTACTTGTGTCGCAAAGTGTCTCGAATATTGGCGTTAATCCTGTGGTCTGGTTATCCTGCCTTGGTCGACTATTCAAAACAGTGTAATGCGATAACGTACGTGCACAACCTGTCTGAATGCTTCCTGTTCGTAGATGCGGGGAGCAACCGCGTTCATCTGTTGTATTACCGCCCCTGCGTCTGGGTCGCTCTGATATTCATGTATTTTGTCAGCGTGCTGTATCACCTTGTGACTGGACGTACCTCCCCGTCCTCTCCTCGGCGCCACCCAAAATGCAGGTCCAGATCCGACACCCATTTCTCTACCACATATTCCAGCACTCCCTTGTCCTCCAGTTCGATGTTCCAATCACGCTTGTTTCGGGAGTTCATGCGTGTGGTCGGAGCACGCTTTGGTCCGCTCAGCCTCGTTCGAACGGTTAGCCGTTGGTTTCGCCTATGGGTCGACCCTATGCACCTGTTCTGCTCGCATGTCCTACATCGCTTTCGTCCTTGTTCACTCTTATCCTCTTCTCTGTTCTTGGGGTCTCCGACTTTGACGTCTTCGTATTCGTCGTTGTAATCTGATATGTTGTCATCGTCGTCGCTGAAGTCCTCTGACGCATCCATAACATTGATTTTCCGTGGTATACCGCGTTCCATGAACTGTGTGCTTTTGTCAAACATACTGGAATATATGGGTGTGTCGGGACTTGGTGGCGTACTATCGGGCTCTGAACGGCATGGTTCTGTGCTTTTTCCATGAGTACCAGAGGTGGATCTTGCGAATCGGCGTCAAGGTTGAAATGGCTGTTGGCCCACAGTACTTTGACGAACAGTTTCATAGAGGGTTCCAGCATCAAAGTGGCAATGCCGAGGCAATAGTTGACCCAGTTTGTTATTATCGGCTCCTATGAGCTACTAATTAGTAAAACAAAAGAAAAAGATGAAAAAGAAACCGCATGGAAGTTGTAACTAACCCATTTCTGTTCGTATTGAGGTGATTGCAATATAAACACCAGTTCGTCGATAAACCCTTTAAACTGTGTCCTACTCAGACGTCGATCCACCTGTTGTCTGAAATATGTGTGTACTGGTTCTTGTTCTGCGTATACGGGCTCCTCTGGATGCTGTCGAGGTCCGTACAGGGTAACATATCCCATGGTGTGATGGTGGTTGTGAAGCGAGAGTTGGTGTTTTTCCCTTTGCCGAAGCGTGATATAGTCAGTTTTATATAAGCAGACTTTAGAGTGCACGCATACGGGTGAAGTCCATCATGAGCCTCCAAAGTGGTGAAACTGTCTGAGAGCGCGGGCCTGTGAATGCATGGTATCAGTACTGGATGTCAGGATAAAAATATGTAATAACGTGCATATCCACAAATATTGTGTTGATGACCTTCGTTGTTGTAATAAATCGCGAATATACTGCAACAAGGAGTCCCGTGGTCATATAGGCAGTCTATGCAGCTCACAACGGGTGCTTGCAGTCGTTACACTGCATGCACCCTCCCTGACGCTCCTCTGGAGGCAGGTTTGCTGAACGCTTACTGGTCCTAAGACAAAGAGAGAAGTTGTGGGAACATACACGACGCTGTTCGGTCACAACGCGTGATCGCATAAAAGACATGTGTTGGTCACGTCTATCTGGTGGGTTTTACCATTAGTGCTGTTCAAATCTTTCTTCTACGCCGTGTTCTGATCATGTATGTAAGTTGTATTGTTGGACGCTATTCGTTGTTCTGTACTAGTACATCGTTGAAATATCGTGCAACAAGACGGGTCGCTGTTATGTACTGCCACTATTAGTTACGTGCGTTCATGTGTTACAAAAAGGTTGTCGTGGGGAATGAATGACTACCGAGTACCACTTCAACATTTTCCGAGAGACATAGACTGTTCATGGGGTAGAACCCGTGATCTCCGTCCACGAATTTGACAGCGACTACGTGATTACCATATGCATGGAGATACAATGGCTCCGTCAGTGCGTACTGCCCCGTACGAGCCCTGTCTGACTCGCTGTCCGGGCCAATGACAACCACACGCTCGGTGATTTCTACCAACCATTTTCCGGAGTCGATGTCCCGTCTCGGCTTGATGCACCTCTTGTTGATGGAGTACATGTTCTGGTTTTTGCCAACTGAGCAAACATCGACCTTGCGCGTCTTTGTGGTCACCGGCTCCGAAAGTAGGACCCAGCCACAGCTTCCTTCCAATGTGCGCTGGACTTTCGAAATCGTGCTATTCGCCAAAGTCGCGATGCCGAGGATTTGTACGTCGAGTCGTCTCCCCACGAGCTCGGGCTGGCAAAGCCATCGTCCATTATTCTCTCCTGTGTATATTTTTCGGCTCAAATTAAATGGATGATATAAGGCAACCCTACCTTCCACCGGTGGATGTGATCCCCATACAGCCGCATTCACAGCGATGGGAGTTGTAGATCGGGGAGGAGGTGGTGCCGTTTCGGTGTCGCTGCAGAAGGGGCCTCGATAGGTGACAGTGCGTGGATTCGAGGGTGGTTCAGGCGGTTGCCCCCCGAACAAAATGGCGGGCGGAAAAAAGCGAGCCTTGACTACTAATAAATAATTCATAAGAAAAACATAGCGAGGTCGACAGCAGGTTACTTGCACCAAATGTCTGACGTTTTCGATAGGAACCTGGACGGTCTCGAGTGAATGGTCACCCCAAATCGTAACCATTATCCCTGCGACATCGGGATTCTGCAAACGCGTGGAATCTACTGGTTTGAGGAGCTTTCCCGTGTGTCTCTCAGGAGGCGGCTCTACGCCGTTCTTGAGGCGGTCGCTGCGCTCTCGGCCGTTGAAGTCGCCGATGATCATACCGATGAAACCTTTATGTGGGATATGTATGTGGCCCTCCCCGTGTTCATGCTTTTTCGCTTCTTTCGACAGTGCTATAAAATCATTTGACTTCGCGACAATGACTTCAATGCCTTCGAAGCCGCGCTGGCTCGTGCGTGGCTGGGATAAAGGCAGGGTCGATGATACTGTCAGGTCGTTATCGGAGTTGCTTTCGCTCCAGCTGGCAGAGGGCAGATGATTTGTTGCCGTGGTAGTCCAAAGTTCGTGCTCGAAGTCCACGTCTGAGCAGCGAACTTTGCATGAATGGGGCACATCCTTATATCTAGAATATCCGACATTTGCCTAACAGCTGGTCAGGAGGAAAGGAAAAATAACCAAGTGCCCTCGAAACACGTACCTCGAGTAACTCCAGGTAACCTGAACTGTGGAGCCCCAGAATCACACCGACTTGCCCCTTGTACTGCCCTCTCGTAACGCGAACGGAGTCTCCGATGGCCCACTGACGAGTAACGTGGACAATGCTGATAATGAAAAGTTTGGTGACATCGGAGGTGGGGCTCGGCCAGGTCGCCCCAACGACTTCCCAGTCTTTGGGGATGGCGACTGTGAGGAAATCACCTTCGACCTCTTCTACCCTCCCAATCGCGCCCACATACAACGCTCCGGATACCACGCGGACTCGGTCGTGGATCCGGAAATGATAGTACAAATCCAGGGTGTGGCGCTTGAGCTGCGCCAAGCCGACCTCGAAGGGTTTGGGGGGTTTCACCGGGGCCATCGGGCCTTTCCCTTTAGGATAGGGCTTGGGAGCGGGAGGGAGCACCTGTGCCATGGCGACCCGCTTCCCCGCTATTCGGATGTCGGCCACGCCCGTTATTCTGCCGGTAGAATCCTTCCGATCCCCCATCGTCACCACAACGCGATCCCCAGCGTCGAGAGCGGGAGACGGCTTTGCGAGCACGACTCGCGATAATGCACTCATCGTGGTTTCCGCGAACAGCGCGATTTCCGCGAAGGAAGGCTCCACTTTGGGAAACCATCTCTGCGACATACTGCGTGTTCGCATGTGCACCGAGGCCTTCCCGCGCTGGATAACGACTAAATCTGTCACCGTCAAAACGAACCCGACGCGGCAGTCGAACTGGTCAGGGGCGCGAACCCAAGTGTGCGGCTCGACGTCAACATCTGCGAGCATTTCCCAGTGTAGCGCGCGTTCGAATTCGGCGATCTGCATGTTTGTGCGCACATTCTTGGCCTTGTTGTATAGGACGAGCTCGCGGGGGCTGAGCATACGTTTTTGCTCTGCCGAGGGCGCACCTGCCTCGCCCGCCGCTTCTCTCGCCACGTCTCGCTTGTAGTGCGCAATCTTGTCTTCGTTTTGGAAGTGCACTACCCACTTTTCTACTTCACGGGCGTCGTCTTTGTTGCTGGGCAAACGATAGACGAAATCCTCGTCCACAGCTGTGTCGTTGACAAACTCTGAGAACCGCGCACGGTCATTGTATGAAGAGGTCGTAATTTTGAAAAATGGTACCTCGGTCTCCCTCCATCTCCTGCTCCTCCTCCTTGCACTCCTCACCTGCATCCTCGTCCGAGTCCTCGGCCTGCTCATCAAAGTACCGATGGATGCGCGCGCTGATCACATATGCAACTGTGGTTTTTGATGAAGGGGGGGGGGAGATACTCCTCCGTCTCGGTCTCAGAGCCTGACTCTTCGTCCTGAGGAAACAGTTCGGAAGCAAGCTGGGAAGTAAATCAGCCAAGTGGGACAACGTGACGCGATGGAAGCTAACCTTTGAGTTGGGAGAGCCAGCCAGAGTTTCCCCCTCTTGCTCAACCTCCGTCTAATACATTCCGTAGTCAGTAAAGTTAGCGGAAATACTATACAATCATATTCACATCTTGACCTGGCAGTGTGGGATTAGCACGATCTTCCAGCCATCGGAACGGTGGCGGGGTGGGAACGCGAGGGCGAGGCCCGCCCTTCAGCCATTGCTCCTGCGCCTGGGCCAGATTAGCGCGCACGAACGTCGACTCCTCGTCTCGGCGCACTCACGCCTCCATCGAATCCTCGTCGTTGTAGTCAGCTTTGCTGTCTTCCACTTCTCCATGTCAGTCCCCTCCTGTTTCTTTTGAATCGAAAGCTCACTCTCTGCGTCTGTATCTTCCTCCGCCTGGTCGTCGATGTACATCGAACGCAGCGGAGCGCCTTCGGGATCATTGGTGTCTTCCACTGCAGAATGTAAGGGTTTTATCGTATTCTGATACTGAGGAGCTCACTTGGACCGTGGAGCACATTCTTGTGGTCGAATGGAGCGGTGGGCGGGTGGGATCTACCCGTCGCCGTGGTCAGCTTTGATACTACCGCTGCAATGCCAATATTTTTTTTCGTAAACTTTATAAACGTGTTTGACGCGCTCCTTTCAGTACCAGTGGGACCCGAAGGCCTTAATTGCAAGTTTATTGCACTATCTACTAACTACAGATCGGCTACGGATACTTACCTCAAGGGCGACATGGACTTGCAGACAAGGAGAGAAGATGTGACATGTCACACTTGACGTTAGACATAACCGTAGTTGATGGGTCGGTTTCTCGGGAGATCCCGAGAAACCAACCCATCAATGGGGATCAACTCCGGTGTCTTTGGTTACGGCACGCTCCTGGCTCTTGCTTCTTGACCGCCATGTCGTCGGTGCGCTGCGTTGAAGATGTGGTGGGCAGGGGGGCGGGAGACCATGGAGCTGCAGGTATATATAATTGAGATGGAATCCTTGTAAGAGCTTGAGGCGTTGATAGAGCGAGTATAAGAACATGCTGAATCGATGAAAGCAGGGGAGCGAGAGGCAGCAACCAACACCAAAACAGGCGGAATCGAAGGGCACGAAGGACGGGCAACAAATTCTGAAAATAGGAGGAAGACTTTGAGAGGAGGGCCAGGATTGGCTGAGGGGAGAGGGCGCCAGAACATGCTGACTCGATGAAAGCAGGGGAGTGAGAGGCAGCAACCAACACCAAAACGGGCGGGATCGAAGGGCACGAAGGACGGGCAACAAATTCTGAAAATAGGAGGGAGACTTTGAGAGGAGGGCCAGGATTGGCTGAGGGGAGAGGGCACCCTGTAAGTAAATCGAAGGACTAATCGATCGGTAGCCGTCGTATTTGTGCTCTGTCGATCAACTTGCTATACAGTGCCGACCGTCTGGGTGGTCGACATATGTTCCAGGTATCTTTCGAAGGTACGTGCTCGCCCTATCCCATCGAACGCCACTCCGTATTCGTCATCTTCAATGCAGTAGTGTTGGTACTGCGATCTGGTTGTGTCAAATTAAGTATACCGCCGCCCGATATATCGTCTTCGCCAACGTTCGGCTAGTGTGCGCGCAGTGTTTTTTTACCCCACCAATGTTTGCTGTACCTTTAATTCAATCGCCCCGCACGTCGGCGTACCAATTTACCTTATTCGGTTTTCTTTGTACTGTCGTGAGCCTGTGTCTCTATCCCGGATGCAGCGCTGTGTGTCTAGATCGTTTGTCTGTAGGCCTGCTCAACGCGCTTCTAGTGCTGATCCTAAGGCAATTTAATACATGGTGTAACGAAGCTTGAACTTAGACCGCGATAATGGTCACGTCACGTCTCCCCTGGGGGAGGCGTGATGTGACCACTGCTCTGTTCGTGCCACTCAACAATGGGAGTGGGCAGCGATCGAGCCATCAGCAATCTCTTTGTTCATGTTGATTGATGAAGCCTTCCCGCAATCTGCCTCTTACCAAACGCCTTCCTGTTTTCGAGCTTCCCTCCCTCCCTCAGAGCTAAAGCTAGGAGACAAAAGTGAATTAAAAGTAATTACCTAGAGATTGGTTAAGCACATTTTTTTTGTGCTCCCCCGAGTTGTGAATTTTGGTCCCCCGGCATCACGGCCTGAGTGGTAATAAAAATTTGACCTTTACCAATCTCTAGATATTTGACTTAAAATGGGTGCCGCATACAGCCGGGAAGCCCCAAATGGCCATATAGCTCAAAAACGCGAAGTGCTGGGACCAAATCATAGTGGTCACTGAGCGTGACTTTGCGTGATTAAGGATCGAGACACCTCAATTATCAGTGTCTTCTCAAATCCTTCGATACATAGACCTTGTATTGGGTGAGATAAAGTATATTCTGTCCTTCTCAAATTTCCTAGGGGCCACAGCTGCTCTGCAGGTGAAGAATTACTCCAAACATGCAGCGGCGCGGTTTGATGTGGCTGTGTAGCAATCCATCAGCCCATCTGATGTCCATCGCTGCCCACTCCCATCAACAACATGAACCCGCTCTCGTCTCCACTGTTTGCTGCTCCTATGCCTTGGCTCCACGCGTCTTCGAAATCCGATGCCTTCGACGCCGGGGCCGCTGCTTCCACGATTGCGTCTCATTTCCAGGTACGCGTTGCTGTGGTATGTATGCATTGAAGCTCACTTTAGTCTACACAGATGCCGTCTGACCACCTCCTGCCATTTATGAGGGCTGTTGAAACATCGAACACCTGGCTCACGCTGATAGGGCGTGTACCAAAACATGCATGAAAACACCAGTTTTTATTTCATTTTGAACCTATTAGCGGGCAGAAGTGAGGCATTAGATTATGAGCGTACACCCGCCCTGGGGTGGTAGGCTACACTATTGATGGCCGAAAGTCAGTGTAACAAACCAATTATGAAGGATTGAGTAGACTTGACAAGGCAGCCCAAAAGGCTGTTACGTCCTGACTATGATATTCTACACTGAGCTATGGATGGTGGCGGTAAGCCATTATCTTATGCGCTGGAGGTGAAACATCAGGGAACTACTCAGAATTATTGACTTGCCATCTCAACGGCCTCTGAATAGTCTGATGACTATTAAAACAAGATATACGAAGTCAGGATTGGTACAACCACATTAGGGCCGGCAGGGATATAGCGCCGCGCCATTTTGTGTATAAGACCAACTGATTAGATTAGGATGAAGACTTGTTACCGAGTTACTCCTCACTGTGGTTACTCGGGCAGATCTGACCGTTAGAAAGATGCGGACCTCGCATCACGGATTTACTGATATGATTGATTGATGAGGATCGACACTATAGTGTAGCGCCGCGCTATACTTTACTGGTCACTATACTGTTGTGCTAGTATAGCGCCGCGCTATCCTGTCAATCTGCTTGAATATTTACTATGAGTCCCACTGAGCTTGTGAAGTGTGGGCTGATAGGGAAATTGAATAGAATTTGACTAGGACTGACTTGACTAGTCAGTGATGACAGACTTGCTCAGTCAGAAAGATGGAAACCAAGACAACTAAAGCACGTCTTATGGCGTGCTAGAGAAATACATGTGGACTAGCCCCGGTAGCAGGTCATAATACCCATGGTTGAGAATGTCTTCTACGCCATTGGCCATTCACTACTCGGGCTCCCACTCTTCATTGTTCCTATTCATTCCGTCTATCTCCTTTACTTCTCTCTGAAATGTATAAAAGCCAGCTGTGTACTCTGTATTAGCCAGTAAACTATCCCCCAGATATACGGGCAATATAGTAGACTCTAGATTTGTGACAAGACATCAGATATATTTGCAGACGCACAGAAAAGATTAAGAGATACGGGACGTCGAAAAGACTACCAATCGCATTGATATAAGAGCCTCGTTCAAACCTGCACCAACTTGTCTCCTGTAGCAGCGCTTTAGGCCTCCAGGACTAAGGCTTGTTGTGTAAATTGTACTCTCTTGTCTCCTGTAGCAGCGCTTTAGGCCTCCAGGACTAAAGACTGGTCTGTGCTAGTAGAAGTGAAACCGCCGCCTTCAGTGTAACTGTCCGCGCCTTAGCCCAGCGTCCACCTTCTGTGTAACCGCCCCGTTTCGTTGAAACCGCCGCCGTTCGTGCAGCGTTGGTTGATATTGAAGTAGCGTCTGTCTGTTGATAGTCTGCCCTACCTTCTGCTTCTTGGCTAGCTGCCAGTAGTGTTAGGTTCTGCCGCTCACAAAGAAACTGAAAGCTCTGAACAGTCTAAAGTTTACTTGAGTCTTGATATCCTGTTGGCGTGAAGTCCCTGCTACCCTAGCATAAACCGTGCTTAAACCGCATAGTTGCTATTGAAACAAAGCCTTATTCCAACCTTGCACACCCTTTTGACGGGTGATACGTACCCTACCTCCCCGAACACACACACACACGAGTATTAGGATTAGGATTAGTGATTTGTTTGGTTTTGGTTGGTTTGAGTAGAGTGACTAGTTCGCTTTCCTCACTAGTCAATCCATTAGATTTCACGGCCGCACCCTAGTGCACCGTTTCAACGCGTCCGCCTGATTCGGAGGATATGAACGATGCGTCAATTCGAACGGGTGTGGCACAATGGGCTTGGAAGACCGAGCTCAGTTCGCCCGTGAAGCCCATGAACAATACATTGCGCGGCTATATCCCGTGTTTAATGCTGCCCCTCATCTTCACGAATATACTTCTACATGTGTCCAAACCTGACCCCGCGCCCGTAGTAGAACGGGCGCCCGCTCGTAGTCTGCACGAAACCAGCCAGGTATATCCTCCTGTTGCGCTTGTCGTGTCGTACTTATCGCCTGAATTAGCTCTTCCTGGCCAAATCAAACTGGGTGGAACTACTGCGAGAATGCCATCGTTGTTACAGCCGGAATATTGGCAATTTGTCAACTGCACCCGATCCGTGTGGAGCCGACAAAAAGACCGCTCTATTGAAGTTCTGGAACGACATGAGGATCGAGAACCCCCTCAAGAATGCTATCCGAAACCTGGCTCTCGTCGCCCTCGTTTTGTCGCTGTATATGCTGGCGAGTGCTGTCGCCGTAATCATGTTTTTTATTTTTTTCAAACCGTTGTTTAGGGTGATGTCAATTTTTCCAGGGAAGGTCAGGCCGCATACTTGATACAGTGTGTACTCCATGTGTTCCCTGCAGTTTACATGGTCCGCTTATCGTTGTGTCCAGAATGGCCACCGCTCAACATATCCGTCTTACGGAGGCCGAGGTACTGTCTGCCGTTGACAGCACGGACGTCGGGATGATGATGGGGCCTTCCCTCGTCGCGATTTCATTCACTCCGTTGGCTCTCTTGGGCCCAGTATCCTATCTAAGCAAACATTACAAGTCCAGAATTCCTTTATTGGATGTAAGTAGGTGCATCGCTTGCTCGTACTCCCTGTTTACGCCCCACCTAGACCTGGCGAGATCTCGGAAACTGCCATAGGGTGGTTTCGGATGATCCTCTAGGAGTGCTGGAACATTTTCTATGGCACCTCATCTTCAGACTTGCCCGAAAGGAAATCGTCGAAACCGACCTGCTGCGCATGTTCTACGAGCATGAAACTGTAAAATGTATGGTGTCGCTGGAAGAAGCACCTGTGCCACCTCTGGGCTATGGCTTGTGTATGATACCTCTCTTGTCCTGTGACCACAAACTCAGTGTTTAGCAGCTTTTGTTGGAGACCAACTGGTCAATGCTGGTCGAGGACGTGTACGAGGAGGTGCTGGAAGAGGTGCCGGAGGTGCACATCACCCTTCCGCTGGAAGACACGGTCCGCAGACCTCCTGTGAAGAAGCGGAGAACAGAAGCTGCAGTGGGCAAAGCCGCGGCATCTGGGAGCTCCCGTGGATCAGCGGCTGCCAGCACCAGCAGCGCAACCGCTGCTGGCGACGCAGCCGGTGGACGTTCTTCTAAGCCGGTCGAACTCTGTGAAGCGACCTGGCTTCGACCGGGTGAGCTTCTCGCTGGAGGAGACCTTCGACGACAGCGCTGCGAGCACTGACCCAGGATCCAAAGGCGGATCCCCGCCGTCGACAAGAGTGGTAGCCTCTCGCCCGGACTTCGTGTAACCCTGCAATTGGAAGGCAGTTAAATGGATGCCTAGCCGAGTTGCTGGATTAATGACAATGCACCGCCCACAGGTCAGACTCGAGCTGTACTCAGAGGATGATCATCGTGGTGTGGTGTAAAGATTAATTGCTTATCTAATACATAAAGCTGTGTGTTCCGCGGTATGCTGACTAAGCTAAAGTACGATATAGCAGCATAGAGTGCATAGATAATGGGTAACTCTCCTTCACAGGGCCTCTGGGCATGCTCATAGTGTACGCCTGTATAACCAGTCGTCACAAACTCCGTCCGCGATCGTCGAAAGGCAAGACCCCGGCCATCTCCCTTCGGATCACCATGCCCCCCAGCAGAAAAACCGACTCAGTCTCGAGTGAACAATAAACCTCGACCTTCGAAGTGCGCACACAGTCTCTCTCCACTCTCTCCGCTCTCCCCTGTCGGAGCAAGGAGACTCCGGAGAAGATGACGGTGAAACAAGATCTCCTTACAAAAGGCTACAATGGTTTGACATCTCGGATCACTGGGTTTTACCTGCAAACCACCTAGCAGCCGAGCTTGCGGAAAAAGCGTGCAATCCTAAGCGGTGTTTGGACGCATGCCGTCTTTACGAGCTCGCGTCTGAAGAACACGCGCTGCGTATCGAGTACTGGAAGTACCTGCCGGCCTCTGATGACCCATCCGCCCCTCTCGTCACGACAAAGCACGAGTACCTCTACTGGCCTTTAGATTCAACGGTATGTCCGCTTGCTCCACGCGCTGCTCTGTCTCATTTGGTTTCAGAAAGAAGAGGTGCTGTATCTCGACAAGATTGTGGCTTCTCAGCCCCTCAAACTATCGGAGGTTCTCCATGAGGATGTACCGTTGCACGTACACCCTGACACCCAAATGCTGCACTCCTCGGGGGCCACGGAGTCTGCAGATGGAAAGCCCCTGCTTCCCGATCTTGTTCCCTCTGACACTGTGTCCATTGTCTATGTCGTCCATGAAGACAATTGGGCAAGGTTGACCGCAGAACAGCGACAAGGAGTTCTGAGGATCAAAGCGGTTCTCATCATTCATCGCTTTCCCTACCGTCACGACAGCAGGTTTATCCGATTTGATGAAGAAGGTTTCGAGGAGCTGACTCACCTCGATCGCCGTGTGTTCGTCCAGGGTGAACATCTAGACTTTGTCTACATATTCGTTCGTACGCTAACTTTCTACCAGATCTTGGGGCTCGTAAAAAACATGGCCCCATTGATTTACTAGTTGGGCGCCCCCGTGATCTTCTGGCGTGTCGCGATATGGTGGAGGAAAACATCAAGAACACCGACAGCAGTGGGTCTCGAGATAAGACACAGCGGCTGAACATGCTTTCCAATACCTTGCCCAGCAAGACGCTGGAGATGCCAGCAGGTTGGAGGTACGCTGCTCGGTCAAACAATATATTCTACAGCGGTCGCTTACTTGTCGATAGTGATGTAGCGATGCATGAGTTCGCCTGCACCTGGACCGAACACCTCCTCGATGTCCCGGAATTCGTCTTCCCGTGGACCGAGGTCAACTGGGCGATATTCGCCACCTCTGACGCCTTCACCTGGATTCACTGCGACATCATGTTCACTGTTGTCACGCTCCCCACGGGCGAGAAACTGTGGTTCCTGGGACGCCGCAGAACCGACCTACTGCCCGACGACTTGCACGGTGATATGCGTTCCAGATTCGCGTTCAAAACCTTCAATGGTTGGACCGATATGACGCAAGTGTGGGTGTTCGAGCGGCTCCACCTCTCTCCCTACATGACCTTGTACGTATTGTATTATCAGCACCACCGTATCTCGCTGATCCTCCGTCTGCCTACAGATATATGCCCGCCGGGATCCCGCACTGTGTAGCGAGTATGACCAACTGTATCGGTCTTGGCCGTCATGGCGTACCGGCCAGCAACTTGTCGCACTGCGTCTTTGTCACCCTCCACAACACCGTTCTCTCTGAGTCAACGACCAATGCAGATCACGAACCTGCGCGGCGGTTCTTGATACGGATTTTCGTTTTTGTGGTGCTCGCTTTTGTCGATATCCGAAACGGTGGCACAGCGGCTGGAGGCCTTGGACAGCACCCGACGGCCAGGATGAGTGCACATCTCCCCGATGTCACTACATGCCACGGTGTGCTCGACCTTCTGGCTCTCCGGAGCTTTGTAGTGCTTTTCTCGGCTCTCAACGGGACCAAGTACGCCTACCTTGTCAACGGTAGGGAAAAGAACGTCCTTCCGATGGATGTAGAGACAGCTCGGGAGATGTCACTGGTGTGGAAGCTGGCCCATAATATAGTGGAGCACATCATGTAGACGTTCGTCTTCGAAACCGTCTCGTCTTCGGCTCCAGTGGGCGTCCGGGATCCCTCTTCTTTTTCCGATGCTGCTGATGTGAGTACAAAATCGTTATTATGTTATTTTCTCCTATTAACTGTTATCTTCAGCTGGCGTTGGTTACCATGACCGCGTCCATGTACCGATACCTGAAGGAAGTGACCTCGGAGGAGAAGAAATCCTCAGCAAATAAATATGTTGTGTTGGATAGCCGACATAAAGAAACAATAGCTAAGCGGTAAACTATTGATCTGTATGCGATTCTATTTCAAACTGGTATGTGCTCCTAACGACGAGCGACAAACCCCACACCTGGCTCACTGGACCACCAATTGCAATCAGCCTTCCACTTCGCGGCGGTGCCTGCTTGAACCCTAGTATTGCCAACCACGTCGAACATAAACCAGGCACTGGGTATGTTGTATTCACATCTGTCGATTTCGCTCTGAAGCCTGGTGTAGCATTCAAACGAGGTGTATGTGTCAGTCACCGCGTCTGATCATAATATATATATCCTCAGCGGTGACGGGGCAACTAGAGGGCAACTCACACTGCAATTGTTCCGAAGATAGTACACTTTTGCTCCAGTCAGTTTCGCGCTGGCTCTTGTCCAGTTTCATGCCACATACATGCTCTGCGACATCAGCGAGGCCCACCAGCTCGGAGTAAAAGGCACGGGGTCTCGTCGTCTCTGGATATACGAGCTTGAAAGCTAAGCCAAGTTCCACACAAGACAAAAGGTTCATTCTAAAATCTTTCCACAGGCGACTAGCATCACCTTGGATCGCGTCGGTCAAAGCGAACAATTCATAAGATATAGAGTAAAACTAACAAATTAGGCCCATCCCAGCTTTGATAATTGCGGAGCTGGCGCAAACTCGCTCTAGCTCATGCGGAACCTCTGAACATGGGTTAACATACGTGTGAGTTCAGTGCATACACACATACCTTTCATTGCTGGTAGATTGATGATATAAACTATTCCGTTTCCCCCAATATATCTGCAAAAGGCGCAGCTTCACGAGCTCCCACCTAATAGTAAATTGGCCGGCGGTACTGGTTTGCTGTCTTTTTTCGGCATTGTGTTCACCCGGCGTCTTGTGTTTTGCGCCTGGCTCGTCATCTGACGTCCACTCCGCGTCAAATCCGATGGACATCCCATCCCTGATCAGCCGTAGGCATTCGTTGGCACAGTCAACCGTGGTGATGTACTCTATCGTGAACGAGGGGACAGAGACAGTGAATCCAGAAGACGCCATATAGGTCGGTGCGTATGAAGAGAATTGGGTGGGCGATACAAGTTTGTGCCGGTGGATACGGAGCGTGTGGCCTCCTGCGAACGATTATATCTGTCCGTGAACTGCGCCGGGTGACCTTCTGGAATTGATCTCTTCAAGCTAGCTCTAATTTGACTGCTAGAATAACGTGGAGCAAAAAAAAAAAAAAAAAAAAAGGACAGATAGCTATAGTTTGAATGCGAGAAGAGCGTCAGCTTCTATTCTGTCCAAAGGGTTTGACTTGCCTCCTCCCATTATACTTTCTAATAGCCTTGTAGCATTCCGCTGCCTCTAGATCTACCGACACTAGTCTCCCCGGTGTCTTCTCTTGTTGCATGCCTAGCTTATTTGACAAGTCGTCCACTCGGCATCGCAATGTAACTTGGTCCCATGGATGTCAACGACAGTATGATACACAAAGACCCGAGGTGAGTTCCCGTCTCTTGGTTCTTGCCGTGTGCACACCGACCGTGGACGAGTCGTCCCGATTGTATGAGTCACGCTCGTTCTGAAGGATACGCGATGTAACTGGTGTTGCCGACTGTGTTTTGGATCCTGCTTCACCGGCCATATACCCTCTTGATGTTTCTAGAATATGTGGAAGCGCGCATAACACGCTAGCCAGAAACTTCTGTGGGTCTGCACAATGTTTTCGAAGCTACGTAGCTACCGTTCCGCCTTTGCTGGCTCTCTTCTTCTTTGGTTTTCGCTGTCTAAATGTTAACTCTGCTTGCCTCCCGCAGTTTAACGCCGCATCTTCTAATCTATCTGGCTATGCTACTCCGCCTTTGCTGCCTCGTTTATTTGTTTTCGCTGTCTAAATGCTAAGTCTGCTTGCATCCCGCTGTTTGGCGCCACTTCTTCTCCACCTCCGTCGAACGGCGTAAACACACGGTCCAATCCCTCCCGCAATGCACTGGACTTTACGCACACAACGTGTTCATTTCAGAACACTACACCCTGGCTACCTTGTTTGCTTCATTTTTTATCGCCAGCCAAACGATAAATCTAAGACCGCCACTATTGCCTGCCGGCGTTTGGCGCCACATATTATCCGCGTCCATCGAAAGGCGGACTTGAACCTTTCAATCTGAATTTTCCTGTAGTCTATAGCATGCTGCGGCCCTTGCCTACCGGAGGTGCGTCTATCGAACATGGCTATTGTCCCTCTAATTGACTGTCGCCTTCTAGTCCCACTGCAAAATATTGGTCGCCGGAGGTGCGTCTATCAAACAAGCCTATAGTCTTTTCTCTCTCTAATTAACCGTCGCCTTCTAGTCCCACTGCAAAATGAGTGGTCGCCGGAGGTGCGTCTATCAAACAAGCCTATAGTCTTTTCTCTCTCTAATTAACTGTCACCTTCTAGTCCCATTGCAAAATGAGTGGTCGCCGGAGGTGCGTCTATCAAACAAGCCTATAACCTTTTATCTCTCTAATTAACCGTCGCCTTCTAGTCCCACTGCAAATGATGTGATGTGTTGGTCGCCGACTATTCTGAGGTGCGTCTGCGAGGATATAAAAGTGCACCCATTTTTTTATTCTTGGTGTGTCCCGTCCCATCTATCCGAAACGTCCGATATCTGAGTCCACACCTGCTTTCGCTATGCCCGCATCCTCTGCTCTGTCAAACACTGGTTCCAGCGCGCCGTCCACCCCGCCTCCGCAGAACACTCAGGACACCCAGCACACCCCACCTCCGCAGAGCTCTCAATCCGCGCCGCCTCCTCAGGACACCCAGCGCACCCCGCCTCCGCAGAACACCCTGTCCGCGACTCTGCCTAACGCCGACGCCTCTGACACCGACAGTCTCGTCACTGCCGCTGAAGCTGCGGCCGCGCTGCGTATCCTTTCGGAGGACAAGATTGGATCCATAGGGTGCACCAGCACTCTAATCGGAACCAAGGATGGTCCAATTGCCAACCAGACTGGCGCTAGTCTCGTATCGAAGGCCAAGGTCAAGTTCCTGTCGAACAAGGCGTGGTCTCTCACTACTAGCGAGTGAGTGTGCCGCCTTAACCGTCTCTGTCTACCTTGCCTAACCTTACCCTCTCAGCGGGAAGGCCCTCGAATTTACCGTTATGCTGACGCCCCGCTCTACATGGGCCTTCAACAACGGACCAGGCGGAAATTTTACCCAGATCGCCTGGAAGACCGGCAACAAACTTGTAAACGGCATTGAAATCACTCCCAACGCTAACACCGGCCAGTCTGAAGACAGCTGGACCAAGCTCACGCGCAGTGGATTGGAAATTGGTGTTACGTGGTCGGTCCAGTAGTACGAATCTTCTTCCTTATTGTCGCCATTCTATTATTATTGTTTTTTCGCTTTTTCTGACCAACGCCTGCTCAGCTTCAAGAACAGTTTCCTCTATCCCCGTCTGGCCGAGTACACGGTGTCAGGTCGCCCTGTTCAATGGGACACCACCATAGAGATACACGATGCTATTGACAAGCGCTGGGAAGTGAGAATATTCGCCTGTATGCATGTCCTGAGTTACGTCCTTGCTTATTTTATTTTTCTGTTTTATTCGACAGGAATTTGCTTTAAAACTGGTCGATATCTCTAAAAAGAAGAACACCAATGGACCCACAGCGTCGATGTTTCTGTCGGGCCGCAGGCCCGTATTTGTCTCGAATGCACCTGCCCTACCCAAATATAGGCACCCATCAGTGCATATGATCGGGTCATATCTATGGCACCGTGGGTGATGGAAATGTCTTGAATTCCTTACTCTCCGGTAATCCTCTCCCTTAAATTGCGCTGTTTGACTTCATCTCTTCAAGAGTGTGCTCGGAAGCTGCCGAGGCCTGCGTTCCGAATGGGAACGGCCATCACTACGCATCACAACTTCGGGGATGCCCGACAGCCGACTTGGCCGCCATCGCGGACCACATTGCATGCTGTCACTGCTTAATCCCGCCCTCTTCGCATCAACCGTGCTCGGGTAACGTTGCCCATCGCTACACCTTGCTTATCAATGCCTCCTCCCGCCTGCCTGGTGCTCTGCCTGTTCAGTTCCCCCTGCTCACGTAATGTCAACCACGCTCGGGTAATGTTGCCCATCGCCGCCCCTTGCTTATCAGTGCCCCCTCCCGCCCGCCTGCTGCCCCGCCTATTCAGTTCCCCCCCACTCACGTAATGACCTAGTGCCCCGCCTGTTTTTTGTCACCGTCGCCCGCATCACACGCTGTCACCGTAACATTGATCCCGCCCTCTCGCTAACATCGCCCGCCGCCGCTGCTGCGCGCCCCTCGCTTATCAGTACCTTCCCCGCCCGCATCACACGCTGTCACCGTAACATTGATCCCGCCCTCTCGCTAACATCGCCCGCCGCCGCCGCCGCGCGCCCCTCGCTTATCAGTACCTCCCCCCGCCCGCCTGGTTCTCTGCCTATCTGGTTCCCCCCCACATGTAATGGCCTAGTGCCCCGCCCGTCTAGTTGCTGTTACTCACCTATTGCCTGCTCATCATTGCGCCGTGGCCCACTCGACTCTGATCAGGCTCTTGCTCTCACTCCATCTCCCACCTTCGCTTGTACATATCTGCTTTCCCATCCACCATGCAGATCTCCGTGCATACCGCCATCTTGGCGCACACCTCCATCTATGTGCTATTCATTCTCTCCTTATCGGCCATGTGCGCCGCTGCTAACATGGTAAGCGACGTGTATTATCCTCACGGCTTACTGCACCTCCCTTCATCATTCTTTTCCCCTCTCCCTATCATGGCAAAGAAGCTCAAGACCAGCTTGTCTCGCGGCCACAAAATCTCATATGGCAACTCATACAGCAAACGCGCTGCCAAAAGCATCCCTTTGAACAGAACAGGGGCCCAATTGAAGCAAAAGAAGACGCGGTTCACAGAGGAGATAGCGTGTATGTCAATTTAATGAGATTATGCTCAACTTACTCATTTGATTCCCTTGTAGCTCTTACTTTCTTACAGCGTGATGAACTGTTCGGCCAAGGGGCATACGACGTCCAGATGG
This sequence comes from Mycena olivaceomarginata, assembly GCA_029378375.1. Taxonomy (NCBI): domain Eukaryota; kingdom Fungi; phylum Basidiomycota; class Agaricomycetes; order Agaricales; family Mycenaceae; genus Mycena; species Mycena olivaceomarginata. The sequence continues at coordinate 314,512 of JARKIC010000136.1, read as the reverse complement.
AGGATGCTCCAACATACTACTCGGCAGATGCCTCCGACAGCGACAACGCCGACATTGACAGCGATGAAGCGGAGGCGTTTCAAAGGCCCCCGGCTGGTGAGGAAGGCATGTTCCACAGCCATGCAGGAAAGGAGGCGATATTCGATCAAATTGGCAGAAATGCAGGCCGGGGTACGTCTTCGTGGTGGACACATTTTTATTTAATGTACACTGATGTCGTGTGCAGTCGTGGGGACTCTCGCCGACGCGCAATGCGTGTCCAGCTCATGGTAAACGCGTGGCGATCGCAAATTCCCGCTCTCGTCGATGCATATCTCCTGTTGAAACAGTGCGGCCCCATGAACTCGGATGATGTGCCCGAGGCATGGGGAATTCAAGTCATCGGATTGGAAGGCGCGCAATTTCTTGTGTTCAATTTCCAAGGTCACTTATCTACATTCATTCAGAAAATGGAATTCGTCGTTTCGCTCATGTACCCACTGCCTGCGAGGTCAACGAATCACTCGTGCGCCACGGCTACATTGGCGCGAGCCCTGACAGGGTTTCCATTGCATTCCCCCTCCGTACCCTGGAGATTTATCGTCAAGTTCATCGTGTATGTCCGCGCTACAGTCTCGATGCACTGAGCAAGACACTCATGAACATTCACCATGTAAATCCCCCGCCCGTATTCACTCCACAGTCTAATGTTTTGACTGACAGGCTGCTCATCGAACAACGCTCGCAGAGCAACTGTCTGCTGCGTATGACGCGTACCTGGAAATCATGCGTCAGGTTGATTCCCGAGTCCATGTTGCCTTGGGCCGTGATGCGACGTGGTACAGCAAGAATGTGTGCCCGCCCTGTATGTACAAAACTGAAAATGAACCCCCCCTCAAATTCTCCTTGCTCTCCAGCATGGATGGAAATAATTCTCTCAAGCTTGTCGACAGCGCCTTTCGTGCTGGCAGTGTCCGCCCTGACGATCGCCGACTTAATTCTTTCCGCTGGCTGACACCGGATCAAGTGAACGTTTATAAAAATGAGGTAGCCGACTCGCAGAAGGTAATGTTCCGGCATGTATTGAAATTCCACGAACCCTGCTGATCCCAAAGAAGGCGCGCAGGAAGACCACCACCGTGTCCCCGTCCAATGTCGACCATGCCCCATCCATCGTCCATGAATCCACGGGTACCTCTAGCTCAACTTCGACTTCTGCGCTGAACCCGCCAGTCGAGACTGCTGACATTGAACTACCTGATGTCAACCCGGGCGCTGATTCGGAAGTGAATCAATCCATACCTCTAGATCTCCAAGACGACGACATCGCGTGGCTGAACGTCAACGAGCTCACCTCGAACGAAACGGAAGAACTCGCCAAATGTCTAAATACCTGCGTCGAACGTTGGAAAGCGGCTGGCCCTGAGGCCCGCAAGAAAATGTTCGCCCTCTTTGCAGTTGCGGGAATTTTCCTTTCGGTATGTCGCCACGGCCATGTTCTCGTCATGTGTGACATGATAAGAAGCGGCGAACTGTGCGTGAATTTTTTTCAATGAATCATTTTCTCTGTCTCGCCTACTTACCATACCCCATCCAGGATGAAGTATCCGCTGGCACTCGTCAAACGCCTCCTCGACACATACGGCGCAGACATCTGCCTAGGCTATGACATCATGTGCGCATTTTTTAAAACTCTCTACCGTAGCTCCCTCGGCGCGGACGTCGTGGCTCTGCGTCTCCGTGGTGTGGTACCGGCATTCCACGGCCACGCGCACAACCGTACTTGCCAGCTTGGATGGCTTCCTCTCTACGTCGAGGGTGTCGGATGCGAGGATTTCGAAGAATGTGAGCGCACATTCAGCAAATCAAACAATCTCGCATCCATCACCCGCGGACAAACAGCATTCCACCGCCAGCAGACGATTGACGAGCATTTCCAATATCACGATCAAGACAAGCATGCTGCATCGGGTTCGCATATTTCTTTGCTGTGGATGAATCTAACTTATGTTTATAGGGAACTTCATCTTCCAGAATTACAGGCAGGCACTCGAGAAGATTGTCTCCAACCGGGCCCAGCTCGTTGTTCTGGAAGCGCAGCTTGGCACCACCGGTAACGACTATGAAGCATACTACACGGCTGAAGTGAAATATTTCCAAGACCTTCGTTCCGAGCCCCGCGAAATTCAACAGAATTGTGACTACATGGATCTCTTATTGAAGTTTTACACTGCCCAGTACGTTTCTGTTTCCTTCACTGCCCTTGATTGATAATTCATCTTCTCGTATTAACAGAGAAGACGCCGACCGCGCGAAGGAGAACTATGCGCAACGCGATTATCTCATCATCTACCAGGGCTACTCGGGTAAGCAACTCGCTGCTGTTGACACCCGCTATCGCACCACTTGGACGAAATTCGTCACCATCCAAGAGACCCTCTGCCGTTTTGAGGACGAACATCTGATCTCAGAACGATGGACGACCACCTCCGACCAGTACAAGGCCGGGCTCGTGCTCTTGAAAGAACGCAAGTATCGCGCTGCATTGAGCGAACTCGAACGTCTCGCGGTGGCGCGACTTTTCGAGCTTACAAAATTAAATATGAGCGGCGTTGGTGCGTAATCTTGTCCTAATGATTGACGAGTTCTTATGTCTATGTAGGATATAAGCTTCGGGAAAAGATATCGAAAGCCCTCAAGACCCGTGCCAATGCTATCCGCCGCGCTCTTACTACGTACAACAAGGCCGCCAAGGCACTCAGTCCGCCACGCGACCAACTTCAATGGGCCGATGTCATCGCCCACACCTCGCTTGCGGAGTTCGATCTTCTCCGTGACACCCGGACTGATGTACGCGCACAGCCGTGGGCGCAGCCAGCACGTCGGGAAGCCATGGTTCTTTACTTTGGCATCAAACGAGCAAAAGAAGAGCTCATCCGCCTCAATGTCGAAATTCGACGTCTCATCACGTTCATGTATGATGAACATGTTGATCTCCACAGAGCCGTCGCTGCCAACCTCATCATCAACCCTCCCCTTGCTGCGGAGCTCTCTGAGCGCTGGCTTCACGCGACCCGTATCAGCACCGCCGTCTGTCGGCGGCTTGTAGAAACCTCTAACCTCAATGGATTCACCGGGAACCTATTCCCAGGCTCGCGCGAAGGCCGGGACACTGAGCTTGGTGGCTCAGTTCCTCCTCCTCGATGGCTGGGAAGTATCCTCGGCATTGCCCAGTCCAATATCGAGTACGAGGAACCCGAGTTGGCAGGTGAACATGTGGAGGACGGCGTCGATGATGATGTCGTTGTCAGAGAGCTGGATATTGACGAGGATGGGTTAGCTGGACTCATGGAGCATCTTAGTACCTTTGACGACACGTAAATGTATTGTACGCTTTGCTGGACTTGTATTATTTGGCGTGAGTTCGGAAAAGCTCGCGTGAATCTGGAAGCAAACCCGATTGGCTCGGGTCCTCGGACTGTCCATGTGACCGCGTGAAATGAGGGAGGAAAGAATATGTCTGCCCGGTTTAACTCACTTTATTCAAGGTGTTTGAAGCGTGTTTAACGTGTAGTAAGTAGATATACACATTATGAGAAAGATTTGAATGCTCAAGGAAGATATTACAGGTACCGTGGGCAATTCAATGTTGAATCTCTGCCAAAAATGGCTTCAAGGTCCAACTTCTGACTGTACTGAAGCATACATCGTCAGAGAACTCGTACTAACCTTAGCTGAGAGTTTCATTTAGCCTCTGTCACTTTTTTTGCAGTTTTTAGCGATAAGATATCGGTTTCATGAATCTGAAAGTTGAAACCGACTTCAACTACAGTCCCAGTCAAGAATTTGACTGCTTTGAGGGCGCATTTCATGTTCTGGTGAGTTTGAAGTCAAAAGACCCCAGATGTTTCGCAGGGAATAGACGAACACAATGCTAATCTTGCATAAAAGAATATTCCAGGCCTCGTGGTATCGACTAGTGACGCCAAAATTACTGAAAACCTGATTTTGAGCGAAATTTGAACTACCTTGAAATCCTCCAGAAATTTAATATATTTTACAGCGAATAGAACAATACCAGAATCCAAAGGCTTGTTATCGTCAGGATCTTAGATATGGAGCAATTCCTATATTACACATCAGAGTCAACTCTCTGAATAACCGCATACCGCTGACCAACAGCCTTGAGATATTTTTTTTAACGCTCTCATAGACTGTATAGTCGATACTATGCATAAAGAAACCTTTAGATACCTACCAGACGGCTGGATTCTTTTTCTCCATTGATGGAAACCATTTGTGATGAAAGTCCTGCAGGAAAATACCTAGACTTTGTAGGTTTTGATAGAAAATGCACAACCTTATAATATATTCAATCTATGCTCCTTGACTCTGCGATGTATCTTGTAGCGTGCTGAAATCGGAAAATTAGTGTTTCTCGGGCGCTCACCTTCCGCTTTTGGACTTCATATCTTCAATATTAGTGGCGATGCCTGTCAACTGCTTCTCTTCACCCACTTCTCACGATGCCCGGCCTGTCAACTCTCCTTGTCTTCATCCACCTCCCATGGTCACGACGTGGCAATTGGATGTCCCTGGCGTCTCGCTGCATGTCCCTCCTGTGCGCGACGGTTATCACCCAGAGGCTCAGCCTCCTGCGTTCAATAGTTTAAAATTTCACCCTCTTGGATTATTTGACTTGCGTCGCCACCTCGGTGCTCTGCCCCGTCACCCTGGGATTTTCGAGCGTTATCGTTCTCGTTTCCTTACATCTGACATTGCCTGGTTCGCTGCTGGCGCAAGTACGGACGGTCGACACTTCCCTCAGCAACCTGGGTTCTTCCCTGAATTCGATGACCTACGACTCTCGCTGCCGGCCGGGGAAGCTGGGGGGTACTGCGAGAAAAGCTTTCAGTGAGCGCATTCGCACTCTCATTTTCGATCTGGTGCGCATGTTTGTTTCCTATAATTGATTCTACTAAACCATCTCATTCAGGCTACACTTTGGGATCGCGTCTTTGGCGGGACAACTATGATCTTGCACATTGAGGGAACCACTGTTCCGAACACCCCCTCCCTCCCTGAATATCTTCGTTGCTCGGCATACCTGCCGCCTTCCTTCATCGCAAATAACCCGGGACGCCACCCCGACATCGCTCGCATCGTCCAGCTTTTCATCGAGTCGGTCGGTGTACCCACGGTGCAGGCATGGCGTGACAACGCCCATCTTCGTGGGTGGCCACTCAACCAGGCAGGCCCGTCACCTCATCAGAACACCCCTGGTACCATTCTGATCCCGAATCCGCGGCCTAATTCGGCACACTACACGTTCTTGGGTCGCCCCGTGGGCGCCCTCGAGGCCATCCTTACAACACCGGCACCACCCAACATCACCCCCGTCTACATTATCCCCGACGACGATGATGACCCAGTGGACGACACTGTCTGGGACTTGATGGAACAAGCGCGTTTGGCTGAGGCGTTGGCTCAGGAACGACTTGAGCAGGTTGAGCTCCTCCAAGACCATATATCTCGCCTCCAGGTGCAGCTCGAGCACGAGCGCGCACAATGTAAGTTACGACATATTTCCGGTTCATGGACTACATTAATTCTACTGCTCAGCTGCCATTGCATCTGCCTCCGCAATCCGTCCCCCGGCCACGCCAACTCGGTCACGACGCACTGGTGCTACCCCCGTCAATTCTGCGCCCGCTCGTTCCCCTGCTCCCCGTTCGGCCCTGGCACCGAGTCCTGGTCGCCAGCCTCCACCATACACTCTTCCCCCTCCCTCGGGCCCATCGTACCTCGAGGCTGGCAGCAATCTGACCGCTGTCATCGCTTCGCTTGAGCTTGATGACTTGGCTCCCTCGATCCGGATGGTGATGCGAGGTTTTGAGGTGTGGAAATGGCACCAAGAGCTCGAGACTTTGGGTCTGACAGGAGACGTTTTGTCCACGCTCCTCGCTGCAATGGCCCGTGCCAATACGAGCTGATAGATTTTTTTTTCCAATATGTTGTACACACTCACACTTATGACCATTATGAAAGAAATTTGTTACTCCGATGCCAGTGGTGGAATGGACGCTCGGTAAAACAAACCCGCTTCATCCATCATTTCAATTGCCAGCAAATTTCCTGTTCGCCTATTTCAAGGCGGAATGGACACTCGGTAAAGCAAGCTGTGGCCCGAATAACCCTTGCTAAGCCAGTCCGCTTCAATTAATTCACTGTTTCAGTTGCCAGCGAATAGGAACATTTCCCGTTCGCCTATTGCCAGGCGGAATGGATACTCCGATGCCCGTGGTGGAATGGACGCTCGGTAAAACAAACCCGCTTCAATTCATTCACTGTTTCAGTTGCCAGCGAACAGGAACATTTCCCGTTCGCCTATTGCCAGCCGGAATGAATATTCGGTAAAGCAAACTGTGGCCCGAATAACCCTTGCTAAGCCAGTCCGCTTCAATTGATTCACCGTTTCAGTTGCCAGCGAATAGGAACATTTCCCGTTCGCCTATTGCCAGGCGGAATGGACACTCGGTAAGCAAAACTGTGGTCCGAATAACCCTCGCTAGGCCAGTCTGCCGTTTACCGATTCACCGCCATTGTCAGTGCACCAACGTCTCCCATTCGCCTATCCCACAGAATTCATGTTCCCCGTTCGCCTATTCCAAAATTCACCGTTTCAATTGCCAGCGCACAGGAACATTGTTTCCTGTTCGCCTATTCTGTCTCACTCTTCGTGAATACTCTCCTATATTCTCTTATACCCCTTCAGCATGCCAGCCGCCTGTGCTTTTTTAATTCATCTCACTCTTCGTAAATACTCTCCCGTACTCTCCTATACTCTTTCAACATGCCAGCTGCCTTCACGACTATCGCTTGCAGCGACCAGCGCTCGGATTCGCATCAATACCGCTCCCTCCAAGCCTCAGGCTGCCAGGTCGTGCGAAAAACTAAAACAGGAACGCGAGGAGCGTGAAGAGAAGCAGCGCAAGATTGATGCCCACTGCGCTGAATGGCATGAATTCACGCGTGCGAAAATTCAACAGATGGCAAAAGAGTTTGACATGAAGGAACGTTACTTCGAGGACCTCTTCTTCCAGGGTGGCGCGCGTATGGTTCATCAGCAGAAGAACCTCAACCCGTACAACGCGTTCAAGAATGCAAAGGCTGAAGAAAACCGTGAAGGTGAGTATTACAATTGCAAGGACGCAACCGCACTGACATTGTGAAGCTGGAATTAGGGAAGATGCACGCGAGATTCACCGTAACCACCTCGATGAATATCTAGCCTTGTCAAAGGAGGAGAAGGACGCGCTCCTCGAGAATTTCGCCCAAATCAAGAGCGACAACTTCCACTTCCGCCGCGACACTCCACGTGCAAGAATTCAAGATGTTGCCAACACAGTACGCAACGTTAGGATGCTAGTGCGTACCATGCTGCATTATGTATGATGCACTCACTCACTTCGATTTTAGTTCAGTGGCCTTCAGCGGCGCGTAGGCGTCCAGGGCTTCTTCTGCTTCGTTCGCGACAACGCGGATTTTTTCGTGGAGCCGCAGTGGTTCTTCACGTGCCCCGAGCTCGAAAACTATATGCAATTTGCGACAGCGAAACGTTGGGACACTGGTCGTGTAGGGGCAAAGCTGGAGGCATTCGCGATTGCGGGATGCGACCCATCCAGTATGTATTGCATGCTTGTTCGTTTCCAAATTACTGACCTGTCCATCTAGATCTGTTGCGTACCGCCAAGCAGAAGGCGGATTGGATTAAAGGCGACATCCGCAAGTACGTCCACCAGGGTCTCAGTGAGTCATACACTTATTCCGGTGAGCTGTACTAAGTTATGGTTGCAGTCGACATCACCAGGGATGAAGATGCCAAGATGGCGTATACCTGGTATGAAGAGGACATTGTCCAGAGGTATGGTGTCGTTGTCGACGGCTGGGTCGGGCCCTTCATCAACCCCAGCACGATGAGCACGTCCCTGGTGAATCTCCGCGCGCTGGCGCAGGCCTGGAAGTCGGGGGGAATGCCGCTTCCGCAAACTCACTGTTGCAGAGGCCGCCGCACGCAAGGCCAAGTGGGACGAGGATGTTGCAGCTGGCCTTGTCACCGCGAAGCATCGTGCTGAGCGGAGTGATAAGGGGTCTTCTCGTAAGACGGCGCATGCAGACAGCAGCAGCCGCTCGCGGAAGAGAGCCCGCGACGAGGAAGACACCCAGTCCGATGACACGGACAATGATGCTGTACCACCACCTGACAACAACACCATGGTGCCACCGAAAAAGCGCGCGCGCAAGTCCACCACTACGGATACGGCAGCCCCCAAGAAATCTGTGCGCAAGGCGGCATCCACTGCAGCCCCCAAGGCACGCGCCGCCCCTCCCAAGGCTCCTCGCAAGAAGACGACGGTGCTCGCCCCGCGTGATGATGCGATCACGCAGGCTGCCCGTCAACGTCTTGCGAACGCGGGTCGCATCAAGAGCCGCGCGGTCATTACCAGCGAAGACGAGCAGGAGGAGGATCCCCATGCTAACGACATGGCTGCGGGCCCTTCGAGCGCGGACGCTGCTGCTGCTTGATCTCATAATATTACGACGTACCTACCCATACCTTATTGTTCTCTGTCAATGCAATTACTGTGGTGTTCTTTTTTCCTGCTAAGAATTTGGAATTGAGAATCATGAGGTCTACATTTTGTGTAGCAGGGGGAGGCAATGAGAGGGCGGGATAGCAGGGTACAGGATACGACGGGACTTCGTACAATGCGGCGTGGGAAGCAGCAGAGAAGCCGGAACCTACCGTGAGAACCAGATTGCGACAAGGTGTAGTCCAAGGGGCACTACTAAGCGAGGGGCGGGCAGTGGCGGCGACGGGCAACGTTACCCGAGCGTGGTTTATGCAAAAGAGATCAATATTGCGGTGAGTAGGTGATGTGGCGCGACGGTGACAGAAGACGGGCGAGGCACTGGGTCATTATGTGAATGGGGGGACTGAATGGGCAGGGCACCGGGCGGGCGGGAGGAGGCACTGATGAGCAAGGGGCGGCGACGGGCAATGTTACCCGAGCGTGGTTGATGCGAAAGGGGGCGAGATCAAAGCGGTGACAGCATGCGATGTGGTCCGCTATGGTGGCGAAGTCGGCCGTCAGACAACGCCGAAGTTGTGATGCGTAGTGATGGCCGTTCCCATTCGGAACGCAGGCCTCGGCAGCTTCCGAGCACACTCTTGAAGAGATGAAGTCAAACAGCGCAATTTAAGGGAGAGGATTACCGGAGAGTAAGGAATTCAAGACATTTCCATCACCCACGGTGCCATAGATATGACCCGATCATATGCACTGATGGGTGCCTATATTTGGGTAGGGCAGGTGTCGAATGCGACGACTATGGACGTAAGTCGCTTGTATTTCCTCTCTCCTTCGTGATATTGACATCCTCCTAGGAAGGCCGGGCGTCCGAATACGAAGAGAAATTCAAGCTACTCCGCTTCTTCGGTGACTCTGACCTCCGCTACAACCGAGTGCCGGAAGTTGTCGTCTATAACTCTGTCACCAAGAAGTTCTCCCCGATCTCGTTCCACCATATTCATCGCCTGGGACAAGGCCTGGTCATGAATATGACCGTCGCGCCCATGGTGAGTTCCTACCGTCTTCTGCGTCTCTCACCTCACATACTAATTTCTTTTCCGTTCAGGCATTCTCGCACAGCAAGCAGCTGAGTTGGGACTACCGTCTGGTGAATATAACCATTCTTGGCCGGGTTAGTGTGTTTTCCATTAGCTTCTGTAGTGCTCTCACTCTTGTGTACAGCGCGCCGACGACTCGCTGGCGAGCCCTACCAAGTATGTCGTCAAACGCAAAATCATCGACCTTTCCCTGGACTCGTCCGATGAGGAGAAGCAGCCTAGCCCCAAGAAGCCGTCTGCGAGCAAAGGCAAAACCTCTGCCGATGCAAAATCCGTAGCCCAAGCTGCATAGATGACAGTGGCTGTAGGCGGTGTTGCTATAGGCCAAAGTGGTGATGGTTTCTTGATCAATCGTGTCGCGTATTCCCAAAAATGTTATATAGCAGACAACACAGCGTAAAATGTAGTATATAGTGCAAGATAATGTTACCGAGTCTTGTTCCGCTTCGACACAGGAATTTGAATGACAGACACATTCTGTGGAAAAAGGGAAAGGTTCGGCACCTGCCGCTTGCGGCCTTATCCCAGATCATCTAATATTGTGTCAAAAATCGCAACTGTACATGAGGAAATTCAACCTCCTTTGCCGAATCGACGAGATTCTTCTGGGAATTTTTACTTGGAAGGGGAGAACTCCGGCCAGGTCCCACAAGGTTTGAACCAGATGTCCAGCCATTCTATCGCCGGCCGGTCCCCCAGTCGCCAGCAGTCGCGCAGCCATCGACCCCCTGGAATCAGTGTGTGCTCTGTTAACATTTTGTAGTTTTATGGACGGATAACCACCCTTACGTATCTACGTGTTCATTTTCGGTAAACTTGTTGTTCATGTTGTGGACCATGCGAGTATAATAACCCCGTCCCCCCCTCCCCCCCATTCCCCTGCGGAACCTTCCCCTTGCCCTCGGGGTTGAAAGGGAAAATTTGAGGATACCAGAAGTTGGTACTCTGAGCTAAGCGTTCTTCCTGTCCGCCAGAACTGCTGCAAGAACTGCGGATCATACGTAGTAATAAAAAAGATTCCAAAGTGAAGAATGCGTGTTGATTACTTATACGGGACATCGACATTTCGCAGCCGAACGTTGGCCACGTTTTCCATGAACCTTGTGTTTATTGTGTCTTGCCATCGTGAGCGTGAGCGTCAGGCCCGATCCCCTTGCCTGCTGCTCCCATAGGAACCAATTCATCTCATCATCGTCCCAGCCGACATTGAGGTCTACCCGGACCAAGGGATGGTTGTCTTCACGTCTGCCCTTCACAACTGGGCTTCACCTCCGCCAGCGGCCGACCCGCCTCGAGCTATTCCACGGAATTTGGCATTATTTCTCAGCCGGAGTCCTGCACTGGTTTCGAAGAATGTATGTAGGTAACTCATACATGCATATATATGGTGAGCATAAGCAGCTGGTGGCCAGTGGCGACATCGAGAAACTACACAACATGGCTAGTGAGGGGTGGGAGCTGGCATCCCATCGGACCTGCTGGCATCAAGGACGGCACTCAACCATTTATGCTGTTGCACTGATTGCTCAAATGCTAAAGCATTTGACCTGTCCAGTCGGAGTTAGTGCTGGGTGGCGTGCCACTGAGCCCCGTAAAGAAAACCTTGTAACTCTGTAAATGTTTTGTAAACTGTATAGACCCTCGAGCAAAATAAAAGGAAACAAAAATGATTATAACCGTGTATAAATGTTTATATACAGAAAAGGTTGGACCCTCAGGCGAAAACAAGGAAACGGTTGGTCAAGTCCGGAGCAAGTCCAAAGGATGGTGGCTTCATCCAAACTGGGAGCTCTAAGCAACGTGGGGATTGGAACAAAGCACACTATACCAGCAGTATAGCTGCCCCTTTTTTGACTCGTTGCCAGGTTGCATTGCCAACACTGACCTTGAAATGCCGTATATCAAAGCGTGAGGGAAAGAACACTGGGCTTCCTGCAAGGACCCTGGAAAGCACAGTTGGAAGTTTGATAGCAAAAATTCCAAATTTTGGCCTTAAATGTCCGGACATTCTGGTGCTGTTATGACTGTGCACTTCCGGCATCTCTGGGTTGGCTCCGGCCGATTTCTGTCCTTCCGTCCTCGGAGCCTTGGCTCCGACTTGTCCATTCTTCCTGGACACAACTTGCACTCCGGCTCGTGTCTGTCCAACATGCTGTTACGTCCGGCAAGTTCCGTTGATGCACGCCCTTTGGGGTTTTTGCAATGAAGGTCTTCTGAGTGTTCCCCAAATCAAACATATGACTTATGCAACTATGCTTCCCTCTTATTGTTCTTATTGGCTTTCACTTCACTTATTGTCTTTAACACTGGTTGGCAGATTCAATTTTTCTAGCACAATTTCCAGTGAAAAATGTTGTTTGTTTTTCAGACATTTTTTACTGAAACAAATGGTGAAATTTTCAAAGCTTTTTTACCCCTTTTCAACTTTCTTTTGAGTTTTTCACCTCAAACCGGAAAAGTGGTGAAAATGTTTGGGTTTTCCACCTAGTTTCTGGCTGAAAATTTGATGGAAAACAAACAACATTTTTCACTGAGGATTCAGCAGAAAATTTTGAATTTTTCAACCAGTGTAACATACTTCTTTCCGCATTAGAACTATCTCCGTATTTAGTATAAACACGTATTATGTTCTCCTGTATCTTGAGTTGAAAATTAACATGCTTTGCCTCTGCATTGCTCCGTGGTCTGACTTCTGCTTCCTTCATCGTAAGCCAAGTTAGTTGGTGTACCCGCTTGCCTTCATGGTATCATTTCCGACCTTACCTGTCTTCTGGCCTTTCTCCGACACGGATATAACAGGTGCCTAGCGCATCTTAAATGTCTCACACCGCAATTAGTAATATTTCCTATAGTTTGGAAAATGCAATGGAAAATGTTAGTTTCAAAGTGATAGGAAAGGTGGAAGGAAATCACCTGTTTTCTAATCTTGAAAAGGCAAGCAGAAAAAACCATTTTCCAACATCATTTCACAGCTACTGGAAACAATAAGATTCATCTTATTGTGAAAGGCGAGCTGAAAGTACACTTTTCCCCTTGTTTATTATATAAGCTGAAACTTCTTGTTTCCACTGGTTGGCAGATTCAAATTTTCCAGCACAATTTACAGTGAAAAATGTTGTTGTTTTTTTTCAGGCATTTTTCACTGAAAAAAATAGGTGAAATTTTCAAAGCTTTTTTACCCCTTTGCAACTTTCTTCTGAGTTTTTCACCTCAAACCGGAAAAGTGGTGAAAATGTTTTGAGTTTCCAGCTGAAAAATTGATGGAAAACAAACAACATTTTTCACTAAGGATTCAGCAGAAAATTTTGAATTTTTCAACCAGTGTTCTGCTGAGCAGAAAGCCATGAAGCGAGGGGAAAGCCATGGGGCAAGCGCAGAAACAATAATATTCAGCTTATGTAATAGACGAGGAGAAAGATGTACTTTCAGCTTGCCTTTCACAATAAGATGAATCTTATTGTTTCCAGTAGCTGTGAAATGATGTTGGAAAATGGTCTTTTCCGCTTGCCTTTTTGAGATTAGAAAACAGGTGATGTTTCCTTCCACCTTTCCTATCACTTTGAAACTAACATTTTCCATTACATTTTCCAACCTATAGGAAATATTACTAATTGCAGTGTGTCTGGACACCCCTCGGTGCCAGCCCCGGCCCGCATTCCGGCTGCTGTTTTTTGGTGGATTTTCTATTATTTTTTCTTCTGAAATGCGCCCAATTACAGAGCACAAACCAGGTTTAAAACTGAGTCCGTTGGATGACAGCCACAAGCTGGTTGCAATTCCAGCTAGACCAGCCGACCTGGTTGGTGTGGGTCAAGATGTTTATACCCTCGCCTTGCATGCTTGGACACCCCTCAGAGTGAAGGTCAAATTTGGGGGGGTCTTAAATGTCTGGACTAGATATCCGACTTCTAACCGTACTTCCCGGGGAAATCCAAAAGAAATCCGACAAATTGAGAAAAAATTATTGCCGCAATAAAAAAAAAAGTGGGTGTGATGTGTGACAACGAATTGAATGGAATAGTACAGTAGAGAATATTCAAAGGAATATACCCGGCATTGTAACAATTTTCAACCACCACAAACATGATATTCCTGTGTAACATCTGCAGGTTCTGCTGTCCTGTACTGTCGAAGGTTCAAAAATGTAGAAAGACGGCTGTGTTTGTGATGGCCTGTAACCATCGCAGTGCTAAGAACTCCCGGCTGTTGCCGTTGACGAGATGGTGTGTAGCCCTAACCTGGAAGATTTTGGATTGAACTTGCAAGCAGTTGAAACATGGAGGAATGTTCTATCTTGCGTGAAGGACCTTGGCACAGGTGTTGAGAGGAAGTTGTTGTGCAGTTAGATGTTGTTTGAGTCAAAAGTGCACATAGACGCGAAATCAGCACGCATGATGTGATTGCGGATCACTGGAGTGATCGTCAATCTCTGTGTTCACCAATGTTCGACTTCAAAGCAAATACAATTGACTTACACTGGTTGGGAGATTCAAGTTTTTCAGCACAATTTATGGTGAAAAATGTTGTTTGTTTTTTAGACATTTTTCACCGAAAAAGGTAGTGAAAAACTCAAAACATTTTCACTATTTTGTGAGTTCGAGGTGAAAAATTCAAAAGGAAGCTCAAAAGAGGTGAAAAAGATTTGAATTTTTCACCACTTTTTTCAGTGAAAAATGTCTGAAAAACAAACAACATTTTTCACCATAAATTGTGCTGAAAATCTTGAATCCCCCAACCAGTGTTAGGTACAAAAAGTACATCGATTCTGCAGTCTGTGGAACATGTCTTTGCTGACATTGAGCCTCACAAATAAATGCGACAAGACTGAAACACGCAAACGGCACTCACTTCGCGTCTGCATGCAATGACAATACCTCGGAATCTCAAGCCCAAAAAAAAAGAATAAAAAAGGGAGAAAAAATCTGCAACCCAACCCCTATGTTCCCGGGCGGATTGAACACCCGTCTCTCCACTACATTCTGGTAACAGCCGTAGCCCAACAATGCAGAATGACTTACACTCATCCACAGGAACCTTGTACTGATTCCCCTGCGGCTCGCCCTGTCACTCAAAATTTCACGACTCGAATATTCTCGCTGACCTGCAAACACTCACTGAGGTATTAATATTTGCGGCTAGTGCAAGGTTCGGGAAAAGATTACGTTGCACTTGGCCAAGTTGAAGAAGACAGAAAAAAAATCTCACTCACCTTTTATGTTGACGGGGCAATTCGAGCGCCCGTCTATTCAATAAGCCCGTTGTTCAAGGTAAACATTTGCACGCTGTTTATTTGTATCCTCGTACCTGCTGGTGATTGGCCCAAACTATACTCTCTTCCGAGTCAGCCGCTGCTCACCGAGTTGGGACTTCTGCTGTGGTATACAGGAGTGCTCCTTCGTGCTGCATTTCTTAAACTCCGCTGTTGCATCATTCATAGCTGCTGCTAATATGTCCCTGGCTTTGGGTGCCATTGCCGATTCATATTTAACTTCTCACATCCGAAATTTCCTCCTGCTTCCTAATTGCACCGTCCCTGCACCGCCCAAGCTGCGTCCCACGATCAAACCCGGTCTGGGCTTCGCGCCTTTCCATACGGCGGTCGGTTCTTCCCGGTGTATACGATCCGCGATCCGCTCTTCTCCAGCAAATGCACGGAAGAGAGTTTTGTGTGTGTGGCTCGGGTTCTATTTTTTCCGCGCAACTCTTTGCGGGCACTTCTGTTTCGCGGCAGTTCTGTCCTTCATTGTTGGTGCGCAGGTCGTTACTCTCTCTCCTGATGCGCGACAGGAGCGTGATGTAACCTCCGTGATCACGCAACACTGTCTCATGATGTAACGGATGCATTCCGTGTACAGATGATTTGAACCATGTTACCTTTTCGGGTACGAATCACGACCTTGATTGCTCGACAATTCCGCGATGCATTGAACATTTGCCATCTGCATTGGCTTGACACTCTTGATTCAGATTCTGTTGCTGCACGCGACGCGCACACTCCGTTCCACTTGATTCCGATATTGTTCCCATCATGACCCTTACTTAATTATTTGATCGTATATATAAACCTTGTGCATAGCTAGGGACTCTTGGCTTTAATCTCTAAGGCTTACGCCAGTTCTCTTGGTTGCCTGACCTCCGATTCTCGTGTGGCGGAACTCGCCCGGCGCTTCCGTTACACATGAATACCAGCACATTTCTGCGTCGCCCGCGGCTCGATCCGTGGGTGGTACGTTTAAGTACGCTCAGAAAACGGGCGCGTCGCGTGTTCATTTCTCCCCCGCGGACCTTACCTGGCCGGCGCAACACTGGAGGTTTACGTGTACCTGCGAGCATGGACATTATTCCTTGGGTCCCCAACACCGACTGACACTTCATCGCACGACCAGATTAACATCGCACCGCGTATTTGCTCGCGTCTCCAGTGGTTGGATCCTGCATCTTCCGTTACATGTTTCTTTCAAATCCTTGGGTTTTTTGGAATCAGGCATCGAACTCGTCAGTGTTACGTCTAGATGGTAAATTGTCGTTCTCTCACCAGCTCTGCCGATCCCGAATCACTGCTGGTCTGCCCATTCAATTCGGGTGAGGGTTTGTCACACATGGCACGGCAGAGAAAGGACCCGGTGCTCGTATCGAATCCCGTGGAACATGGCAACTCTCTCCCGTGCACTTGGTTGTTCAATTCCATGGGTGTGCTGTGCGAAGAAGACGATGATATGATTGATGCGACCGAATACAGCGCAAGCATAGAGAATTCATCCGAACACATGATCACAAAGTACCGACAACTGCGACTCCAGAGTGAGTCCCGGTGAGTGCATTCGTCTGCCGAGCAGTCTTCAGAGTGTGTTGGATTGCAAAGCAGAGTTAAACTTACTCGAGCCTAATGCCAGTTGATGTTGGTGGAGTCGACATCGTTGGGACTTGAGTCCCCGAACCTTCAGAGTGTGTTGGATTGCAAGGGAGAGTTGAACTTACCCGACGTTGTCAGCTTCGGCGATGACATCGCGATGCCAGTGGATGTTGACAGAGTCGACGTCGTCGGGACTTGAGTCCCTGAATCTTGAGAGTGTGTTAGATTGCAAGGAAGAGTTGAACTTACCCGACGTTGTCAGCTTCAGCGACAACATCGCGATGCCAGTTTCTGTTGACAGAGTCAACCCCGTCGGGACTGGAGTCCCTGGATCTTTAGAATGTGTTGGATTCCAAGGGAGAGTTGAACTTACCTGACGTTGTCGGCTTCGGCGATGACATCGCGATGCCAGTTTCTGTTGACAGAGTCAACCCCGTCGGGACTGGAGTCCCTGGATCTTTAGAATGCGTTGGATTCCAAGGGAGAGTTGAACTTACCCGACGTTGTCAGCTTCAGCGACAACATCGCGATGCCAGTTTCTGTTGACAGAGTCAACCCCATCGGGACTGGAGTCCCTGGATCTTTAGAATGTGTTGGATTCCAAGGGAGCGTTTAACTTACCCAACGTTGTCAGCTTTGGCGGTGACGTCGCGATGCCAGTTTCTGTTGACAGAGTCGACGACCGGAGCCTGTGGGTGATATTCCTGAGTAAACTATCGAGCAGCTGTCGGGGATAGGGAGCTTACCACGGGTCCGGCCACAGCCACTGCCGCCATGGTCAAGGCAAGGAGAGCAGAGAAGTTAACAGACACCATGATATTGCAAGAGAGAGATGAACTGAAAAGTGAGTTCGGTAGTTCTGACGTTGTCGCAGGTCAGAGTAGGCTTTATACCTGTTGGGTTCTTCCCTCAAGGACGGAGAATTGGTCCGATTGAACTTGTTTTCGGACGACCGTGTCGCGTTCTTGACCAACTGGCATCCGCAACGGCGCCCAGGAGGTAATTAAAGCGGCGCATACAAGATACTGTCCTCTGCAAGCTTCGTAGAACCACTCAAACCGACTAGATTAGACCAATTGTGTTTTCAACGCTTGGAATGTCGGTGGCTGCTATTGCCCGAGGACCAGCATTGAATAAACGGGTGAACGGTTTGATCCTCCGTGTCGGATCTGCAACACTTCACAGGAGAAACTGCACCAATTCTGTTTGTGACGCTGGGAATGTCGGGGGCTTCTATCGCCTGAGGGTTGGCGTTTAATAGAATCGAGTGCCAAGATCGATAACTAGATCCGTGCACAGTGCATGCGGTCCTCACCGAGAAGGGCGGGATTACGTGTCGGGCCGCCTTTCCCCCACGCCAGTTGTTAAATTTGTACCCGCCAGGGCGAAAGTGCGGTGCAATCTCCGACAGACGACGGGAGCTCTTCAACACCTCACCTCCGAGTCTTTGGTCTTGCCCACTGCATTCTCAAGATGTCGAAAGACCAGGAGTACCAGCCCCTCATTAGTGATCCACTGGACGAAGCTGATGTCGACGCTCCCTCTCCTCAACCAACACGGATTTCCAAATTCTCTGCATGGATTAGGCACTCCGCATTGGCTATACTGCTCGGCATCGAAACCATAGCTTTGGTGGTTCTCATCGCTGTTCTTCTCCAACGGCCGTCACAAGCAGCCTGCAACATGCTGTTGGGGTCTCAGAAAGTGCTCTATTGTCTGTGTTTCTATCTAGCCTCTCCCATGCCGCCGTTGACGAGAGCACAAGCCCCCGCCTTGAGCGTCGTCGAGCATGAAGTTCGAGTCTATCACCGCGGATTTACAGGTCAGGTCCCTCTTCTTTCCGATACGCACAGTCTCATCGTCTTCACAGGCGATTTGTCCCCGTTCCAAATCCCCCCCTCGCCCCAGTTGACTCAAATATGGAGCGACTTGTACAACTGTGAGATTCTCAAGTCTGAGTTTGCTTGAGACTCATTGCAAAAAAAGTTGGAGTGTCCAGAATAACAAAGGAAGAAGCTGCGCACCTGCCCAATAAGACACACGCGATTCCCGGAGACCCAGGGCACTACGTTGGTAACATCCATTCCGCAACCCGTGTCTCTGACTTTCGACTCAGATTGCGGAGCTCGATGTATTCCACAACCTCCACTGTTTGGTACGGCTCACGCGGGATATGAGTACTTGAACTGACTCATCTACAGAATAAAGTCAGAATGGCCGTAGGTTCCTCGAGCGGCGGCCACGTTCAGGTTCTGATTGATTGCCTTCCAGCTCGATCCAGACTACTATCCAGACTGGCGCATCTCCACCTCGAAGAATTACATTCCCACTCAGAAAAATGCTACGGACCACGTCGGTATGTTGCTCTACGTCTTAGACTCACCCAAATTCTTTTCCGGGCTCAAATCTGCGACCAGCGCACTGCATCGACTGGATCCGCCAGTCCATCATGTGCCATGCCGACACCAGTGTCATTGTGTGCGGCGGCTCCATCTGCGTTCTTGCTTATCCCCCCTGATCTTTTTTTCACAGCTGGCAGTGGGATCCTCAAACGAACGCGAGCATAGTCAAGGGCAACGTGGCCCATACCTGCCGCAAGTTTGACAAGATCACTGAGTGGGCGAAACAGCGGGTTTTGGTTAACGCCTACGACCCGACGGTGCACATCGAGGACGACATTGTTGTTCCTGTTTTACACCAAGAGATGCCATGAAATTCCGGGGATTCGCCACGTTTATGTAGAACTGCGAGTTTGGCTTGCCGCAATAGCACATAAGCCACTGGTTGACCTCGAACATGAGGAGTTTCTGGTGGTGTACTGTAGCACTTCAAGTGTAATTATTTTTGGAATTTTCGATGGTCCAAGTGCAAGAAAATTTTCTTTTGAATGAAGGCGATGTTAAATTAAAACCCGTCAAAAAAAGACGACCAAGTTGGACCAACTTGTGACTGAACCTACGGTGGAAATGGTACAATCCTGGGGAGAAGTTAGATCATAGTGCACGAAGCGCTTGGCGATGAATTCAACGACCTTCAGAAGATTGCTTCCGGCTGACATGCAACAGGTCGGAGACAATCAGGTACCGTTATCCTTGCGTTCTCCTGCAAGAAAATCAGCCATATATATCCATCTCCACCTTGTCTTCTGGTACTCACGTGGTGGTGATTTTTGCCATTGGTCTGGAAAATGCCGGACCAATGGCAAAAATCCCGTGATGTGGCAGCAGATGTATTTGCCTAGGTCAATACTTTCCTTTGAACGGTGTGGCCTAGCTGCATTCATTCAAAGCCAAATTCGCCATTGTCCCGTAGAGGGAACATCCTGCACAGTGCATGCGGTCCCCCCGATAAGCGCAGAAACTGTCGAGCCGCTTTCCCTCGCGCCATCGCCAATTTGTGAACTCTGGTAACCCGCCATTGACGATTGCGGGAATCGGATTTTTGTCCCAATATGTGATTGCCCACGCAATAGCACCCAACTATTTTTCTCTGCCTGGAGAAATATCGGCGCTACTCTCGGGAGCGTCTGAGCTGGCGAAGAGGTTGTACTCGTCGATTGCGCGCGTCCTCTTCCGCATCATGTGATCTCTTGCTTTATTCATGTTCTTCCGCCACACCCAAACCACAAAATATTCCTGGCCCGCGTTTTGTACTGTGCGTTCCCCGTTTCATATCGTCACTCTCACTGACGAATCGCATCTGCGAACAGCGCCTGCTCAGGATGCGGTGGAGTACGGGGTCACGGCGTACGCCATCACCGGCGAAGACCCTCTTCCATATTCCCTTCACCAAAGCTGGATGCCGCATGGGACGAGTTGTACAACTGTATGTTGTTTCTGTTCCTCACCTCGTATCCTGTTTAGGCAACCCTCAGTCGGGGTATCGCAAATCCCCAAGAGTCAGGCTCGACTGCTCCCCAATAAAACGCACCCAATTCCGGGAGACGAAGGCAACTACGTGCGTGGATTGGTTTTTTTGCGAGCGTAAATGAAATTCCTACACTGATCGTTCAAGATCCTGGAGCTAGATGTCTTCCACAACCTGCATTGTTTGGTTGGTCCTCCCGATATCGTCGGGCACTTTCTGTTGACGACAATATTCACAGAACATGATTCGCAAGTCGTTACACTCGGGTGAGGCTCTTGAGACTCTAGGCTTCCCATTTAACATGACCCTTTTATTCAGATTATTATTCGGAGCATCTCATGGAGCTGGCCCATCTGGACCATTGCGTGGGTCTGTAAAACCATTGGGTTTTCTAAACCGAGATTTAACTCCTTACGCGAAGATTGGATACGACAATCGCTCATGTGCGCCGGTGATACAAGTGTGGTCGTGTGAGCTATTTATTCCTGCAGGCTACTCGTTTCCGCCTCATAAATTTCTGGCATTCAGTTGGCAATGGGACCCGGCGCAGAAGATCACGACCTTCCAGGGATCCGTCGCCCACACCTGCCGAAATTTCGAGAAGTTGAGAGAGTGGGGGAAGAGACACAAAATCCAAACACCCTACGACAACACCGTACGAATCGAGGACGACATTGTCATCCCGATTATTCCCAAGGACTTCACTTTGTGATGAGCATTCATCAGTACAGGATCAATTGTTGTTTGGCAGCGGGCTGTTAAATTTGACTTAGGATGGAGATTTTTGAAAAGGAAAATCTCACTTCGCGCGGATGGGAGCATCGGGTTTCGCCTTGACGGGTCAGCCCGGTGATCTCACGACTCACGACCAGACATCTCTTGAGAATCTAGCGGTCTCTTGCCGAGCGTGTGAATAGCTGCGCAGGGTGCGCCGAGCGGCCCTCTCCGCAAGACGACGCGCCGGCCCTGATTTCCCTTTTGCACACATACATCTTTTGCAAGTCAAGCTGGACCAATGGAACAGTCTCTAGACCATTGTTCCCGACAATTCATTGACATCAACACCTACTTAATCTCCATTCAGCCAATACCAAAGTACCTGGAATAAATTGAGACAGTCAAGCCTGGAACTTGAGAAGATCCGAACTGTTCGCAGGGAAATCAGTGACTGATATGATGAGCTCTCGTGGTTTGCTGGAGATGAAACCACGCTTCCTGGCCTGGCGTTGACAAATTTAGCAACTGGCGAGGGGGAAAGCCGGTTTGTCACGTTTCCCCGCCCTTCTCGGCGAGAACCGCATGCACCGCTCTCGTTGTTGATTTTTGCACGCGGTTCTATTCAATACCAACCCTCAGGCAATAGAAGCCTCTGACATTCCAAGCATCAAAAACTGAATTACTGCAGTTTGAAACTTCCACTGTCTCCTGTGAAATCAGAAGTCTTGCCAATCCAACTCGAGATCGGACCGTTCGCCCGTTTATTCAATGCCAGCCATGACATTCCGAACTGTTCGCAGGGAACTCAGTGGTTGATATGAGGTATGGCGGTCTGAATGGACTTCTAATCGGCGCAAGAATTTCGGTATAAAATAGCCATTTTGGCGCAGAAGGTGCCACAATGAGAGACGTCAATCACTTGTTTCATCTTGCGGGGAAATCGGTGATTCCCGCAAGACAGAGTTGGACCCCCGCAAAACAACTCTCGCTTTTTCCCCTCACCTATTTCCCTGTACAAGTCACACCTCGCCAGGTACTTCGAGAGTTGCTAAGACTAGATAATTTTCTGGCAGAAAATAGTTGACTGCGAAGATCTGATTGGGCAATCAATATGGCGATCTTCTATCCAGCGATTCGCCGGCATGCGTCAAGGGGGTGGGTCTATCTCGATCGTCTACAGTAACGTTTGGGAAAGGAACCTCTCTTTGTCAGGGAAACGCGGGGACTCATAGCTACGATGATCATTGCGTGCATAGCGTAACGCCGAACTGGAAAGTGATCTTCCGGGGATTCAATGTGGCTGTGCAAGGATGTTCCCTCTACGGGACAATGGCGAATTTGGCTTTGAATGAATGCAGCAGGCACACCGTTCAAAGGAAAGTATTGACCTAGGCAAATACATCTGCTGCCACATCACGGATTTTTGCCATTGTCCGGCATTTTCCAGACCAATGGCAAAAATCACCACCACGTGAGTACCAGAAGACAAGGTGGAGATGGATATATATGCTGATTTTCTTGCAGGAGAACGCAAGGATAACGGTACCTGATTGTCTCCGACCTGTTGCATGTCAGCCGGAAGCAATCTTCTGAAGGTCGTTGAATTCATCGCCAAGCGCTTCGTGCACTATGATCTAACTTCTCCCCAGGATTGTACCATTTCCACCGTAGGTTCAGTCACAAGTTGGTCCAACTTGGTCGTCTTTTTTTGACGGGTTTTAATTTAACATCGCCTTCATTCAAAAGAAAATTTTCTTGCACTTGGACCATCGAAAATTCCAAAAATAATTACACTTGAAGTGCTACAGTACACCACCAGAAACTCCTCATGTTCGAGGTCAACCAGTGGCTTATGTGCTATTGCGGCAAGCCAAACTCGCAGTTCTACATAAACGTGGCGAATCCCCGGAATTTCATGGCATCTCTTGGTGTAAAACAGGAACAACAATGTCGTCCTCGATGTGCACCGTCGGGTCGTAGGCGTTAACCAAAACCCGCTGTTTCGCCCACTCAGTGATCTTGTCAAACTTGCGGCAGGTATGGGCCACGTTGCCCTTGACTATGCTCGCGTTCGTTTGAGGATCCCACTGCCAGCTGTGAAAAAAAGATCAGGGGGGATAAGCAAGAACGCAGATGGAGCCGCCGCACACAATGACACTGGTGTCGGCATGGCACATGATGGACTGGCGGATCCAGTCGATGCAGTGCGCTGGTCGCAGATTTGAGCCCGGAAAAGAATTTGGGTGAGTCTAAGACGTAGAGCAACATACCGACGTGGTCCGTAGCATTTTTCTGAGTGGGAATGTAATTCTTCGAGGTGGAGATGCGCCAGTCTGGATAGTAGTCTGGATCGAGCTGGAAGGCAATCAATCAGAACCTGAACGTGGCCGCCGCTCGAGGAACCTACGGCCATTCTGACTTTATTCTGTAGATGAGTCAGTTCAAGTACTCATATCCCGCGTGAGCCGTACCAAACAGTGGAGGTTGTGGAATACATCGAGCTCCGCAATCTGAGTCGAAAGTCAGAGACACGGGTTGCGGAATGGATGTTACCAACGTAGTGCCCTGGGTCTCCGGGAATCGCGTGTGTCTTATTGGGCAGGTGCGCAGCTTCTTCCTTTGTTATTCTGGACACTCCAACTTTTTTTGCAATGAGTCTCAAGCAAACTCAGACTTGAGAATCTCACAGTTGTACAAGTCGCTCCATATTTGAGTCAACTGGGGCGAGGGGGGGATTTGGAACGGGGACAAATCGCCTGTGAAGACGATGAGACTGTGCGTATCGGAAAGAAGAGGGACCTGACCTGTAAATCCGCGGTGATAGACTCGAACTTCATGCTCGACGACGCTCAAGGCGGGGGCTTGTGCTCTCGTCAACGGCGGCATGGGAGAGGCTAGATAGAAACACAGACAATAGAGCACTTTCTGAGACCCCAACAGCATGTTGCAGGCTGCTTGTGACGGCCGTTGGAGAAGAACAGCGATGAGAACCACCAAAGCTATGGTTTCGATGCCGAGCAGTATAGCCAATGCGGAGTGCCTAATCCATGCAGAGAATTTGGAAATCCGTGTTGGTTGAGGAGAGGGAGCGTCGACATCAGCTTCGTCCAGTGGATCACTAATGAGGGGCTGGTACTCCTGGTCTTTCGACATCTTGAGAATGCAGTGGGCAAGACCAAAGACTCGGAGGTGAGGTGTTGAAGAGCTCCCGTCGTCTGTCGGAGATTGCACCGCACTTTCGCCCTGGCGGGTACAAATTTAACAACTGGCGTGGGGGAAAGGCGGCCCGACACGTATCCCGCCCTTCTCGGTGAGGACCGCATGCACTGTGCACGGATCTAGTTATCGATCTTGGCACTCGATTCTATTAAACGCCAACCCTCAGGCGATAGAAGCCCCCGACATTCCCAGCGTCACAAACAGAATTGGTGCAGTTTCTCCTGTGAAGTGTTGCAGATCCGACACGGAGGATCAAACCGTTCACCCGTTTATTCAATGCTGGTCCTCGGGCAATAGCAGCCACCGACATTCCAAGCGTCGAAAACACAATTGGTCTAATCTAGTCGGTTTGAGTGGTTCTACGAAGCTTGCAGAGGACAGTATCTTGTATGCGCCGCTTTAATTACCTCCTGGGCGCCGTTGCGGATGCCAGTTGGTCAAGAACGCGACACGGTCGTCCGAAAACAAGTTCAATCGGACCAATTCTCCGTCCTTGAGGGAAGAACCCAACAGGTATAAAGCCTACTCTGACCTGCGACAACGTCAGAACTACCGAACTCACTTTTCAGTTCATCTCTCTCTTGCAATATCATGGTGTCTGTTAACTTCTCTGCTCTCCTTGCCTTGACCATGGCGGCAGTGGCTGTGGCCGGACCCGTGGTAAGCTCCCTATCCCCGACAGCTGCTCGATAGTTTACTCAGGAATATCACCCACAGGCTCCGGTCGTCGACTCTGTCAACAGAAACTGGCATCGCGACGTCACCGCCAAAGCTGACAACGTTGGGTAAGTTAAACGCTCCCTTGGAATCCAACACATTCTAAAGATCCAGGGACTCCAGTCCCGATGGGGTTGACTCTGTCAACAGAAACTGGCATCGCGATGTTGTCGCTGAAGCTGACAACGTCGGGTAAGTTCAACTCTCCCTTGGAATCCAACGCATTCTAAAGATCCAGGGACTCCAGTCCCGACGGGGTTGACTCTGTCAACAGAAACTGGCATCGCGATGTCATCGCCGAAGCCGACAACGTCAGGTAAGTTCAACTCTCCCTTGGAATCCAACACATTCTAAAGATCCAGGGACTCCAGTCCCGACGGGGTTGACTCTGTCAACAGAAACTGGCATCGCGATGTTGTCGCTGAAAGCTGACAACGTCGGGTAAGTTCAACTCTTCCTTGCAATCTAACACACTCTCAAGATTCAGGGACTCAAGTCCCGACGACGTCGACTCTGTCAACATCCACTGGCATCGCGATGTCAGTCGCCGAAGCTGACAACGTCGGGTAAGTTCAACTCTCCCTTGCAATCCAACACACTCTGAAGGTTCGGGGACTCAAGTCCCAACGATGTCGACTCCACCAACATCAACTGGCATTAGGCTCGAGTAAGTTTAACTCTGCTTTGCAATCCAACACACTCTGAAGACTGCTCGGCAGACGAATGCACTCACCGGGACTCACTCTGGAGTCGCAGTTGTCGGTACTTTGTGATCATGTGTTCGGATGAATTCTCTATGCTTGCGCTGTATTCGGTCGCATCAATCGTATCATGGTATTCTTTGGATCTCAGACCCGAAATGTCCACTCGGTACTGGTTTACGATCCCTAAATATCCCCATCTAATTGAGGATGAATGTCTTTGGCCCGGCCACCGCCGTCTCTCCCATTCCAAGTATTTGTGTTTATATAATTCTTCATTAGGAAAATCTCTGTGGATCGTAGTGCCCCGGGTAATTAGATCGCTAGAACAGGCCGTCATAGTGGCTGTAGCTTGGCGGGAGAACATTATAGTACCTTGTAGCTCAGCCGACATATTTTATAGTGACTGTAGCTCCCGGCCAATACTATGTCGAACTACACAGTTACAGGCGGCACCTATGTTACTGTATGTTCCTGTACTGCCGCAGCCGCTGACAATCTCGTTGCTTTTTTCTGAGGCAACGGAAGGCACCAGGACAGGGACTGTTCCAAATAAATTACAACCACCACAAGTGTCGCTTTTCGGTCATTATTTGCCGTGAAAATTATTGCCCATGGATTGTTGAAGTCCAAGCCCTCCGATCCACAGCTGAAATGCGAAAGCAGCAGGAATTTTGGACCTGGAAAATTCCAACTTTGTGACGGGTGTGACTCGTCTTTTGTCCAGACCTCTCTTCCTTGCTTCATTGGGCGTCAAATGTGATCCAGGCTATCCTAAGGATCCTTAGCTTCATTTCTGTTCATTTCAAGTTCCCTCGACGGATCTCTTCCTATAAACATTTTTCAAAAATATGCTGACTTCATAGACCTGAGTCGACTTCGAGTGACTTGCATGGGGCAAGTCGAGTCGAGTCGAGTCAGGTATGTTTCAAGTCGACTTACTGAGTCGTGATTCGACTTTTGGAGTCGCGGCAACATCACTCAGCAAGACTTCACACTAATGCGACAGCTGCACTGGTGGGTCTGGAACTACAGTATTCATGCCATTCTGAATCAACGCAATTAGCCTTGATGTCGCGTCTGGCGCATGTTTTTGTGGCCGTTCATACTCATCAGCAGAACGATTCGCAGCGACCAGGGTACAGACATGTTTAAGCAAATATCCTTGCCGCGCTTTGATAGCTTACCGGAGGAGTAAGTTCCCTTGCCCGTACGTCATGGCATCGACGTCCTCTTGCTCGTCGTCGTCGAGAAGAAGGCGGCGATTTCCTTCTACTCGGCCCGGTTGGCGTCCGAGTCCGTGCCACGCCTCCGACACGCACGGTGGGATTTTGATCCGGGCTCTTCTTGCTTTCATCTTCGTCAAGACGAGACGAGATCTCCTCGTCTTCCCGCGTGGCGTAACTTACCGAGACACCGACACCGACACGCAGATACATCACCGTCCTCGCTCCCTACCGACGTCAAGACAATTCCTGCTCGAGAAGAAGGCGTCGGAACACTGCCCGCTGCGGTTAGTTCGGGATTTGCAGAGTCGATGATTATCAAGGCGAATAGGGTGCGTTCCCGTTATCTCGTCCTTTGACCTTTTTTTTTCTCTGCTTTCACTCGAGAGCAGACTGGCGCTGACTCTCCAAAACACGGCGCCGACGAACGCAGCCTACCTCTGACCACCCGTGCTGAGCGAGCCCGCGCCTACTCCAGTCCCGCGCGGCTGGCGTACTGTCGACAGTACGCCAGACGTCGTCCCTCCGCTGTACGTTCCGTCCCGCTGCGCACGCAGACAACACAAGATGGAGAAGCAAGAAGCGAACCCGCGCCATCCCCAGCGCAATCCTCCCCGCGTGTGGGCAGCGCTTCTGCGAGCCCTATGTAGTATGGGTATCGTTGTCGTGGTGCCGAGGGAAGCATCATTCGGTGTTTCCACGCGACCTGTGTACATCGTCTCTGGATTTCTGTTCATTGGCTCCGACTCTGTGAGCGCGGGTTGGAAGACACCGTCGAACCGCCGCACTCTCTCTGCCCGTTTCAATCCATGCGTCTGGCACACCTGCGTGGTCTCCCGCCCGCGATGTGTGTTGTAGTCATCTGACCTTACCTCCACTTCCTTCCGGTTTGCTTCCGGTGTCACTAATTATCACCCTTTCCTTAGGTCGCTTCGTTTATGCTTTATGTATCTTTCTCCGCTTTCGCTCTCCCCGCTCGTCTTCGAGGGCTCAGGCTCAAGGCTCAAGCTCTATCCGTCTCGTTCCTCCAGCTCATCTTGTTCTTCAAGTCGAATATCTACTTTCAATTCCGTCGGGTGGATTCCTGCCCAACCAACCAAAGTCGCGGCTCTCTCTATCTCATACCACCTATCCGTCTTCCTCCGTGCCTATCCAGCACGAGTACTCTCTCTGCTCAGCTCATCTCACCGTGTCTCAATCGATCTATCTGTGTCCACAAGCTTTTTTCTTCTTCCTGGCTCAATGTGTATTGTATTCATCCATCCGATTGACTTCCCGTTCGCTTTCGTTAGGTCGCTTTCCTTTCCTTTCATGCATCTTGCTCCTACCGCTTGCGCTACCGCTGTCCATCCTCAATCTCATTCTCAAGAAGCTCGCTATCTCATGCCGCGGGTCGGGTGCATTCCTGCCCACCATTGCAACGCTACTCTTCTACTTTCCTATGCCTCCGGTCTTCCTTTCTCCCGCTCTCTTTCTTCCCTCCGAAGCTCGCACCTCGCATCTCGCACCTCCGTGCCCACCCTTATGTCTTCCCCCAACGCCCGTCGTCAACACCAACTCCCATCCCCGTCCCTTCCTTCCTTCTTTCTTCCTCTTCCATCCACCCTCCTCTTCCGCCCACGCCAACTCGCACTCCCTTCCCTCCTCCTCCCTCCTCCTCCCTCCTCCCTTCCCTGCTCCTACTCTTCCCGCACGTCGCTGGCGTTAACTCCTCCTGCGAAATTGGATTGGTTTCAAGATGGCGAGGAATCGACTGCTTTGCTGCAACTCAATTCCGCGCCGAATATTTTCACGGCTCAGAAAGTCCGCTTTCGCTTTCGTTTTCGCTTTCGCTTCCGAATCTCCCTACTCATTTCGCCCGTCGCCAATTCCATCCCATTTTGTGCTTGCACTCCCAATTCCACTGACTCTGATGTCAACCTTGGCCACTTCTCGTCACTTGAACTCGACTTTTCGCTGTTACGATCCCTTGTAATGAACCGCGCTTTAGTGTCATCCGAAAGTGTTCCTTCTCGTGTGGAATAAGCATCCCAACTCGGTCGTGGTGCGTGGCGCACGGCGGCGACTCGTGATGGCATCATGGAGTATGCGGCTTGCCGGCGTTCGACTCCCCGCGTCCGAAAGGGAGAGAGTCCTTGCGAATAATGTTGGCATTTTTCCTGCCGATTTTGACCTCTAATTCTCGCACTTCACCTAACAGGAATGCGGAGTCCTCCAACGACGAAGCTGGGTCTCGTACTTACTTCGGTAAGAAATCCCTGCAACATCCTTCTTGCCTCAGTGCAGCATGTACGGATCGACTCCTCTCCATGTCATCGGGATCTATTAAGAACATCTCAACTCGGACGGGGTGCGGGGTGCACGGCTGCGCAACTTGAAATAAACGCTTCAAATTTCGTAACTTACTAGTTAAACTCCCCGCCTCCAAATAAATAAATAAAATCCCAATCTTTTCTTTTAATTTCACTTTGATGGAATTGATCTATCCAGAACGCGATAGAGCCATCTTCTGATTTCCTTTTCGCAGTTATTTTCTGATCCACTCTAGACAATCTCCTGCTTCAATGCCCACAACACATTCATTCCCTAAGGTCTGACCTGGGACAGAAACCTGGGAACTCGGACATGGTGCGTGGTGCGCGGCTGCCCCTGACGGAGAGCCAGACAACGGCATCATGAAAAGTACGCGGCTCGCCGGGGCTCCACTCCCCGCGTCCGAATGATTAGGTTCTCTGATGATTTCTTTTTCTTTTTCTCGTAACTTTCAGCTCAATCCGATGACAATAATTATATATCAAGAGGGCGATTGCGAGAGAGCCACCTTCTGTTTTTTTTTCCCACAGATACCACCCGGCCTTCAACAAGGAGAACATTTGAAGGCCGGGGTGGCCACTCGCAGCCACTCGCGGGCTACGGCCGGACACAGGGAAAACAGGTGGAGGGGCAGAGAGAGCGTAAGTGAAGGAGGGGAGAGACCTAATACTGAAGGGTGCAAACTGAGGAAATAAAGCGGACTCGCAGGGTGGATGGCCTGCTGTTTTGGCGACGAAGTTTGTTGGTGTAGTGTTCCACTAAATTACAAGACTTCAGACCAGTGAGACCCAACCATATGTCGATCTATTGAGGACTCCGAGACTGCAGCTGCAGCACATGTCTTGGCGCAACATGAATTTAGACGAGAAACGAGCTCAAAGGCTCGCACTGAAGCCAGACTCGAGCCAGGCCCGGGATCGTTGGTGCGGAGGAGGCTGCCAGCGGAGACAATGTCAGGGGCAGATGGGTGCAGGAAGAAACTTGAAAAGATGGCACAGAAGATCGAAGTTGGGTCGTGGATTCATAGCAAATTAATCGTTCTTTAAGATTTTGCTTGTTCGGCGGTGCTCATCGGTTTGCACATGTTAGCTGCTTTCTCCATAAGGCTTACTCGTCGTTCTCTCTCCTGCCATCCGCTTGCGCAATACGAATTCCTGTGCTTTTCCTGCCTAAACCGGTATGTCCTTTGCGCTGTGCCAGCTGTCTCCAACGCAATGCCCCCATGATCTGCTACAGACCATGCTTTTAATTTTTCTCTTTGCTGCCCAGAATTGTCTTCCTCGTCTCCTGAGCAAGCTGCGACCTTCAACTCTACGCCCATGCTTTGATATTGATTAGCCGTTCTTCAACGAAATCCTCGGTGATTCTTTGTAGCTGTCCACGGTTTTCTGCATTTATCTCAAATTCCTTTAATGTCTTGCTCGGGTGGCCTTCTACCTCTACCTCCATTAATTCGTTATTTCCTGTGGTCTTCTCTTCATGATATATCTATAGCATCGCCAGCTGACCTTCCTGCAGTACTATTTTGACGGGTCGCAGTTCACCGCAGCAAAAAGCTGTACAATTTCAACACCAATTCGGATGGTCGGGATGAAATGGCCAGCCCCGTGAGTGTACAGCTTTTGAGAAATTGTCTTATTCATCCATCAGACTCCCACTCCGTCCCGCTGTGGCTAGATCGTAGCCTTTCATATAAATGAGTGATACAATCATTACCCTCCTTTTTACTTCTGCCCACAACTCCCCTCGCAACTGTTGGCTAAATCGCAAATTGCCCCATCAATAGCACAGATAGGACCTCTCCTAAATGCATACTTTCTGCTGACATCAATCTGGGCTCGAGTACTGCCCCTGCTGGACGCCTCAGTCCTTGAAGATTGATCAATGTTCTTGCCTTCGACTGCACTGGAATCTGGCTAGCCTCTGCACCTGTGAAATTTATGCAACATCATTCTGCGCTCTGACAAAATCTATGGCTTTTGTAGAGCTCTTTTGGTTTCTACAGTTCAATTTCTTCTGTTGTTCTCGATTCTCTTTCCAAACCTGCCTCCCAAATGAGTACGACAACTAGGAGGCAAAAATGTTGGACTGTACACTCTCCGGCTTTCATATATTAATGGTGGCAGGAATAAGCCCTCATTTTCCACGATACCCCACGCTATGATGATTTTGGTCCATGTCGGAGGTACCGGATACATTATCTCATGTGCTAGACGGTGCGCTTTCCCCTTTACACACTGTGAATCCTTCCTCATGAGTTTTTCATGCCTCAGTTCACAATCGTTCTACATGATTTGCGAGTATTTTTAATTAATGCCTCAAGGTCAAAATTGACCTTTGGCCTTTGGTGCGATTCTTCTGTCTTCGTTGCGCTGCTGTATGCTCAAACACTCTCTTTCAATGTCTGCGCCAATCGCCGCCACCGCCCGGGATACCTCAAAAAGGTAGGCATGGTTTCAAATGTCCAAGATTCAAGTCCCCGACGTCCTCAGCGGATGAAGTCTCCAAGCACTTGCATTGCGGCTTCATACTTATGTTCAGTCCCTTCAATATGATATAGAGCGGGCACTGTTATAAAGGTCTGGGCCATTAATATATGTATTTATTTTCATCCCATTGCATGTCAGACTCGGAAAAATCAAAATTTAACTCGCAATATCTTTGGTCGATAACTCTCATCACCGGAGCGAAGCGGAGGTGCGTCTTGTTCATAGGAAGAGAGAGTGCTGATCGGGCATCAGGCTTAGCGTTGCCGCGGTTCGGCTTCGCTTGGCTAGCCGATAAAGCCGCGGCTCATGACTTTTGACGGAAGACTCCCGAAGCTTGAGAACATCCGAAGCATGACCCGACCTGACCCGACCCGACCCAGAGGCTGCACAGTCACATGACCGGGCCACGGGTATCCAAAGCCATCAATTTCCCCCAGTTGCCCTCCACTAGAAATATCAGTGGCCACAGATATCAATTTAAGTTTCCATGCCACCCATGGGTTCCCTCACTTTTTCATCATGCTGGATTCCCCCCCCCCCCAAGCACAAAACACCAACGGACTTGCCAGGTCACGGGAATGGAAGTAAGTAACCGAGATGGTTGAATGGGGCAATTATTGTCCACTGTCTACAGAAACGGCAGATAGTTCTATGCACCTGGCGGTATGTTAAAATTGTACCTTGATCCCAGTCTACCTATGATTTACAGTAACTCAGCCACCGGGTACCTTTGCAAGTTGAACTTTCAGAAAGTTGCCTTTTCAGAATTTTAATGGTGTACATACACTCGGAATATGTGTGAGAGAGCTTTCAGAGTGCTCCACTAAAAAGCTCAAGCAAGAGACCAAGAAGAAACAGTGAAATGTTGTCTATTGTTGATGACTCAGAGTAACTCCAGTTCAGTACTATAGCAAACCTAGCTGGGCTCTCTCAGCTGTAAGCTAAGAAATCCGTGGCAAGGTAAAATAAACTGTAGGAACATTAATAGCACTCAACTGGGGTAGAGGAAGATGGGAGGCGGCTTGTACACAGGCAGTACTTCAAATATTTGTATTCTCAGTGGTCTCGGACATGTCATGTGATAGCACAGCCTCTGGATCGGGTCGGGTCGTGTCCAGGCAACCTGACCTGACCCGACCTGACTGCCCCATGGCAATGGCTTTCTGCAAAGCTTGGCATTGTTCAACCAGGTTCAACCATGCATCTCTGCTAATGCGCATCCTATCACCATGGGGATCCACATTCCCCCCCGTGCATATATACATGCTGAAACGGTGCACTAGGGTGTGGCCAGTGAAATCTAATGGATTGACTAGTGAGA
Source organism: Mycena olivaceomarginata (assembly GCA_029378375.1). Taxonomy (NCBI): domain Eukaryota; kingdom Fungi; phylum Basidiomycota; class Agaricomycetes; order Agaricales; family Mycenaceae; genus Mycena; species Mycena olivaceomarginata. The sequence goes on along the minus strand of JARKIC010000136.1, from coordinate 281,419 downwards.
AAAGCGAACTAGTCACTCTACTCAAACCAACCAAAACCAAAACAAATCACTAATCCTAATCCTAATACTCGTGTGTGTGTGTTCGGGGAAGTAGGGTACATATCACCCGTCAAAAGGGTGTGCAAGGTTGGAATAAGGCTTTGTTTCAATAGCAACTATGCGGTTTAAGCACGGTTATGCTGGGATAGCAGGGACTTCACACCAACAGGATATCAAGACTCAAGTTAAACCTTAGACTGTTCAAGTCTTCAGTTTCTTTGTGAGTGGCAGAACCTAGCACTACTGGCAACTAGCCAAGAAGCAGAAGGTAGGGCAGACTATCAACAGACAAACACTACTTCAATATCAACCAATCTTGCATGAATGGCGGCGGTATCAATGAAACGGGGGCAGTTACACAGAAGGTGGGGCTGGACTAATCACACCGACAGTTACACTGAAGGCAGCGGTTTCACTTCTATTCAACAACAAGTCTTTAGTCCTGGAGGCCTAAAGCGCTGCTACAGGAGACAGGTTGGAGTAGGTTGAACGGGGGCTCTTATATCAATGCAGTGGTAGTCTTTTCGACGTCCCATATATTGTCATGAATCGCCCGGGTTCTACTTTTTCGCGCGACGCGTCTGTATGGATACAGATGTGTCTTAGTGGCACGGGACTCTCATGACACCACCACGTGACCTTCTCACGGTTGAAACCCGGCCTCGGATTCTAAAGCCGCAGACTCAGGGAGTCTGCGCCACGGGATACAGAAGACTGTTAGGGACTAGGAACCTGTACAGACGGACTCTAGTCCCCGGACGCACCAAGGGCTGACACAGAAGAGTACACGGAGTACAGGAGTGGTTGCAAACCCGATCGGGGTTTGAACCACTGGATACAATGACACTTAGGACTAGGAAACCCGAACATCGGGTCTCCTAGGTCCACCGACGCCACGGAAACCAACACAGAGGAGTCCAGGAGCATCAGCATTAATGCTCCTTAATGTTACGGTGCAGGAACTGATCGCGATTGACTGCAATCGCTTTAATTTATTAGAAGCCTATATAAGCACGGTAGAATCTCCATGTACAGTAGATTCTACCTCGTCTAATCTCAGGCTTCTACCTTGGCTTGACATAGGCATTGTCTTCACCCTGCCCCGCTTCCCTCGCACCGTACTACGGGTTGTATCCACGCCCAGGGTTGTATACCTGAGTGGATATCACACCCTCTTCGACTCGTTCCGGGTTCCGCCTCGCATCCCGACTTACAACATATGGCCTCCTAGGGAGGACGCCGTACGACTGGTCCTACTGCTCGGGGAACACACGAGCTACTAGCGTCTATCGGGTTTATCCTGGTTGGGGTTCTCGTCGGGTTACTCGCTGTTTAGCCGACCCAGAGGCCGTTGCTGACAGAAGGTAGAATCTCTTCTGCCAGCCCCGACAAACCGATATACGCTTGGAACGATAAGATGGCACCCACAAACATTATGGTTGCTGGAAGCACGTCTGGACAGGGTGTTGGAGAGTGGGTTGGAAACCTACTCTGGTGGGGGGGCATACTCGCGGGGATCGCTGTGCTGTGTGTCACCCTAGTGTGGGCAACCCATGAGGGACGAGGTGCTCGTCCCTTGGGCGGACACAGGCGGGTTCCAAGGCGTGAGCCTCGCCAGCCCATGTTGTAGTACAATTGCGAAATATCCCGAGGGGACTCAGGATGCGTTTTACAAAATATGTCGAGTCCTGTCAGGCGTGGGAAAACCTCTCCCACCTGCTTTTGCGCGGCTTTGCAGCATCCTCGCTTGGGCTCACATCAGCTCGGCAGCACGGCACCTCTCTTTTTTTTCTACATCAGTCGGAGTTTCATCATGATTTGCCCCAAAAAGTCTGATCTGCGTCGGCAAAACCCATACAGCCCCGGATAGTTGTAATAGCATCAGTAGGAAACCAAATGGGTAAAATACGCCTGCTATTAGATTGATCAGAGCTCCCCAATTTACAGGCACTGGCGCGGACACTTGCGACCTCTTGTGTTCGTCACGCTGGCGCTAAATGAGAAGGCGGTGATTAGTATCACAACGTGGGAAAATTCCTGCATGTACTTTACGTTTGCGGCGGACAGCAGCCCTTGGAGGACCCACAACACGTCCCACACAGCGGCGAGCCACCTCTCGCTCGCCGCCTCGCCTGCCTCTCCCTCCCTCCACCAGACCAGTGGGAGCAATATCGTCAGGACGCCATTCGCTCCCGGATGTACCAGGACTCCCCATTCGCTCACCTTCTCCCCAACCTCCGGCCTTCCCTCTTCGTCTTTGTCGCGCCACGCAGGGGCCAGGCCGCTCCACCACTTCCACCACTTTGCCACCAACACATCATGGCTGTTGACCTTGGTTTTGCGGGTCGTCGATCGGCCGTATTTGATCCACTGGTGGACTTCTTCGGGCCTCGCTTTCGCTTCTGACGGTATGTTCGATGTCTAGACAATAGTCGTGTAAGCTCTTGTTTTTACCCGCTAGAATTTCGCAAGACTCACCGATGTTTTGAATCTGTAGGCTTTTTCCAGCTGTACCCATGTTTCGACGACCTCTTTCCATTCGCTTCCGTCCTCCGGGCATGCGCTGAGCAGCGTGTGACCATCGGCCAACCACTTCGGCCATCTCGCTTGCTCTCCACCCACGTTCTCACCACCCTTCTGGCATTCCTTCTGCGCACCCGCCTGGTGTTCGCCTCCCTCTTCACGTTCGCCTTCCTCCTCGTCTCCTTCGTCTTCTGGATTTCCATTCTCTTCGTCATCTTTTCCCCTGACCTCCGGACGTTCACCACCCTCCTCACCCTCTCCCTCGCCACCCTCTGTACCGTCGACGTCTGCCCCTCCTGCATCTGTTTCGCCATCACCACCCCTTTCGCCTTCCTCTTCGGCTCCCATTTTGTCATCTCCCTCGCTCCGTTGGCCAGCAAGTCACGTAGACCTGCGTGACGGGCCTAACTGCGCTGCCGACATATTCACGGGTAGTGGCTGCAGGCGCTCCATGACCGCAGGGCGGATAATCCCCCTCATTCGCATCCTTGAGATTCAGCATCTCGAGCAACGCCTTGTTTCACACCAGCACATTTTCACGCATAAACTCCCCACTTCCCAGCCTCGCCAGCTGGTACATACACTCCCGCCGCTCGTTTGTGGGCAGCGTCTGCAACAAGTCCCTCATCGCCGGCATCAGCTTGTACCCTTCGGGAAACTTGGGTGTACGACTCCACAGCGTCCGCGGTGGAGGAGGGTCGGGGCTCGGGCTGCGCAGTGGAGGAGGATTGGGGCTCGGGCTGCACGTATTTTCTCGCGATGACCTTCTTGACACCGCTGGGGATGGGGTCTCTTCCGGCGACCTCGAGCCTCTCTTGCGCTTTCGCCCATGCCCTTCTGGACTTTCCTCCTCTGCTCCTTCCGCTCCCGTTGTTGTCACGATCGGAGCTGGGGCAGCAGAGGCGACAGGTCTAGCGCCGTCTGACGGTGTGCCACCTCCCTGCCGCGTCTGCGTCGACGTCCATCTGTGTCCCATTTGCGGGAGCGGCGGGTAGTGGTGGTGCGGCCCAGGTCACGCCACCGGTACCAGGCACCTCGCGCGTTGCAGAGTCTGCGATATGTAAGTGCCTCGTCTGTTTCATAAGTGCAAGTACTTACGCTCGTTCGTCTCTAGCAGGTACCTCATGAATTGGCCGAGGACATTCTTCTTGAAGCCCATCATGTCCCATTCTGAGAATTTTTGCCCCAGTACACCCCCTATTGGCACGGTACGCCCCGCATGCAACCTTTTAATTGTTAATCAGCTCAATAATCTTTAGCCCAGTACCCAGCCCACTCATGTCGTCAGCGTGAACCTCTCGCTCCCCTGTGGAGGTCCAGCGCCGGCTAACAGCGTTACATGGAATCCCGTCAGCTTTGCGATGCCGTCGAGGAACGGTTGCGCCACCGTCGCCAGATTTGTGCGACACCTATTCTCGTCAGTCGGATTGGGTCAAATTTTCCATACGAGTCACTCACGCGTCCATTCTACCCTTGCTAGGTGCTTCTGGATTCGACATCGCGTCCGCGCATCCATGATACTCTGCCATCGCGGCCTCATGTTCCGCGTCCAGAGCCTCCGCCAGCTCCGCGCGCACCTCTTCCTCCTCGTCGTCCAGCAACTCTTTCGCGCATTTGCAACAGAAGTCCAACGCGAAATTTGTCTCGAGCCCCGCCAGTGGCCACTTCTCATTGAATCGTTCCTTGACCAACGCAGCATATTCTTCCCACTGCATGTAGAATTTGTGCAGAGGTAGTTTCCGCGGCACATGCAGTCGCTCGAACGTATCCAGCCAATCCATGAAGGGATTCTTGCTCTCCCTGTTTGCCATTGTCTTCTGGTGGGAGAACCATCGTTTGATTTGCTATGCCGACAGTCAGAAACATTGTCGTCGCAATGACCACACTTTCCACGCACCGCAATGGTTTGCGCCTTGATGACGCCCTCGAGCGCCGGATCCACTCCACTAGTTGCCGGCCATTTGACCAGATCGAGACTTTTCGCAGCAGCCTCCTCGGCCGCCGTCGACCCGTTGACCGATAAGCCCCCGCCAGCAGATGTGTCTACATCACCCGAAGGAGACGCGCCATTCCCAGCCGACGCGTCCATGTCTGCGCCCACTTTCGCCGCCGCACTAGCAGCTGCGCCAGCGGCCGCGTTCACGTCCGCTCTGATAAGGACCGCGGTGTTGGTATCGAAAGATATGTCATTCGAATTCGACTATGTTCGTCCTCTAGAGGGGAAGGTATAGTCAAATGATAGAGCGGAAGGTCGGTGCGCGAATCGGCCTTGTTATGAGTGATGGGTGTGTGTGTGTGTGAACGGGGGATTGTGGAGACCGTTTGTCTCCTAGGTGTGGACGTGCGCGGCGGACCTGTTGTTAGTGAAAATGATAAAGAAGGTGTGAATGCCTAACCCTGGTTCCCCGTACGAGAGTACTGGAACCCTGAATGTGTTGCCCTGTCTGCTTTCCTTCATGCGCTCTTCCCCTTAGAACCAGCGCTGGAGATGCGATGTGTGTCGCACAGACGATGACACCGACGTCGTTTGGTCAACGGCGAGACGGTTGGTCTCGATGGCTATGGATGGCGATTGTTATGTGATGGCTTCTCTCTGGGCCTGTTTTCTACAGAGCGAGGCTCGCGAGAATGGTGATCCTAATCGAGGAAGCCTGGGATGGTGACACTGGGTCCGGTGAGGAGGGACCCTGCTGATGGAGGTGTGAGAGGTGAGACACCGATGAATGAGCGAATGTAAGATGTGTGGCCTGCCTCCGGCAGTGGGCAGGGGGGAGGGTGCACAGAGAGGTACGAGGTCGGGGAAGGCTGGGAGTACCCCTTAGATTGAGCTGAGAACGGTACAGAAAGTGGGGAAAACGCCCCGAAAGCTACTTCTGCAGGCCGGAAGGTACTGACTACTCCTACTAAATGCGCTCCTTTTTATACCTCCTCGACGACTTCCCACGTTTCCAGAGGTGCCATGCAGGTCGCAGGTGTTTCCAGGGGGCAGGGGACGTCATGAGGCGTTTCGGGGTGCATATATGACAGGAGAACGGAAGCCTCTGCTGAGGAGACCAATTGTTTCTGGGTGCGCGCGAGGCGCGGTGAGGCCAAACGACCTCGGAATACGTCTGGAGCTCCAGGCACAGCTGGTAGTTGCATCGGTAGGTGCTCGAGTGCTCAGGAAGGGGGAGAGACGGATGGTCTCCTCTCGGCTAGTCAATGTGTCGTGTGAAGTGGGGGAAGGGCTGTGTCGGGATATCCTCTGCCTCGTCCGATGGGTCGGCGTCAGGCACGCGGTAGGTCCGTCCGGTGTGGGAGAGCATCCGAGAACGGAAACGAGGGAAGGTCATACGCGCTGGGGGACGGGTCGTATTGTTGGTGGACAACAAGTATCGTTGGATGCAGAAGGTCGCATCGTAGGCGTCGAGAACCCATGGGTTGTGGTGTACGGGTCGTATCCGCGTGACGATGGTGCAGGAGCGAGCCCGAATGGCGGGGGAGACGATGCGGACGTGGGGAGAGCGGTGGTCTCGTTCGGAAGCTGCTTCCGGTAACGTAGAATCCCATTTAGGAAGATCCGTCGCATACGTCCGAGCTCGTCCTGTTACTCGTGCAGATGGTTCGCAGGGGCCATGAGGCGACGAGCAATGCGTAACACGCTCGGAGACCTCACACCGCGTCCACCGCCATGCCACTGCTGTCCGACGCAGAAGCTCCTCCACCATTCTCTGCCGGCGGCGCAGCTAGCATTGCCGAAGCAGCAGGAATTGTTGCCCCAGGGACGGCCGTGTACCAAGGAAACGACGTCCACCAAGAGGGCCACATTTTGGCAAAGAATTCCGTGACTTTCCCCCGCCCCTTTTGCCCCAGATAGATCGTCCGCTGCTTCTCCAAGAATTCGAGCTCCGCGCCCTTGAATTTCCCCGGAATTCCTGCTTTCTTGGGGAGGGCATCCGCGTTTTTCACCCTCAATTTCCCTTTTCCCTTCGGTGCGGTGCATGCCTTCGGTGCATTCGAGCTCGACATTTCTTTTGGCTACGTGTTTGTTTGCTCAGACTCGACGCATTTGTTTGATGGAGTGTGTTTGTCAGTCTCCCCACAACAAATACTACCGTGCCTTCTCACTCGCCCCTGGACATGTGTACGTTCTTTTTCTTTCATGAACCCGTTCTTTTTAACTAACAGATTAACTGCAGCTCCGTCTCGCTCAACTCCACTGCACGAAGACAGCTCATCGGAGTTCGAGGATGATGCCACCCCCGACGACGACGACATCGACAACGCTGGTCCTCCCGACACCGAGGACGAGGACATGCGCGAATGTGTGCAGCTGACCAGCGACAACGAAACCACCGCCAGCGACGACGCCACCACCAACGGTAACGGCGACGATACCACCACCCGCGACAGCGTCGGCAGCAATCAAGCGGAGGCATGGCACACTTGGGGCGCCGGTACTCCTTGGTCCTGGAGGGATCTCCCCCGGGGGATGCTGAAAGGTGCACCTGTGTCGCCTTTGCCGGAACGGCGGGCCAGGTAATTTGTCCTTCCCATAAATACCACAGACTCACGATAAACACGTAGCCCCGAACTTATACTTGGCCCGGTTGTCCCCGAGTCCATTTGCGACTTTGCCCTCAACCAGTGGAATCAGACAGGGTTCTTCACGGATTGTGAGCCCATCCTCGAGGCCTGGGAGGAGCTCACACCCGTCTCTCGTGGTGCAACCGTCGGCGAGCGCAACACAGTGCAGGAGCTCCGGTACCACACGTTGCAGGCATTCAGGTACATCTCTTCCTCGCTTATTGTAAAACATTTCCCTTCAATTCTCCTGCTCCAGGGCTCGCTCGCTCACTATCGCGTCCCCGCAGGAGACGCAGCTGGACCTCACCCACCAGATCCTCACCCGCGACTCGAACATGCCCCGGTCGCCGGCGCAGGTCGACCTTGCCTATCAGATGCTCGCTGACCAAGACATGGCTTGACGATCCGGCTTATTTACGGACAATCTATCCACGTATATCCACGCATGTCCTCCTTTTCTTGGCATGTAGTTTTGTAATAATTGAATCTCAATGTTTTTCGTCTCGCACAAACCGACAGAAAGAAAACAGCAATTCAAATTTACTTGAACAAAGAACAAAAATTGTAACAAGCACGACCAACTATTCTTCCACGAGCGCGAGTGATTTCCCCACCAGCAAACCAGTTGCTTGGCTTTGAACAAGTTCGTCCACAGCCGTGTCACTACGGTCAAAGTTAGCATGAGGATCCGTGCATTGTTGATAGATGATCAGACATACCGGCTAGTCGACACACGCAGGCTCCCAAATACGTGGTAGAAGGTGGTGCCGCCGCCCTCGTCGTCGCTCTCGATCGCCTGCAGCGACCTCCCGACCAACAATGTCATGGCGGCCGAGGCGCGCAACTCGGCCTCCGCATCCTCTCTGTGAACAGGAAGCATTAGGACCGGGACCTCGCGCAGATAGTCTTGCTTACTGGCAAACCAATACACGTGGACTGGGTGACTCAGTGGGCGGTATTGGCCGATAAGGTGGAGGAGCGCTAGAGGAACGAAGGGGTGCTGAGGAATGATCGTGGAATCGGTGACAGTATTCTGCCCAAATTGCGCGCGCTCCGTCGGCGGTCTTGGAAGACTGGTGGAGGGTGTTTGAAATCTTGTTTACTTTGCTCCTCACCAAGTCCCTGTAGAGCTCATTAGATATTGTAGCGAAGTTATATGAGTTATGAAAGGTCGTTGCACTCACCAGTCGGTATAAATGCCTTCCGACCCCACCACCCCTCTCTTGACGACATAGAATTTGCGTCTTGCCGACCGCGAAAGCACTTCTTCCGGTGGGTCATCGGGCAGGAAGAAGAAGGGAGGGCGGCAACAGGAGTCACAACAGCTGAATCCAAGGGTGAGGGCAGCAGTGGCGCCAACCAGATCCTCGATGTTCATCCGGTGGCAGCGAAGGTGAAGGAGTGTGAAGGGCCCAGTGTAAGAGCATTTGGCGGAAGAGATCAGTGACTATTCAGCGTTACTTGATGTGACACTTGCCAAATCCGTCCTAATGACTCTCAAAACACGCTCTTGAATTCTCCATCCACAGCCCCTCCCTTGCTTTCGGGCCATCCGGCCCTTCTTCCTGGATGACCCACCGACAACATTTGTCGTTCTTACGCTCACACCTACAACCACCCAGCCATTTACAATGAAGCAATATCGAAACCTGGGTCGCGTTCGAACTCTTTGAGTGTGTATGCTCGGGAGCCATGGATTGCCTTCGGAGGAAGGTTTAGTGGTATATATAATCGGTACATAACCCCTGGTGCGTGCTTGGTAATTCGGGACAATCCAAAAAATCATCAAGTTTATTCAATTGCCACTCGGGGAGCACATACTTCCTGACTTCTTGCCCGGCGGGTCCTTCTTACCTGGTCCAAATTTTCTATTAGCCTCCCGGTATAACATACATTGGCGATGGCCTGATTGGAGTTACTTCATGTTGGGACTAGGTTTTGACCAACCTCAAGGTTTTCGCAATTGGCCAACTACCGCTCGAGACCGCTATGTGAGCTTTCAACTCAATTTTTTTTGTAAACTGTTCACTAACTTGCTGTATGCCTAAAAGGTGCACTATATCCCCCCATCGGGCTTTGTGGGGCATTCAATTGCGAGATTCTGCACGAGACGCGCAAATGACCAGACATGTGAGGAAAACTCGCTTATTCCGAGGACTCTGGGTCAGATAACCTCATTTTTTTTTCACAATGGGGAGTGCATGACTGATCCGCTCCTCAGAAAAAATGTCTCGGGGGACTCGGACCTATGCATGGCCTCTGCGGGAACGTCTTTTGGATCCTCCGGCAGGGAGGGCCCGGCGCGGTCCGGGCTTGCCGGCGAGGTCGGTTCTGCAGAAACATGTTTCCCATGTCTTGCACTCAACATGGAACACAACTTAGACGCCGCAAATAGTTTCTACCAATCGTGATACATTACGAGGAGCACACAGCACTGGGTAGGGGCCATGGAAAGGCCACAGGAGGCAATTGCAGTGTACACGGTGCTGATTCTGGCAGCTGAATCAAATCCCTGGGTTTGAAGTACCATCTAAAACATAATTCTATTCGCCCCGAACTCTCTGGAGGTATTTGGGAACCTCCTGCGCTAAATGAGCAGTGGAAATCGCGGGTTTGTTCACCAACTAATGCATTTCGATCCCAGGTCCTCTACAGGTGCTCACTCAGGTCGGAATATATCTGGAAGGCAGGTATGGAGTAAAAAAACCCTGCTGCGTAATTTCGTACTGATTCTGGACCATCATCTGGTCTCTGTTCGCAGTTTTTTCTCCCGGTACTTCGGTTATTAGCTCAACGGACCTTCGACAAAATGCGTGTGAAACGGTGTGACACGAAGTAAAGAATGTTCTCACAATCGGCTGTTCAATCCCGATAAAACAGCTGCTCAGTGGATGCGGTATATAACGGAAATGTGTGAGTGATGGAATTCGCAGATTCTGACTGCATTTGTTGACGTTTTTTGGCCAAAGCTTGCACACGAACATCATGGATCGGGAACCTTCCCCGTACAAAGTTCCGCACCGGTTGCTGAGCTGGGAAGTTTGTACAAGCACTTCGCAGAGTGCAGGAGAGTTAGCCGAGCTGGTCCCAAAGGGGACAACATAGAACTGATGCGGCTGTGTCTTTTTCTTCGCCCTTCCCTCACCTTTGTAGTGTCGTCGAGTCCTGATTTTCTCCATGGCGTCTTCCAACAAATCGTCTGAGCGCATCGCCTCCAACTGGAGTACGTATTTGCTTCCTTCCGGGCCTGTCGCAAAAGTGATTGACAAGGCATACAGCACGAGAAGAATTACTCCTCTGGGACGAGCGAAGACGCACCGCAGAGCTGTCAGCCGCGGTGCCCCCGTCTCCGCATTCAATGTACGTAGTGTGCGTAATGACAGAATGCTTCAAAACCAGTTATTTATATTTTGCTATGTAGGCCGGGCCATCCTCGCGACCGTCGCGAGATCAGCCAGATGACGGGCGCCTTGAGGACGGATGGAGAGAGCGTCGAGCGGGCGTGGGTGAATAATGGGCCAGGCACACGGGCCAATGCGCCGTGGGCGCGGTGGACGCGGCAAGAGCGGGCTGATGTGGGCGAGCGTCTGACGAGGTCTGGGAGCACGAAAAACGCCAGCACCGAGGCCGTTGACGACATTGTGCGCCAGGCTCTGGCGATGTCCAGCAGCGCGAATAACTCCAGCAGCGCGAGTAACTCCAGCAGCGGCAAGGACAGCGAGTCCGACGACGAGATGCCTCCTCTCGACCCACCTGAAGCTGGCAGTCCCGCCGTCCGCTATGCCTCACTCACCTGCAACGACCTTTACATCGGAGATGCGCGACCACCCCCCTTGACGACCGAGCGCAAGCATCAGGAATGCGGGATCTGTCTCGACATCAAGTCGCGTCCCGTGTCGTACGTGTATTTTGTTTTTCAAATTGGCTTTCTCGGGTTTATTCAAGTCTGCTGGCCAGGTACCTCTGCGGGCATAGCCATTGCTATGTGTGCATCCGCCTCTGGCTGGAGCGCGACAGGTGTTGCCCCGAATGCCAAACGGTGATGTCTGGGCCCCCGTTCCGGCACTTCCCCGAGGAACAAGGGTTGGCGGTGGATTATCCGGACTGGGGCAACAAAAGCCAGGTGAAGTACACCTGGTCTGGTTTGACCTTCCCAGTCCAAGTCCGCTGAGAACACTGAATTGATACAGAACTCGTGTCTATGTACCTCTCTGTGGCTGTCCCTCTACCCTCGCCAAACCCACCTACTCTAACGTTATTGTTATATTATCTCGTTTTACATCGAATTACTTGTCGTTTGTGCGGAAAATATATCTATGCTGTCTGGAAAAGAAGATCGGATTTTCGGTCCGATCAAGTACGTTAACTAAGCCCCTACAGCCTCTCCGAGGAATGGGTGGTCTATGGCTTCGTCCAGAACGCGTCAAAAGCGCCGTGCGGAAACGGAGTACAACAGTTTCACGCTGGCCGACGTTCTGGGCGAGTCATCTGCCTTCACTTCCCAATCTCTCTCTGCGGACCGCCGTCGCACGCACACCACCACGCATCAAGTCGACCTCCATTCCCCAGTTAAGAAGAAGGCGCACCTCAACCCTGGGAGACCAAACCTCTTCGCGGACATCGGAGACGGTTTTGAATACGTCTTTGATGATTTGGCCGCACCACCTTCACCCATTCGGCAGAATTCTGGCACTGGTGTGAAGCCGCGGGCAAAACAATACTTGTCATCTGTGTGTATGCTTCTGCTTGCCCTTTGTTCTTCGGCTGAACGTGCTGTGTGTAGGATTGGCCTCTGCGCGAATAGACACCTCTGCAAGATGAATATCTGGTCGAATTCATCCGGCTCGAAGGCCGCGGGGACGTCTGCCTAACCCACTGCTCAACTTGCCCATCCTCTGCCCCACGGGAGACCCCTCATTACCGCTGCCAAGATTGCGATATCCCAGATCTGTTCTGCAAGGACTGCATTGTGAAAGCCCATGGTAGTCATCCGTTGGATCGTATCAAAGTACGTGCTAGTTTTATTATTATTTTACAGTAGTTTTGTATGATGATACTCATTTGACTTCTCTCAGGTTTGGGATGGCGCTCGTTTCAAGAACGTCACACTTAAGAAACTGGGGCTGCACGTCCAGCTGGGGCACACGTACAGTCAATCATGCCAAAGGCCCATTCCTACGCGCAAGCATTTCATGGTCGTCCACTCAAACAGCATGCACAAAGTAGCCGTTGACTTCTGTGGTTGCGTGGATGAGGAGATCGTGGGGTCTTGTCGCCAACAACTTCTACGCCGGTCGTGGTTCCCCATGACAGCCAAGGAACCCAAAACTTGCTCGACATTCCGCGTCCTGGAGATGTTTCATACGATGACGCTCCAGGGGAAAGTCACGATGTACAATTTTTATTCGGGACTGGAGAAGCTGACGGATAATTCGGGTCTGCGGAAAATGAAGGTGTGTTCCTTGCTTACTTTGTCTCTCATATTCAGAAGTTGAAGCCCGTTGCAGGATCGGTACAAGGGGTTCATGCAGACAATGCGTGAATGGTGACATCTAGTCATGCTGAAGCACGGTGGTCGTGGGAACGACGGGAATCGGTTGCTGGCGGAGACCAAGCCAGGTGAACTCGCGGTGGTGTGCCCTGCCTGCCTGCAGCCCGGGATAAATCTTCCTGCGGACTGGGAATCAGCATCGGGGGAGGAGAAGTAAGTGATCATGTTTTGTAAGGAGATGATGGGCGTGCTAACTTTAATAATAATAGGTTTTTATATATTCTTTACATCGCCATCGACGCCTGCTTTCGTTTGAAGCAGCGGCTCGTTTGAAGCGAACTTAAAGACCCGGGCTTGGGGTCTGGGTGGTCGTATTTCACGGAAGACCCGCCATTCCATAGGTTCTTGCTGACAGTAACGGATCAGAAGGAGGTGCGTACTAGCGGCAGGAAATTTGGCAGATTTCGTGACTGATGGTTGTCTCGGACAGATGAGTACTTGTAGTGGCCTAGCGGCGCTAGACTACGCCAACACGAAGTTTTTGCGTGGTTACGGCGCTACTGGTGTGGGGCTAGGCGTATGTGCTCGCCATGAGTTTGTCCAGCGGAACGGTGCGGCGGATCTCCAGAAAGGCGAGAGGTACGTTTATCGGTTAGGTTTGGGACGGTGAGATGACTGACAACACACCTTTAGATTCGCGAACATGGACTATATCCTGGGGTCCCTTTTGCGCCATCACTACGCCGGGCTCCTCAAATTTTTTTCGTATGACATCTGCTGTCAGTGGAGCAAGTATCTCATCGAGCGGATGAAGACCATGCCCCCAGGAATCAGATTGAATCTAATTCTATCGCTACTACATTTTGTCATCCCGAAACTCCACATCTATGGGCACAAGCTGTGGTGTCAACTCTTCTTCTCCCTCAACTACACCCCAGGAGCTGCGCGCACGGACGGCGAGGGCATCGAGCGGCCCTGGGCGAATATCGGGCCTGTCGCAACGAGTACCCGGGAGATGGGGCCAGGATCGCGTCAGGACATGCTGAACGATCACTGGTCTCACTGGAATTGGCAAAAGTTAATTGGATTGGGGGCGCTGCTGAAAAAGAGGCTGTTGAGAGCGATCCTGGAGAGGAACTTCCAACGCGACTCTCTCACGACATTCACTGAGAACCAGGCAGAGCACGTCGAAGAGTGGATGGCAATGGTCAAGGCATTTGAGGCCGACCCGAAGAAGCCGAATCCATACGAACTGCCAAAGTCGGGCGAGTTCGCCGTTGATAATCGATGTGAAGCGAGCTGACAATCATCTTCCTCAGGGGCAACGGAGCACGACGTGCGTCTTGAATGTGTGACGGAAGAGGCGGCCGAACAAGAGCGTGGTGTCGTCCCCATCAACAACGTCAGCCCCAGCGCGTTCATCATCGTGGGGCTGGATCTTGAGGAACAGCAGTACATACCTTTTTCATTTCATCGTGAAAATTTGCTGAAGGGAATATTGCAGGCGTCGCATCAAGGTCGCGGTGGCGTCGCTGACATTGGAGGCCAGCAGCAAAAATTCTGCAGATGTCGTGGAGAAACGCACAAAGCTGGCGCGATACGTGGCGCGCTTCCGTAAGCTCCAGGCAGTTTACATGCCTGGGGCTTTGCAAGCCCTCGCGGATCGTCCAATACCGGCGGGGGAGTGAGGGGGCACGTTGGCGGAGAATGTGCCGCTATTCCTGCCCTCTGCGCTATCGGTGGAGGTGCGGGAGTTCGGGTGTAACAAGAAGGTCGACAAGTTCGAGCTGCGGTTCCGGGATGCACAGTGCCGGAGTGCGCTCGACGGCATCCGCAACTACCTGCACATCAAGTCTTGCTTTCGAACGTACAAGGGTGGCCAAGTTCGGCACCAGGGGGCGACGACACACGCGCGGGGGCTGATGAATCGTAACGATGAGAAGATGCGGATGGAGGGGGAGAAGTACGTTGCGGCGTGGGAGGCGAAGCGGGCGTTGGTGGGAGAGGCAAAGGTCGAGTGGCACTGGCTAGATCCGAAGAAGATCTACGATGCATGGACGAGGAGGAGGATCGAGCGGTGGTGAGTGAGTGGAAGCGATGGGGGAGAAAACGCGGAAAGGGCGATGCAGCGATGGAGGAGGATGGAAGGGACAGCGTGCAGGAGGGGGCAGCGATGGAAGGACCCGACGGGTGAGGGCAGGAGAACATTGTCTTGGGTCTGGATGGGGGTGGACACGAGCAGCGGGGGGGACATCCGAGGCTGTCCTACGAGGTATGTCGCCCGAGATTCTATTTTTGGGGTGAGACTTCCATCTGATTGTAATTTAGGTCTGCGTGTTGAATGGTGAAAGGCCTGGGCACGGACGCGGCGCTGGACAGAGGAGGTCCGGCTGCTGAAGGAGGAGATGTGGCGCACGCCGATAGCCTTGCGCCACAAGGCTCGGTGGTGGCTGGAGCACTGGGCGCCAACGGGTTTTGAGGGCCGGCACGCGGAGGGTGCAGCCGCCTACGCCACCAGGCAGGCAGCAATTTATAACGACCCTGCTGATGTGTTTGACAAGCTGTGGGCGCCGCTGCTGGGTTTGGAGGATGTAGATGAGGAGATTCTGCTGCGGGTGAGCAAGCGGGTGGCGGGGAGGGAGAGCGACGAGGAGGAGGAGGATGGGGTGCTGGATGAAGAGGAGGCGGACGAGGATGATGGGAATGACGGCGTGGACGCCGAGGAAGGCGGGGAGGAGGAACAGAATGGAGATGAGGAGGATGAAGGGTCTGCGGGCGGTGATTCGGGCGGAGAGGACGAGTCCATTTGCGGTAATAGGATCACCTTTTGGGGAAGACCACATCCGGTCAGGGGCTGCCGGGGTGCCGTAGCGTTGATAGCCTCAAAGGCGAGCACCCCATTGAGAATTGATCCCCAGAGGCCTGCCGTAGTGCCCAACAGCAGGCTAATACACAAGTGAGGGGTGCTGGGCAGCCGACTCACTTCCTAAGAATAAGATTCCCACGGTAGATGAGACTCGCGATATTTTGTAAAACGGGCCCAGACCCGTATCAGGATATTTCGCAAAAGTGCTACGTCTAGGGGTGGCTTCGCAACCCCTGGATGGAGAAAATCTGGCGAATGATGGAATGTGTTGGAACCTGGTTGATGAAGATTTCGGTTCCACAGGCAGAACCAAGCCAAGGGGCAGAGAGAAGGAGAAACCGCGCCAACCCCGATGGACGAAGCGGCTCCTCGACGTACAGAGAACCCGCGCCCAGACAGGGACGCCAGAACGAAACCCAGCCTCATGGAGGCTCAGCGCCCAGACAGGGGCGCCCACGTGGAGCCGGATCCCAAAGGGAGCCCACGTTCCTACCCACCCGACAAGGCGGAACTCGGGGTCCCCGCTCCAATCCTAACGGACAGTCTTATGTCGTCAGGATGGGCAACGCCAATAGGACGGCGCCTCTCCGTGTTCATGGATGGACTGGAAGCCGCTCAGGCGCAAGGAGAACCACCGGCTCCCCCCTACGCGTCCTCCGATGTCCCGGACCTGGTGCCGATTGAGGAACCCGAAGCGGCTCTTCTCTTTGAAGAGGGCCTCAGCCCTAGCGCAAGGGCCCGGTTGGAACAAGCGCGCTCGGAGATAGCACGAAACCAACAATGAGGGAAGGAACGGCAGCGGCAACGAAGAACCCGTGGAACGGGTTATACCCATACACTTCACTCTCGAATCTGTCTACAACTTGTCAATCCTTTGGCGAGAAAATCTTAATGAAATCTAATCTTATCACGCCGAAAAGAGACAACACTATGCTCGCTTCCAGATTTGGAGAAAAACTACAGAAAATCACAAAAACACGACTACGACGCAGCCCGGCCCTTCCCTTTCCTGTCTCGTCGATGACACCCCAGCGTATTGCCTGCCTGGCTAAAGATAGCCGACATAAACAGCAGAGCACTCTCTACGCGTTCCTCGCCGGCACTACTCTGGTCGGCCCAGTTGACTATTTCATCAACAAAAGCCGTACGCGAAGAGGGAGAAAGGGCCTCCATGGGACGCAGACGGAACCCGAGGAAATGCGAGTCTGGGGCGTTGGACGGCGGATCGTCCAGTGTAGATCGCGAAGAAGAAGCGTGCTGTTCCGGGGGAACAGCCGCTGGGGCGGGCTCCAGAGTGGGGTCGCAGTTGCGAGGATCCACTCCGATGGGAGGGTCGGGAGAGTGCATGGACACGTCCTCGTCTGCATCCTCCGGATATCGCAAGTCCCCGTCCTCGTCCATCACAACAATCACCTCTGGGGAAGACGCTTCATGAGGAAGAGATGTCTTGCGTCTCTTCGAAGGCGGAGCATCATCCTCTGAATCAGAGGAAATGACGACGACGGGGTCGGAGGTTCGGGTTGTAGCAGCAGCAGCACGACGACGCGCCTCGGCGTGCACCGTACGCTGGGCTGGGCGCAGTTCGCTGAGGAATTCTCTATAGGTATAAGAGAGACCTATGAGGGGGGTATCCATCAGACGAAGAAAGTCGGACTGGAGGCTCTACGCACGAGTTTGCGTTAGATCCATGGACCGGGGGTCGGGATGCAACGGCTGGAAGGAACCCGACCCTAGGTGCTCCCAAAAGGCCACCCGGAAACCCCGCAACACCGTGTCGTTCCCATCCTCGTAGGTGTTGGAGAACTTCGTCCAGGAACTACACGTTGCATGTGCAGACTTACAAGGAGAGCAACACCGCCGGGTCTTCTCGGGTAACCCTCTCGCGATCTCCAGCATGCACAAACGGCCGGTGTTGTTACAACGACGACAAGGTGGAAAAAGAGTGCGCACGACGGCTCCCTGTGGACGGAATCCCTCCAACGGAAAGGAACGAAGGGGCTGAGAGGGGTCTTGAGTTGCGACAAAAGAAGACCGGGTGGGGAGAGTCGACGCGGTGGAAGGGGTTTGGGACGTGGGGGACTGGGACGCCGCGCTCTACTCGCCTCGCAATCGGCTCGCGGTTCGGTGGGTGTCCGCCGACAGGGTCTCTTTTGTGTTCGAGGCGGTGTGTCGGAAGACCGATTCGTCCCCTCCCGAACAGAGGATGAGGGCGGGAGTGTGGCGCCCAGAAAATCACCCGGTGACAGTCCTGCGTTGGCGATCTCTCGGTCCAATGCTTCGCCCACGAAGAAACACCCAGGAGATGCAAATTCCTCTGTAGGAACCCGACGTCCGTCCGAGGACGCCAGCTCTGCGAAAAAACTTTAGTGACCAGGGGTTCCATGGGTCGATAAATGACTCACCGTCCAGATATTCCAAGACTCCGCTGAACGAAAACCTCACAGTAGCCCCGCATGCCGAAGCCACGTTAGAGGAATTGGGTTGAAACCCGGAGCTCATGTCAGAGCTGGAGCCATCCCAGGGAATGAGGCGGAGGTGGGCAATACCCGTTGGAGCATCCAGGGGGTTTATTCCAGACTGGGCGTCTTCTGGGAGAGTCGAAGACGGGTTGCGAGAGAAGAAGAGGTGTGCCCGTAGGCAAGTAAACTCCGCCTGGCGTTGAGCAGGGGGGAATTCCGAAAGAACGGCTGGGAACAATTGCTCGAGGAGCTGGTGGTAATGCACGGACCACGCAACCCAGAAACCGAGACGGCTCATCCAGAGCAAAGCATGCTCCATGTTGAGCTACGCACAAGGGTTCAGCTCGATCGCCTCGGGTTCTGGAGCAAGGGAGGCTCACCACGAACTCGAAAGCTGCTTTCAAAGGTCGGCTTCCTCGATATGGGCTTCACGAGCTCAGCGATACTCGGTCATGAAGTTCTCAAAGCCGCGGGACGCCGTAACCAACAAATCCGGATGGGCCATCTTGCCGGACCTCTCTCTTCGATACACCAGAACCCAAGCCACGCACATGCGAGGAAGTGCTGGTGCGCAATAGCGTCCAGCGACCACTCCTGGGATAGTCCTTGATGGTGGCTCGGAACTCGAAGACAGGAAGAGTGGAGAGAGGGTGAAGGGGCTGAGCCAGAGCTCGATTTAGGAACTGGAAGAAAGAAAAATGCGGCACCCCGGCAGGTGCTGAACGGGACGTAGCGAGCCAGCAGTGGAGAAGAACGTCTGCGCGACGAATGGGTTCTGGCCCGACGACACCCCTGCTACCGGAAGCTGGTCCTGAGTATGTCTCCAGCGACGCAGCATCCGAACGCTCGTGGAAGAATCGGCGTGGGGTACGAAAATTCTCCACGCCATACCCGAGCGCGAGGCGGGTCCCATCTGCATTATGATGGTCCCAGTCCAACAAGAAGCGGGGAGAAGTCGACGGGGTCGAGGAAAAAGCGAAATCCGAGATTCCATGCCAGGGCGACGTTGCGCAAAGAAGAGGACATGACGGTGAAAGACAAAGAATCTGAGGAGGCGGGGAAAGGGACAGAACCCGAGACAGGGGTGGGGTTCTGAATAGGATCAGAACCCAGAAAACCTCAATGTCGGAAAAAGAACCCGCACGGCCCACTCGCTTAAGGGGGTTCTACTTTGGGAAGTAGATCAAAAGAAAACCAAAGAGGGTCGAACCACAGAGGGGAAGAAGTACCACAACATGGGGAGTCGAGCACCGAAGACAACGGGGACGCCGGCGCGACAATAACCGATAGGCAGTGACAATAAGCCCTATGACCATGGTGTGGTGTTTACAATCCGGATAACGGGACCACCACGAAGGGAGAACACTGGAGAATTTGGATTGCGGGTTCCCGAACGGAGAAGACTGAAGGACGCCTTCGCGGGTAATAATCGATGGGCAGTGACAATAAGCCCCACGATGCAGGAAAATTTTGAAGGATAAAACTCGCCTTGCAGGAAATATGGGGAAGATGGGGATGCAGTACCTACGGGTCGTTGAGGACAACGACCTTGAAGAGGGGGGGTGATGTCATGAATCACCCGGGTTCTACTTTTTCGCGCGATGCGTCTGTATGGATACAGACGTGTCTTAGCAGCACGGGACTCTCATGACGCCACCACGTGACCTTCTCATGGTAGACTCAGGGAGTCTGCGCCACGGGATACAGAAGACATTAGGGACTAGGAACCCGTACAGACGGACTCTAGTCCCTGGACGCACCAAGGGCTGACACAGAAGAGTACACGGAGCACCTATAGATACCAAATCCCACCACCAGTTAGAGGGGCAATATCGATGTGGTTGTCCCCACTAGTTAGAGGCAGATACAGTACCTGCGCCCATGCTGCAAAATATGCTGCCAATATGCTGCCAATGTTGCTGCTGATATACGGCACTCCATGCTGCTACCATGCTGCTAAGGACTTAGAGGATTTCAGGCCATGTCTTACATAACACCGACGCGCTGCCGAGGGCGGGCGTTGGGAGGCGCCATTACCAAAAAAGGAAATTATCGTATTTTTGTAGTATAAAGATGAAAAAAATACAGAAAATTTGCCAAAAAAAAAAACAGTGCTGTTTACTCATCATCGGTGCCACCACGCGTGCCACCATCCACCCCCAGCAGGGAGATTCAATACAGAAGCCCCGACACTGCCTCCTCCCCCGCCTCGTTGCCCTCGTCATCGCTGCCCTCTGCCTACGGATCGCGAGCCTCTACCATGACAGGCACCGGCTCATCGTCCACATCCATCTCGTCCTCCCCGTCCCCACCTCCTAGCCCTCCTAGCCCTCCTAGCTCCGTGCGTAACTCCCGCAGCTGCTCCTGCAGCTCATGACACTCCACCGCGACTCCGCATGTAAGTGACCCCGTAAATCCCGGCACTCGTGCCAGCTTGCGGAACCTCTTCAGATGTCCTGCATCGAAGCGCCCACGCCGCTGTCGATACAGCCGCACCTGCACCGCCATGTACCCGTCCGTCTCCTTCTCCTCCTCTGACTTTCCCTCTCCATTGGACAGAATACCCTCCATCTTGCGCAGAAAGCGGTTTTCGTCGCGGATCCAGGTAATGACTCAACGGATCTCCACATTCAGGCGCTTGATTTCCTCACGCGCGCGCAGAATCTTGAAGTAGCGGTCCATGGCCAGCCGATAGGCTGGACGCGTCCACGGCTTCGCCTGCACCTCGGCACGTGTATCCCGTAGGATGTCAAAGTCCGCCAAGAATGCATACTCTACCACCTGCTCCCAGGTGATTCTTGGCATAGGGGGAGTGAGAGCAACGGCGGCGTCGTTGTAGCGATCTATTGCAGCTCTAACGGCCTTCGAGCGTGCTTGCAACGCCTTCGCGATGTGCTTGCGCATCTTGTACCCTGCCGCCTCTGTCAGCGCTAGAATGTATTGATATATCACCACCTACCAGTCTGCGACTGATTCATTTTCGTCAGCTCAAATATCCGCTCCACAATCAGCAGTTCCAGCGCATCGAGCGCAACCGTGTACTTGCGCCGCTTGATCTCCTCCACCGTCGCCCCCCACTTTGCGGACTCCGTCGTCCAGCGCTCCACGATATCCAGGGTCTCCTCCAGCTCCTCCACGTGCCCCAAATCCTTCTCGACCTTCTCCTGTGCGCGTCGCCGTGCCCGATCCTCCTTTGAAACTCCCAGCGTGTACGTCCCATCGCTCCCCCTTGCGTGTCGAGCTTCCGCTGCCGCCACCCGATACCTCGCCCTACCAGCCGATTGTTTGTCAGCGCTACACCACGCCCCATGAGTCTCAAACACGACTTACTGGCTCGCACTCAAATTCACCAATTTCTGTACGTACTCCATCTCCAGAGTCTCCTCATTTGTCTTGGCGGAGTCCTTCAGGCCCTCGAGGTACGTCTTCTCCTCTGCGAGCCATTCGTGGAAGCGATCCACGCTGTCGACCCGCTCGTGCCGCATCCACGTCCGGAGTGCGTCCTCCGTCTTCAAGATCGTCAAGGCCTGTCGATAGTTGCCACACAAGAATTTACCTGCGGAATGTCAGTATCAGTTCTGATCTAATTTCGCAAGGGACCCACTCAAGTTTGCGTACGTCTCGAAGCTGTCGAAATGCTTTGCGCATGTCGAAATCTCCTGCTGGCGGTGGAACCGGCTTGCGTACCGACACGATTTTGCCAGGCCATTGGAACGGGAGAAATACCTTTCGCATCCCTCGAGATCCTCAAGCCCCATCGTCATGAGGAACCGCAGCTGGCAGAGACGGTTGTGCGCGTGGCCGTGGAACGAGCCTACAAGGCATTTCAGGTTCTTCTCCTGGGCTTTCTCGCCCAGACTGCTGTTGGTGACGGTTGCCCCGAAATGGCATCCAACGCCGTAACCCGGGCCCAGGTTCATCCCAAACGCGTTCAGAAGCTCGTCGACCACGGCCAGCGGATATTTCGCCCTGCCAAGCCTAGGTCAGTACGCAAGGTGCAATATTTTTGGGCCAACTCACAGCTCCCCACTCCTTAGCATGTCCGCAATTACCAAACCCGTGGCGACAAAGCACCAGAAAGATCCCCGTCTCGTCGAAAATACCCCACATCTTCGACGTGACGTTGTTGATCATGTTCTTCCACCGATCCGCGCAGGGATTATCCTCTTCCTGTATGGTGTTAGACGGAAGCTTAGATTCACAGACGGGGTACATACGTTGCCCGTCATCTGCATCGGCAGCCGCTCAGCCACTCTATCCTTCGCCCACTTCTCCACCCGCTCCTGAAAGCAGAAATACCCATCCCCTGCGTCTCTGTTATCCACACGCTCACTGGGCTTCCCCAGCACTGGCTCGCCTGTCTCGCTGTGGGCCATAGGCACCTTGGAGCGCCGAAGCACTCGCTTCAGCGAGTCGTTGCCGTCCATACACGTGAGCATGCGGAAGATGAGGGCCTCCTCACCCTCCAGCTCGTACGTGCACGCGGGGCACCCGTGCTTAAGACGCCATTTTGAATCCCGGCCCAGCGCCTGCATCACGCATTCATCTGTCCGACGGCGTAGGTCGAGGTACAGGTCGTACGCAATGGAAAATTGTT
Source organism: Mycena olivaceomarginata (assembly GCA_029378375.1). Classification (NCBI taxonomy): domain Eukaryota; kingdom Fungi; phylum Basidiomycota; class Agaricomycetes; order Agaricales; family Mycenaceae; genus Mycena; species Mycena olivaceomarginata. The sequence continues at coordinate 258,878 of JARKIC010000136.1, read as the reverse complement.
GGCACAGGTACGGTCAATAAGGGACCTGGTGTGAAGCTTAGCTCCTGTTGCAAATGGACAACACCGCCAGCCACGCACCCCATGAAGGTCGCACAACGACTTCACAAATGACTGAATGGCCAGTTGTGGGCAGCGGACATGGGCGACGCGGTACACCTCAAGCACACAAACCTTCACGGCCACCGTCGGACAATCCGGAGCGCACGGGATCATCTCCACGAGGATCAGGGCAGGAGCAACACCATTGCCCCGAGGATCTAGCTTCACATCCATGCTGGCCGTCTCTAGACTAATAATGAGAAGTAGAATATTGGCGGCGCTCGCGGACTTAGCAAACATGTCAACGACTTGAATCTCATAGATCTCCTCCACTGTTACTGTGCCCTCCGAGCGAGGCCGCACTGGCATTTCTGCTTCCGCGCACATCCGTATATACGCAGACACCATCTCAGGCATCTGGCTCTCAAACGCGCGGTTGCGGCGGTCTGTACGGTCCCGGCGAGCTCGCCAATCCTCGCGTTTCCTATCACCCTGTTAGTCCTAATCCAACTCATATCGACCCTCCACTTCACTTACCCCGGCGTCTCATTGTCATCCACCCAATTCTCCTCGATGTCTTCCTCTAGTGACGCAAATTCCCCCCCCCGCGTGGCTCAACTCCGCCCGCTCCATGCCCATGAGAATGTCGCCTACGTTCACCACTTCTGGGAAATTTGGCAAGTCCCCGGCATGGAAGTCGTCGTCCTCCGCCAAAGATTGGAGATGCTCGAGGTCTGCACGGCTGTCGTCCTCCATAACTGTCCCGTTGGTTCAAAATTATTCCCACACTGTTTGTTCAAGCGTACCGTTCAAGCGTCTGCGCAAATCCTCTTCGCCTCTTCGGCAGTATTCATCCACCGCACGCCTCGAGAGAGTGACTTTCTTGAGAGGGGCTCGGCCTGGTGTGTGGGCGACCTTGCATTCACTGCTGAGCATGCGCAAGCAGCCAGAGGCTGTGCCGCCCTTCCATATGGAATGCATCTTCGGCTTTGATGAGGAGTGTAGTTGCCGTCACACAGTGACCTAACGTGTTTGTGTGTCTGCACGTGCTCATACATACACAGTCTGCACGTGCTCACACATACAGCGGCAGTCACACAGTGACCCAACGTGTTTCCGTGTCTGCACGTGCTCACACACGCACTTGTCAACAAACGGCGGGGTCCCTCCAATGCGTAAGTCAGCCCTCCCTCATACATTGCCCGCAGAGGTCCGCCTCTGGAACTCGAACGGCCTCCCCCCCTCCCCTTTTATCTTCTCAGCCCTGATCCACCACACAGCTGCCCCTGCGCTCCCCCGCTGGACCCTTCGTTCTGGCAAGGAATATTCCGCATTCGACCTTGTGCTTGGCCGCGCATTCCAACCCACAGCCGACTTCAATGTTGCGCAGCGCATCCAGCAGCGCCTTGCTGAGGAAGATGCTGGTCTTTCTCAGGAGGATGAAGCCGACGATCTCGAGCTTAACCTCGGCCTCAACCTCAACCTCAACCTCAACAATGTGGAACCTGAGCCCCCCCAGCTGCCACCTGCTCAGCCGCCTGCCCTGCCAGCAGCCCCCACGAACGCCTCGCTCTCCACCAAGCAGCGCAACAAAGCCAAGTCACACGCGCATCGCGACAGGAAGAGGGACGAGGCACGCCTGGCCTCCAGCAATCCGGCTGTGAAAACGATTAACCAAAAGCGCGTCCAGGAGGGCAAAGCAAACCACCTCCCTGCCGGCATCGACATTGCCGACCTTCCCCACTCACAGCCTGCATGGGTGGGTCTTCGCCAAGCGCAAGACCGCCCGTTCGAGCTCACAGACGCCCCTCCTGATCCCACTCCTGACTTCAGTGATGGACTCGGCGGCATTTACTACACCCAGGAAGAGGTGGATGCGCTCAGCGGCACAAAGGGCTTCATGTACCTCCGGTTGCTTGGACTGTACGTCTTCGCGCTCCTGTTTTCCGTGGCATTCCATTGACTTCCCCTCAGACTTACAATACTTATCATCAATCGGCAGCGCCGCGTCATTGCTGTGCTTGGCGGTACCCCACGCGACGTGGCAGAGTGGAAACACATCACCGACGGTGCAGCGCGCATGCTGCGTGAACGCCTCCCCCGCATACGGCTACCACCCCGAGCGCCTACATCACCGCCGCGCCCAGGACTCCTTTGCCGCCATCGCACGAGGGCCGTCTCATGGCGGTGGCCAAACGGTCGGTGACTCCCCTCTCTCTCTCGCGTGCGGGTGAAGTCAATGTACCTTTGCAGGAGCCCGGGGAGCTTCAAAACAACGTCGCCAATACGCAGCTCACAGATGAGCTGCTGGCCAGCGAATATTTTCTCCGTATTGCACATTTCACCAGCAGTGAGCAACCCGTCCCTTTTTCCGTACGGCCCCTAATACCTTTTATTGCCATTCCTTTTCGCGGCCTGGGCCCCGCTGATGTTTGCCTATTACACCGCGCAAATGGCACTCCTCGCACTTTGGAAACCGCTACAGCGCAACTTCCCCGGGAGTATCTTTGTGGCGTACACTTTCAATTTTGGCCCGTGCGCCGTCTGCGCATCTCACATCGACTTCGCGAACCTTGCCTGGGGCTGGTGCGCGATCACCGCGCTCGGTGATTTTGACCCGGATCGAGGCGGCCACCTCATTCTTTGGGATCTCCGTCTCGTCATTCGCTTTCCCCCAGGCTCCACCATTCTCATCCCCTCCGCCCTTATCCGCCATTCCAATGTTCCTATCCAAGACTATGAATACCGAGGCTCTTTTGTTCAGTACACCGCCGGCGGGCTCTTCCGGTGGGTGCGAAACGGATTCCGGACAGCCGAGGCATGGGTCAAGACTGCATCGCTGGAACAAAAACGGCGCGGGCAGCGGACGACGCGCGACGGTGGGAGGAAGGGGTGAAGATGTACAGCTGCATTGACGATTTGTGAACGAATACCTACGATGTACCTGCACTATTGCCACAATTGTTTTTTATACACTGTATATATTTGCTTTATGAATATTTGTGACTCAACTCGTCTTGAGTGTCGTCTTGAACGAATATCGCCAACTTTGGGACTTGGATATAGTTTCGATAGCTTCGGCCGACATTCCTGATATCACGAACACGTAGAAATTGTGAACATTGTCGAGGGAATATAAAATCGCAGACGTACCGGGTGACTCCAGAAATTTGGCTATGCCTTTTCAGACATGGCCCGTGCTATATTTTTTTTTTCTGCACACTTTTCCAACTGCAATGAAACGGACGTGGACCTGGGCTGAGCAGTGCTCTATATCCACATATGGAAGTCAATATTGCTTCCTACCACCACTACTATCAACACTCTTTCCAACCATTCCCTGCAACATCTCCGCACAATGTCTTCAGATATCACCAAGCGTCGCTCACATGCAGAGGCACAACGCCGCTACCGGGAGAAGTGAGTTTTTTCAGTATCACCGGACTTATACTCATTTGACCTTCCAGAAATCTGGAGGCGACACGCAAGAAAGCCTGGGAGTGTATGCGACTGTACGTTACCCCGATTTGTAGGTTGGCCCACTCTGACCAGCCTCAGGAAGCGAGCAAGCAGAAGCGTCGAGGAGGTGGCAGCCGCAGCAGAGAAATGGTGGGAGGGGGACACAGACTACAATGAATAGTGAGCTACAGCCCTAAATTATCTCTAGCTGCCCGTGACCCTCCTTTTCCCCTTTCCTTTTCCCCTTTGTTGCAGTCGCCGCCGCCGGTACGTCCCGCGCCCTCGACGTTTGATGGCTGCAGTCCTGACTTTGCACCAGTAAATTCGTACAGAAATTCGGGCAGCAAAATTTTATGGAGCATTATTTTCCCCTTTACGAGGAGTGAGGCACGAAGCATCTCCCTGGTGTCAAAATCCCTGCCGTCAACAAGAGTTTGGAACGCAAGGACAATATACACGCGCATAGGCGCAAATGATACAATATCAAATGTGTTCTATACATATACTATCTATATGTACGGTATCCGTGTGTGTGACCTTGCTGCCAAAAGCGATTTAGGCGTGCTTGACGTGGGACACAATGCCAACGTCAAGTCGCTGTCGGCGACGGTGACTTCCATGGGCGCTGTGAATTTGGGGGTGGCGGTGCAAGTCAACTGTTTTGGGTAATCTCTCTCTTTCTCTTTCGCTTCAATGGTTTGCAACTTGCCGCTCGTCTCGCACCACAACTACAAGAACGACGAGGATCACGATCGGAATACGCGCAAGTACTGGTTCGTAGTTTTTGGGGTCGGGCTCTTCACTGCCCAGTGCGTCCTTTTGTTTTTTTACGTTGGGAGGCAACTGAGGCGTGTGTGGTCTCAAGAAAAGATGCCCTACAGGCGTCCGGGACAGAAGATGGGGTGCACGTTTTCATCACACGCAATCAAGCCACTCGCACATGGGCAAGGCATTGCCGCAGACGCCATACACCTGGTTGCCACAAAACCCGGGACCCCAAGGCGCACCCCAGTGACGCGGACAGCGACACTGACGGCAACGCTCCTGCAAAGCGGCGCCAGACACCAGTCAACGTGAAGCAGGAGAAGAAGCCGGTGATGCGCCCCTCCACCGTGCGTGCCGCCTCAGTCCTTGTCAAACGCGCAGCGTACACACCTGCCCCCACGCTCCCGGTCAAACACGCAGCGCACACCCCTGCCGCCACCATCCCCGTCAAACGCACGCTCGAGGTGCGCCCACCCTCCCCTGAGAAAAAAAAGGTCTCTGTATGCGGATGTCGAGGACGATGATGACGGGCTTATCAAGTCGGATTCCAGCACGGACGACGACCTTCTCAAGTCGGATTCCAGCACAGACGTCCCACTGGCCAAGAGCCTCGCAGCGTTGTGCGTTACCTCGCGCGCCTTGTCCACCCTGCACGAGGACGAGGATGTGCCCATGCCCGCCGCCGTCGCCATTCCCGCCGCCGCTCCGGATTCACCCACCATCTCGTCTGTGTCGTCGCTTTCCGCGCTTTCCACGACGTCTGCCACCCAGTCGACGTTTTCCTCGATTTCGGGGCCTCTGCGCGCGAGATCCGCCGCCGGACTGTCCTCCTTGTCCCAGCACATGCTCTTCAATCGCAAGACCCTGGTCCTCTATGACGATGCGTAAGTCTGTCCCTGAGCGGCTGTAGTCCCAAATCTGATTTTATTTTGGTTGCCGGTCTAGCAGAAACCGCTGTTGCAGAAAGAAAAGTCGGCGAATCGATGGAAGTCGTCGACGCGGCGCAGGTTCTGTCGTGGCTCAGCACCTGGGGGACGTCGGCCAACATGCTATACAACCGGAAGACCCGGATCCTCTATGACGATCTGTGAGTGTATTTTGTGTGTCATCTGCACTGGCCAATGGTGAATTCTTGGTGTGGGTAGGAATGCCGCAGTCAAGGAGAGGAAACCTGGGGAATCGATACAGGTGGTGGAATGGATCAGCGTGTTGGGCAGGTAAAGGACGATGCTTGGATGGGGCAGTTTTTTTGGGGAATTTTCGTGAAGTTGTACATACTTGTATCCCGGGGAAAATGAAACGCTTGGGTTTGCATTCTGCTGGGTATGATAGGAAAGGGAGAATGATAAGAAAGGGAAAACGGACGATAATATTGCCCAAAAAAGAAATCATAAATGAATTGCAAAATAGTACCAATTGGTACACAGGTCCTGAGACTCGAACCGGGCGCCTCTTGTCTTGTGTACTCCGTGCTTGTGCTCTCAGCCTGAGACCAGAACCTCTGTACCATTTGGTACTGAGGTTCTGGTCTTAGATTGATGGTTAATATAGGTACGTCCACCTGCTGTCATATGTGGGAGAATCTCCATAATCTCCGCTTCTATCAACCTCCCATTAATAGCACCATACCGTAAGCTTGTGGTACCGTAAGTGCCATGGTCTGCCACGGTCTGCCAGCGATGCCTGGTCTCTGCTTTTCTGGTTTGCTGCCTTCACTGGGATGTACTCGGTGCGTGTCCCTATTCGAACTGTGTCAACGGATCGCCAGCACGTGCTCTGGTCAACAAACAGACTGCCAACACAACTCGGGTTTTTGCATCGCTCCGGACCTCGCGACGACGACGACCGACACGACAACATGGCCGACAATGATGACCACCGAAGCGACGACATGACCGGGGATGACGACGACGGCGATCCACGTGACAACGACGGGTCCGACTCCCCTGACACTCCACCGCGAAAGTGCCGAATAGTCGATGTCACCGTGGATGACCCCGATTGGGAGGATGAAGACCCTTTGCCCGGATTGGGCACGACGACGCACCGTCGTCGTAACCCTCACCTTCCAGCCAATCCTCGCCGTAAGCAGTGGCGCCGCATTGTGGCCGGTCCGAATATGCGTGCTATGGCAGCGAGGCGGCGTAAGGAGGGCATGAAGTGCCTGGATGCACTGGCGGCTGACCTGGATGCTTGGGAAGTCGAGCGTGAGGAACGCGTCCACGAGCTGGCAGAAAAGCACGGTATGAAGCCAAAGGAGGTCCGCTGCCGCATGCTGGCGCTGTCCACGTATGGTGTGCGCCGCAAGCCCAGCTCCTACAATGCGAAAATATCGCGCATTATGGCGGACTTGAATAAAGTGAGTGAAGCGACAAGTTGTACGGACGCGATTAACATTACCTCTCTAGCCCGGGATGTGGGGGAGCGCTATACCATGCCCCAGGTCAAACTGATGGTCGCGGACAACCCCTCGATGCTGGAAGGTTTTTCGAAGAAGGAGGAGAAGGAGATGATCAAGGCAATCCTCACCAAACGCGAGGGGAAGAGACGAGGGACGCACACCAACAATCTGGCTGCCGCCGCTGACGCCAGGCGGACGATGGACCGCTTGATGACGGAGGTAGGCTCATGTGTTCATAGGGGAGAACATTACTGACACTGATAGCAGATAGCGAGTTTGGCCAAACGCGTGGGGATGATAGGTTTTGCAATGTTCTCGCGCGGGCACATCCATGATAAAAGTCTTCCCGTCACCATTCAATCATGGGGTGCGCTGGACTTTTTTCTTGAGGTCCTGAAGAGAGATCCCGCGGACGTCTCCTCCCTATTCGAGCTGTGGGCCGTGACCTGCGAGCGAGGTATGTGGGGTTCACATAAAAATCTGGTTTTCGTACTGACTCCTGTGTCAATTAGGGAAGTTGAATAAGAATTGGCTGCTGACCATGCAGCAGGAGGGCACGGTGATTATCACAACGGGCCTGCGTAAGTTCCAGTTTTATTGGGAAAATGCAGGGCGGCTGATAAAGGGAGCAGAAAAAATACTCGGTGTCACGAAGTGCGCGATGACTTACAAGGGCTACATTGACAAGCTGGTTCGGGGAAAGGGCGTCGGATTGGTGAATTGGCCCGAGGGGGTCGACCTCAAGCGCATGTCGCTACAGTCGGTGATCGGCCCGCTGGAGAAGCTGCTGGACTCCCTCAAGTGCGGGACGACGCGGTGGAAAGTGTTGACGGCTGGGGAGAAGCAGCAGCTCATCGCGCAGTACAAGGAGATGGTAGAGCGGGGAGAGGTCAAGGCGAAGTCGGGGAAGACGAGGAGAGCGAAGTCGAGGAAGGCGGTGAAGGGGCCGATTGTTGAGGACAACAACGAGGAGGACGACGATGACGAGGAACCACCCGCGCGCAAGAGAGCCACGAAGCGCAAGCGGTCTGCACGCAACGAGGAGGCCGGGGAGGAAGCCAACGACGAGGCTCCCATGCGCACGACAGCCGTGAAACCCAAGCGCCGCAGCAAGCCGCCTGCGCGCAACAAGGAGAGCGGCGAGGACGAGGACGACAACGATGCACCTCCCACACCCAAGCCAGCCGCCAAGCCCAAGCGTCCCAGCAAGCCGTCCGTGCCCGCTGACGATACCGGGGAGGACGATGACGACGAACCGCCCGCACGGAAGACAGTCGCAAAGCGCAAGCGCCCGACTCAGCTGTCCGCACACTTCGACGAGAACAGCGACGACGCTGACAGTGAGCCGCCCCCGCCCAAGGCACTTGCGAAGCGGGCCCGCACTGCCGCCACGGTGAAGTCCAAGTCGTCGCTGGGCCCGAGGCGTGCGAAGTCGAAGCCTAGCACCGTGCGGGAGAGGCTACTAGCTCTGGTGGAAAAAGGGCGGGACGCAAATGACAGGGCTAAAACAGCATGCAGGGCCGGGAAGGACAAGAACGCGAAGGGTGGGAGCAAGAAGAAGAAACACATGCCGGAAGAGGAGGATGGGGACCCTGTGGACAGCGCATCACACGAGCGCCCAAGGCCGAAGCCGCTCTACAGGAAAAAGGCGGCGATGGAAGGCCCTTCCGCCTCCTCCGACGTGCGGGAAGGCTCCTCGCAAGACGTACCCGACCTGCCGCCCACCTCGGGCTGCTCCACGCCATCCGTCGCTGCGAGCTCTACTGCAACTGGAAGCGGCTGGCCAAATACGGTGCGAGGAAGTCGGAAAGGGCCGCCGGGGATGAAAGTGGGGTAGTACAGGGTGTCGGGACCTAGTAGAGGGTCTTCTTTTTTTTTTTGCCGAATTTTCTGTATTTTTTTTCATCTTTATACTACAAAAATACGATAATTTCCTTTTTTGGTAATGGCGCCTCCCGACGCCCGCCCTCGGCAGCGCGTCGGTGTTATGTAAGACATGGCCTGAAATCCTTCTAAGTCCTTAGCAGCATGGTAGCAGCATGGAGTGCCGTATATCAGCAGCAACATTGGCAGCATATTGGCAGCATATTTTGCAGCATGGGCGCAGGTACCGTATCTGCCTCTAATTAATGGGGACAACCACATCGATATCGCCCCTCTAACTGGTGGTGGGATTTGGTATCTATAGGTGACACGGAGTACAGGAGTGGTTGCAAACCTGATCGGGGTTTGAACCACTGGATACAATGACACTTAGGACTAGGAAACCTGAACGTCAGGTCTCCTAGGTCCACCGACGCCACGGAAACCAACACAGAGGAGTCCAGGAGCATCAGCATTAATGCTCCTTAATGTTACGGTGCAGGAACTGATCGCGATTGACCGCGATCGCTTTAATTTATTAGAAGCCTATATAAGCACGGTAGAATCTCCATGTACAGTAGATTCTACCTCGTCTAATCTCAGGCTTCTACCTTGGCTTGACATAGGCATTGTCTCCACCCTGCCCCGCTTCCCTCACACCATACTATGGGTTGTATCCACGCCCAGGGTTGTATACCTGAGTGGATATCACACCCTCTTCGACTCGTTCCGGGTTCCGCCTCGCATCCCGACCTACAACATATGGCCTCCTAGGGAGGACGCCGTACGACTGGTCCTACTGCTCGGGGAACACACGAGCTACTAGCGTCTATCGGGTTTATCCTGGTTGGGGTTCTCGTCGGGTTACTCGCTGTTTAGCCGACCCAGAGGCCGTTGCTGACATATATCTGAGTATTTTCTGTGTGTCTGCAAATCTGTCTGATATCTTTCACAAATCTAGAGTCTACTATATTGCCCGTATATCTGGGGGATAGTTTACTGGCTAATACAGAGTAAACAGCTGGCTTTTATTCATTTTAGAGAGAAGTAAAGGAGATAGACAGAATGAATAGGAACAGTAAAGGGAGTAGTGAATGGCCAATGGCGTAGAAGGCATTCTCACCATGGGTATTATGACCTGCTACCGGGGCTAGTCCACATGTATTTATCTAGCACACCATAAGGTGTGCTTACTTGTCTTGGTTTCCATCTTTCTGACTGATCAAGTCAGTCTTAGTCAAGTCCTATTCAATTTCTGTATCAGTCCCGCACTTCACAAGCTCAGTGGAACTCATAGTAAATATCCAGCGGCTTGACAATATCTAGCGGCATGACAGTGACTGACTAGTATAGTGACCAGTGAAATATAGTGCAGCTATTCTGTAGTGTCGATCCTCATCAATCATATCAGTCATCCTTGTTGCGAGGCTCGCATCTTTCTAACGGTCAGATCTGCCCGAGTAACCACAATGATGTTTAACTCAGTAACATGTCTTCATCCCAATCTAATCAGTTGCTCTTCTACCCAAAATCAAGTGGTGCGATATCTCAGCCGGCCCTAATGTGGTTGTACCAATCCTGACTTCGTATATCTTTCTTTAATAGTCATCAGACTATTCAGAGGCCGTTGAAGCGGCAAGTCAATAATTCTGAATAGTTCCCTGATGTTTCGCCTCCAGCGCATAGGGTGGTGGTTTACCACCACCATCTATAGCTCAGTGTAGAATATCATAGCCAGGATGTAACAGCCTTTTGGGCTGCCTTGTCAAGTCTACTCAATCCTTCATAGTTGATTTGTTACACTGACTTTTGGCCATCAATAGTGTAGCCTACCACCCCAGGGAGGGTGTACACCCATAATCTAATGCTCTTTTTCACATCCTTTTTGCCCTTTTTACTATTCTCTTTGTTTTTTGCATCATTTTTCCCCCCCTTTTTCAATTAGAAGTACAAAAAGGGTAGAAGACCGAAAAAAACAGGGTCCTATATGCAATTTGTGGGGAAATGAAAATAAAAGGGCACGAAAACGGTGTGGAAAAGGCTACTGTGAATGCCCCAGTTTGGGGCTTAAATCTTCTTCTGAGGCTTTACCGCTCCCCAAAATTTGATCCCCATGTTAATCCACGGAATTTCCACCGATCTCCCAGAAAGATGATTTTCCTGAGCAAGGCCTACCCACTGATACGAGCGAAGACTTTGCTAGGGAATGTATAATAATACAAATACCATGCATGTTTTATTTTGAGGCTCTACAAGAACAGATGACCTTGGTAAGATTGAAATTATTTGGCTGTATCATTGATATGTGGTGTATCAATGACCGGTGGATCACTGTAGTGCACAACAGTAAACTGTTTGTGAATGATCACTGTCAGTGTTTGCCCAGCAGAACAACTGTAACCAGTGGTCGGTTCCTCAGAAAAATTCACTGAAGTCCACTGGATTCTGGTGGAAATCAGCAAAGCTTTTGGCTTAGGTTGAACCACTGGTTTCCATTGGAAGCCGCCGAATCAGCAGTGGATCACGCCAATCAGCAATGCTGTTCAGTGCCTACTATCGGCACATCGGGAATATCTGCGGCACACTGACGGATTCTTCGGCACACCACGCATTTGATGCAAACACCAGCAATCCCGGCATGTGTTGGTGATTTTGCTGATGTTGCTAAGAAGAGTTTTCAAGACAAACATCGTAAGTACGTCTGTGGATCTTTTTCACCCCCTCCATTAAGGATCGTTCCCCAGCTTTCCAGGAAATTATAGCGCCGACACGGCGTGAAATCAACATGAATTGAGATTATCAAAGCAAATACGGAGCAAAGAAATAAGCCCCGATATTAACTCTCCATCAGCCCGCCTCCGTAGCCTCTGGAGTAGTCACAACAATATCCTCGCTTGGCGAGGCCTTCGTCTGCATCGACTTCGCTCTGCATGTCCTCCGTTCCCATTTCGTGCCCGGCCAGATCTGTTGCCACGTCTCATCTTGAATTACTCCAACATGCCAATTGCACTTGCAGCGAGTAGCACTCCTGCATCTGATGACTCCGGCTTCCCTGGCCTGGGTGGATATCAGTGTGTGTTTCCTTACCCTCACACTTGAACACTCTGAATTGCTCCCACAGCTGATCTCGGTTGTAATCTCGGGTTCAAATTTTACAGCTGTTTCGAGAAAATTGTCCAATTTTGATCAAGTACTTGGCCTCCCTGTGGTGGGTCTGGCACGAGGCGTCTTCTAGTCCGAGTCATAGCATGAAGCTCTGCCGTCATAATCGGGAACGGGGATGTATTTTGGTTCGAATACTTAATGGTGGAACGCAGCGGGATAACGGTCCTTTCATCCCCCGTTTCAGATATATTTGCAGCATTCAATTTCTGCGTCCGACAGAATTTCTTGGCAGATTACCGTGTATAAGTTAACTGTTTGGCGTGGCGGTCTACAAATTGGGAACAGTTGGAACTCGGCTATAGCAAATATCAGCGAGCTAGGTTACGAAACTAAGTTCCACAATCGCAGCAATTCGCAATTTGAGCTAGGTGGTTTTTCCTGCCGCGGGTCACCACGACTTGGGAATAGCTGCAACTCGAGTCGTGGGTATTTAAGGGAGGATTATCAGTTAGAAAACAAGACAGCCAAACGCAATCAAATTCACGGTAAGTACATAACCTCTCGCCAAGTTTCATGACGGCCTCATACTTAGGTTCTTTCAGGTATGCAGGATATGATGCAAACTTTTCGCCTTTACACTGCTCTTCATAGCCGTTTTATCCAGCCTGCTTGCCAGCGTCAGCGCCATTCCGGTTGAGACTGAAATGGTCAAGAGACAGGGCTCCTGCGACCCCTTTCTTCCCATGTGGGCTTTGCAATGGCGTCTGCCAGCTTGGATACGTCAACCCTGGGGAAGGAGGATGTACGTTATAACTCACGCTTCACGAACGGCCTGACCTCCAAAAGACAACCCACTGACCTGGATTGATTCCAAAACCGGTAACGTAGACTTATCAAGGTAGAGAAACACATATCGGGTCCAAGTTCTCGACCGTTGCCACCGGCGCCCTGACTCTGGAATTCTGTGTGTAAGGGGACGAATCAAGCATAGCCGAACATCCGTAGGATTTGTTAAGGATAGGGGTTTTGGGTGCGAACGGTGAGGCGGTGTTAATTGGCCCCCGCGGCATCAAGCTGCATTCGGGCTGCATTCGAGATGTCAGCCGGATGTCAGCGGTGGGGTTTATATGCCACCGTGGCATGGAACAGGTTTCTTCACCCGTTTGACGCTCGTTTATACTGGACTTTGCACTATGGCGACAAACGACATTCATTGTGCTTGGAATTTGGTCTGGCGGCATCTGGGTCAGAAGGCAAACTTTAACAGGATTTACTTTCACAAAGACTAGTACTTGCACGAGGGTTTTTACAAAGCCGTGTTATATATCCATCCAGGACGGCTTATGCCAATAACGTCGATGTTCTTTCTTTGTCTTGTAAGAAGTATACTCAGACGTGCACACGAGAGGTGAACGGCTGTATATCATACCTGTAAGAAGTATACTAGAAGATAAATAAGTAACAGAATAAATAAGTACACAGAGAGACATACCGCAGACGTGCACACGAGAGGTGAACGGCTGTATATTCATACCTGTAAGAAGTATACTAGAAGATAAATAAGTAACAGAATAAATAAGTACACAGAGAGACATACCTCAGACGTGCACACGAGAGGTGAACGGCTGAGGTACGTCTCGAGGAAGTAAGTGTTTAAATAAGTAAACAAAGCTGTAAAGAAGCTGTAGATGAATATCTACATATGGCGGACAATGCGGAAGTTGAACAAGAGCTGTAGCCAATAGGACGGAGTTGGAAACGAAAGGGAAGGCGTGTCGAGCCTAGACTCTAACATGTCTATCGTCATCTGTGTAACGTTTTCATAGATTGTATTTCCCGTAGTTCTACCGCGGTCGGTTGAAAGACTGCGGCCATGAGCTCGGCTATGGGCATGTACATTAGCGCCTATTCACTCTGCCACTTCCTGGGCCCCGGCGTTCCTATGGAAACCTGTGGGGTCTGCGAGTTCGGTTTTAGATGGCAGGAGGGAATCCAGGGACGAAGGTGTTTTTACGTGCTTGTACACCGTCAAAATTCCTGGAACCGGCGTTCGTTCTTCGTACCTTGCCGTGTAATTCTACCGACCTACCTACCTTCCGGTCCTCTGCTTCGACTCGCTTCGGCTCGCCTACCGCTGCCGGATCCGGGACTCAGCGCCCGTCCGTGTCACTGATATGATCGGACTGTCTATTTTGTACATCGCAAGTTTCCTTCTTCCGTTTCGTCGGAGTTTCATGGGGATGCTTGGCATGCGTGACGCGGGCACAAAAGACCGAGACAAAGGAGTATAAAAGGAGCTCGGTGAGGCCGCGGTCTCCATACAATCGTCCTTCCTTCATTCCTCTGCCTTCCCAACAACTTTCAACTTATCAATCAACCATGTTCTTTGCAGTCGTAATCACATCCTTCCTCTCTCTCTCTGGAGCCGTTTATGGAACTCCTCTGGCGAGTCAACATCTTCCAAATCCATGTTCAATTATAGCTTACATACTCGTCGCGATTTTCCCTGCAGAAGCGCGCCGATCCCACGAATGGACCACTCCAGTGCACCGACACCAACGGGTCGGGCAGTTGCACGCCCCTCAACTTCATCGATCTCGCAACGGGCACGACTAACGGGTGCACCGTCATTACGGCTCCCGTCGGCTCCGTCCTCAAGATCAGATCGGACAACTGCCTCGGTTTCCAGTACGTTTGCCCCCCATCCCATATGTGTATTTCGAGATACCGACATATTGATATTATTTGCAGGGACGCAAACTGTGACGGCCAGGGCAATGTGTTCCGGATCGATGACAGTGATAAGAACGATCTTACGGATAAGACGATCGGAAGCATCTTCTGCCAGCGCAACGACGCGTAAAGTGAATTCGTAGCGTACATCCTGGATTGCTATGTAGCTCCATCCTGGCAGTTTCAAAGATGTAATCTGAATTTAAAATCATGTTCGACTTGACTCTGGTCATCTAATTCAAACTTCAAGCAGAGCAATCATCTGCGCCACTTTCTCCAGCGTTTCCCATTCCTAATATGGAATATTCTCTGCCAGCCCCAGTTGGGATAAATTCTAAAATCCCTTGAGTACATCTCACTCAACCTGTCCGTGTCAATGTTTCAAGAAATCTCATAAAACCACGAAGCCCCACGACGAATGGGCGCTTGATGGGCGCTTAATGGCGTCTCTATCACAGAGACCTCTGCGAGGAGGGTTTCGCTCATACTTTCGAGGTGTAATGTCATAAATAAAGTCTGGAAGGGTAAATAATCAGAAATTTGTCCACTGTTGGAAGCAATTGACGTAGGAAAAGAAGTCGAATGGAAGTAAACCAGCCTAAATCCATGTGCAAGTTTCAACTAATTATAAGCCTTGCCCAACATGTTTTGCGCCAACTAATCTTTCCTCTGGTTCCGATGATAGCCAGTTAACTATCTCATACAAGACATATAGCAAAGCCTTCATCTTCAACGACGCTGTTTTTCGTGAGAGAGACGCCAAAACGACGACTTTCGAGAGTGCGGTATTACTTATAACATGCGAGCTTGCGAGCACAAATGTCATAGCGTCTGTCTACAGGAGACTATGTATTACCTTTCGGAAGATTCTGAGATTGAAACTTGAAAATGAGTTGGACTCGCAATTTTGGGGAGATCTGTCTCTTAGCGTGTCTTGCTGGCGTTTCTTTGGAACTGCAGAAGCATTTTGTCGTGCAAGTGTTTGCCTCGTCTTCGGGCATCTCGGGGAGGGCGGAACACCCGCTCTTGAATCGGCGACTAATGGAGCAACTCCCGGGGAATGTAACTGGGTGCTCGACCCTTGGACCACGGGGTTGAATCATCTTTGGTCGTCACTTCCAAGGTGGCGGGATGTCGCACGATTGCAACAATTACGTAGAAGTTTTATTGAGAGCAATACTGAGGACACTTTGACATACAGTACACCGAATTGGATCATATTTCGGAGAGGGGCAAAATACGCAACAAGCGTCACCAGAGACATTCTCCCAGACCTCAGCGTTTCGCCTGGAGGCGTGCTGACACCTGAGATGCGGTGAAAAGGGTACGACGGGGAATGCAACTGGGTGCTCGACCCTTGGACTGCGGGGTTGAATCACCTTTGGTTGTCACTTCCAAGGATAGTCGCACGATTGCAACGATTACGTAGAAGTTTTACTGAGAGCAATGCTGAGGATATTTGGACATATTCCACCGAGTTGGATCGTATTTCGGAGAGGGACAAAATTTAAGACCGAATACGCAACGAGCGTCACCAGAGACTTTCTCCCCGACCTCAGCGTTTCGCCTGGAGGCGTGCTGACACCTGAGATGCGGTTGAAAAGGGTACGAATGGTCGCCGGGTCGTCTTGAGCCGGGAGGATATCTTCGGCCGTGGACTCGCTCACACCCGCAACCTTCAAGGCATGATCCAAAGTCACAACCAGTTTCAGAGCGGTGGGATGAGGTGGATTATGCGGGTAGTTGATCATCATGTACGCTTTTTCCAAGTCCGACAGCTCGTAATTTGTGGCGACTTCGATCCGCTGTTTATTCATCGCGGCAGGCATGAAATACCTTGCAGACGGATCAGTATTTGCATTTCAGTAGTGAACACTACTAGCTGAATGATTCGGACGGACATCATGATGGATTTGAGATCGAGGGCACTGTAGTTCGAGACGTCCGTGTTGTCGTACACGTCGATAATCTACGACTTGATCATTGTCTTGTTCCAGCCTTGGGTCATGGCATAGTACGCGTAAACAGCCGTCTCGTCGAGAGTCAAACGCCCGCCGCGTGCAGGGCTCTGGTGTCTGAATTACAATATGGTTCAGCAATGCTCACGCGGAATGGGACCACGCACTCTTGCAGTAGACCCAAGACGTGCCTCCGGGCCTGATTTAGATTGCTAGTCGCATTGACAAGAATCCGACTCACCCAAACTCGTGAAGGATCACTGCTTTATCTTCCTTGGTGGTCGTAGAGTCGTCGTTGATTCATCCGAGGTTCATTGTCGCTTCGTCACTGGGTATCCCACGGCATAATGTTCCCACTGAAATTCGAATCAGTTTCCCGTACGGTCGTCTCAGCTCTGGAATTTCGACCCCAGCTCCAAGACCCAGAGGTAGAGTCAAATGTTATGCGAACTTGTCTACCTTGGCTCACGCGCGCGAAATTCAGATTTGCATATGGAAGCCTGAGGAGCAAAGGCTGAGTGAGGCTCAGACATGCCTGAGAAATGAATTCGAACCACTCGAGGAGTACTTTATCCACCTTGTCCTGCTGGTTTTTGGTTCCGCCCAGGTAAGAGTACGCTACAGTCTGTGGATCTTCTCAGTAGTTGGCTCTTCGCTGCAGATCTGGAGGCATACTGAACCAGTGTCCCACAACTGATCTGCTCTGGTCAGGACAGCACGATATGGGCCATCCGGTTTGGGCTGATCTTTCGGGGGTGGGCAAGTCCACAGGTCTTCCACTGCGCGATGAACGACCTGAGAGCCGGGTTCGCAATCGAGTGGGGAACGGTTTTAAATTGAATCTTATGATGTTTTTTGTACGGTCAAATGGCACCGAAATTCTCGAATGTTGGAGGCGGGAATTCGAAGCCGTTGGTAGAGATTATGGGGCGTGCTTCCGAGTATTCTGTACCTTGTCCGTGGCGTTCGGGGGAAGGAGAAACTTTCGGCCGCGAGTAGCCGACGATCGGATCTTGGGAGTGCCTCTTGCCCCCAACGCTCATGTCGTCGATCCGAATTCTTTGCCGCTGAGGACGAGACGGCTGGGGATCCTTCAAAACCCTCATGCGAACTTCTTCATCGTACGCAGGTGCGCTCTACCACCGGCTGGGTTAAATTCTCCCCCGGAAGCATTCTCGCCTTCAATATTGTTTTTATCCAGGGGTTGTGGTCACAGTGGCGCCGAATGCCTGCCCATGCTACCTCGGGGATCGTTTGCCGTCGTTTCAGGAAGGCCATTCTGGATTTCTACAGACATTATTACAGTACAGGCCACTGAATTCGCCGCAATTTGTGCGGCGACGTGCCATCGCGGATACCGCAAGAAGTAGAAGTAAGGAGCTTGCTCCTTTTTTTATCCTTCATCTTGATCTCACCGGTCTCGTGGTCAATCAAGGCTTCTGGGCACTCATCTCGACGTGCAGAATGCATTCACTTGGCCACGCCGCCGTTCCGGTCCCGCCAATTCATTCGCATTCCCGCCAACAGCTCCTCTGCAACAATCTGGCTGTCACAAAATTAAGCTGGATCACAAACGCGTCTTGCTGGCCCTTCTTCAAGACTGCAGAAGTCGCATTTTGTCACGCCGAATCCTCTCGCTGATCCATCGCCACGTTCCAATCGGGATTGATAAACGGACTTCAATCTTACTGGCTCTGTTTTTCTTCGAAACTTTGGGGTAACAGTCCGCTCCGGCCGCCGCAGCATGAAATCGAATCACAACGTCAGGCGTCCCCTGCCAAATCATTTGTGGACCGCAGAATTCGCATCTCGATCTGCGGCGTGCTCCAGCCGACATACCAGGATGTCGGCTTCTTCCCTGTGGGACTCAGGTAAACTTCGTTCATGTGGCCTTGATTTGATAAATGGACTTAAATCTTATTGGTTGTCGAAACCTTTACTCAACAGCTCCGCGGCATGAAGTCGAATCACAGCGTCAGGTACCTCCTGCGGAAGCATTTGTGAACCACAGAACTCGCATCTCGATCTGCCGTGTTCCAGCCGACATACCAGGATGTTTCTTCCTTGCGGGACCCAAATGAACCTCGTTTCTTACGAGCTAGAATCGTTCGCGACAGCGCTAATTTTCCCAGATGTCGAAGAATACGTCTAATATGACCTTGAAGATCTTCTCCAGAATTTCTCTAGCCTCGGCCACCGTTCCATGAATATCTGTGGCTGCTGATAAAATCCTTCAGCTCACCGGACTCCAGACTGCTCACCACCCTTGATTGCCATTCGCATGACTCCGCCTGAAAGCCCCCAACCTCGACTCTCAAAAGCCCTCCAGTTGAGGGTGACGCAACCACTTCAATCCCTCCTGGGCCTGCAGCTGCTCCACCATCTGACCTCAATACGAGTGGAGCTGCAACTTCCCCCACCATTGGCGACACCCGCGCTCAACAACCTTGCCCCCGGTAAGCATACAGACGATGATCTTGCCACTTATCTTTGCAAAAAAAAAAAAAAACCGCTCAATTTCGTGGCCAGTGCCCGCTGGCGTATCGGAGGCTCCAGGCCCCGCCCCACAGGCCTCCACCGCCGCATCCAATATTCCAAGTACTCACTTTTTCTCGATCATAACGGCCTATACCGAACTAGAGCACTAGCGCCTGTTCCAGCGGGCCTCACTTTGGACGTGGGGAATGCGGCGCCCGGTCCATCCCGTAAGTAAATCTGTTCATCGCTGCTGCTGTGATTTAAAAAGATGTTTGCGTAGCGGTTGCGACCGCCGCGCCGGGAACGATTGCGCCCACCACGCTCTCTGTTGCACCTGACGTTGTCGGTTCGTTTATTGCTCTTCACCTTTTATTTTGATCTCAACGTCGTTAGTGCCGCCGGCGCCCACCCCAGTTGTGTCAGTTAGTGGAGGTGCTGGTCCGACTCCCCTGGTGATCTCAGCGACCAGTGAGTCATCGTGTTCTCAAAGACGGTATTGCAATTAACTCCTAGTGGCAGCTCCCGTGGACACTCCCCCCGAACGTTAGTCCTCCCACAACGGCATTTCCTGCCGGCGTGCCATTGTGCACCCTCAGGATGCCACCCAGCCAGATGAAGGCATCATTGAATACGGAAGCCATTTGTGACGCAATTGGCCTCCCGTACGGCAACGCAGTTGAAGCACTTTACGAGAAGCTCGAACTGTTCTGGGAAAATGGGACGGTAACGCATGCGTAGAACGCGAAAGATTCGCTCCGGGAAGCGGCCATGTCCTCGCTGGACGGTAGCATGAACGTCTATCCAATTCAACTCACGCCTCTCGACTGGTTCGCCGGCCTGTCGACATCGTTCACGTTGGAAGATCTGACGCAGGATCCGGAGGTGATCCAGATGCAGATCAACGCGAAATCGCAGGAAATCGACACCCTGAACGCGCAGCTTGTCGCTCTCGAAATGGGCGGCAAAGGGGATCCCACCGCTCTCCAGAACAAGGTCCAGGCGGCGTAGACAGCGCTGGATACGGTGCAGGGAACCCTCTCGATGCCGTATTCGAACAGCGTCATTGCGATGGCGAACACCTGTCTCGATGCCTTCGGGAAGCTTGACACAGGGGCACTCGCCGAGAAGCTGCAGGTTGCGAAGGATGTGCTGGCCGACCTTCCCGCGATGATGGAGACGGTGCAGGAGGCGCAGAACAACCTCACCGCGTCGTCTCGCGCGCAGTCGCAGCTAATGGCAGCGCAGGCGTTGGCCGAGGCGAGTGACACCAAGCAGCAGCAGCAGCAGATTGAGATCCAGCTTCAATCTTTCCAACGAGACCTCAAGGAACTCCAAACGCGATGGCAGGTTTTGACTTCGAGTACCGGCGGAGTGACTCCTCCTAGCGCTGTGGACCACGGTGACCAGGACGTTCCGACTACGCCCATTCAATTGCCCGAGGAGAGCACCTCTGGCAATCGATCACGTTTACAAGTGATAGCAAGTCGCGGACGACGAATACGAAAGATTTTTCTGCTGCTGCGGTGTGTTGGCTTTATATCGTCTTAATTTGTACTGACACATTGTGAATATCAAGATCGAGCAATGGTCCTGCAAGCTTTGGTTCGCCTCTGGCTCGGGGAGTTCAACGACCTCCACTGGCGGAACAATCAGCTCCAACGCAGCAACTGAGGATACGATTGATCTGGCCTTCCGTGCGACGCTAGTGACCGTGGATCGTGGAGGGTGGTTCCAGCCGCAGTTCTTCAAGGAGTCCAAGGCGTTCTACAAGGTGCGCTGCGCTCTTCCTTTGCCTGCATCTCTTGCGCTGATAAATTTTGCAGGTCAACCCTGACATCACATGGACCGACGCCACGCCTCAAACCATCGGCGACATTCTGAAGGGCAAAGGACAAGCAAAGGGCCTCATGCCGGGATTCCCCATCGCTTTCCTCCTGGCCAAAGATATAGTCGTCCGCATCAACCACGGCGCAAACGCAAGCGCGGACTCGAAACAGACCGACGCGGCGTCAGCTGCGTCCTCGGGCGGCTTCCTCTGCTTCTTGTACTCCAACAGCAGGTCCAGCAACTCAACTTCTCTACCGCGAGCAGCTTCTAATCGTACAACAACGGCTACATCATCAAGATCCCTAGGCCCCAGGTGAGCATTGACGCCGTGAGCCGATTGGTCATAGCTGGTACTTACGAGTTCGCAACAGATTCTTGGGTACATGATCCAGGTGCTCGATTCGGACCAACCGCAGTTCATGCCAAATGAGCCTCCGGCGGGATTCTTCATCCCCGATGACGAATACGATAACACAGTTACCGGACCATCGCAGAGCATCGATCCTGGAGGTCCCAAGCAACCAGCTGCACCGGCGATCACCCAGGAGAAATTGCGTGAGGTGCTGGACAAGATGTTGAACGATAAGATTGGGGAGTTGTTTGATCAGCTCACGCCAGCGGGGCCGAGCACCTGATTTTTGCGCTGGCCGAAAGGTTGTCGAAAAGCACTGGTGTTGTAATTTGGTATCACTGTCCGCACAACGTCTATGTCAAACCGCTGTTCATATTTTATCCGGGTCCGATGCGTAAAATGAGTAGCTTTGTGAGCACGAAAAGGCACCAGGGCAGAAAGCGACCGAGTTGAGACCGAGCTAGAAGGTGGAAAATACTAGTAGCTGGTCTCTCGTTGAGACAGACCCATGTGTTGAAACGACTGAGGACGGAACGGCTGGCAACAAACAAAGATTGAATAGGCGGCACTCATGCACTGTCAGCTGAATCCGAGTTGCTGTAACTGCCGATCAGGCCAAACGTCGAGTGAAATTGACTTCAGACTCGCAAGAGAAATAAAAAGGAGTATGGCCTAGCCCCGAATCGAACAGGGATGCCTGCACGGATATCTTGACGCTACATGTTATACGACGACGCAGATGAAGACCATCCGCAACCAAGCCTTATGCATGGCTTATGCGAGCTTGAAGCTGTGCGGGCACATCCAAGAGTTTTGCAGTTGGTCATGATGCGGTGTAGTGAACTTGAGTCGCGCGAAATTGGCGAGAATCAATTTAAACATCTAAAAGCAAGTAACCCTAGATCAATGACAATTGTATTACACCCCAGAAGCGAGCCCGGGAACGGGAATTGCCCATGCAAAGCTTTTCGAGTCAATCTGGC
Source organism: Mycena olivaceomarginata (assembly GCA_029378375.1). Lineage (NCBI taxonomy): Eukaryota > Fungi > Basidiomycota > Agaricomycetes > Agaricales > Mycenaceae > Mycena > Mycena olivaceomarginata. Next base: position 236,915 of record JARKIC010000136.1, on the reverse strand, counting down.
TTTTTTTTCAAATCCTTTCCGCTTGGCCGCGGAGGCTCTGTTTTCGGCTCAACGACGACCCTCCTCGCATGCAAAGGAAATTGCTCGCCTTCTTACAAGCACCGTTCACAAATTTTCTCGCAAACTGTGTGCGATCGTAGTGCGACACGCTCGTATTCTTACCTCTCAGCGAAACACTGGTATATAATTATCATCCTCTTATCAACACCACCAGACTCATTGCCTACCTCCGGATCCTCAGCCATGTCTCCCTTGGCCATCGAGGACCGTTTCACCGCCCTCTGGCTCCACCCCGTCCCCGCTATTACCTATCGAGAGATTCTGAGATTGAAACTTGAAAATGAGTTGAATTCGCAATTTTGGAGAGACCTGTCTCTTCAGAATTCGTAAACAGGGAGAGTGCTAAACAAACACCAATCTCGTGCTGCATACAGAGAGTCTGCCAGAGACGCTCTAAGCGCCCATCAAGCGCTCGCCGGGATCACATCGGCAATGTAGTAACCGGGTGTGACCAACGTGATTATTCTGCTTCCACACCACCACCATCCCCGGCCCAGGATCTCCTTCGAGAGGTTTACTCACACAGTTGGACGCCAATCGTAATCTTAGGCTATACCAACACTCCACCCCGGGTTTTGGCGGCTTTTTACTGGATAAATTCTGTCTTGTGCGCGCGTTTGTTCTCACGACGTATTCTGCACTTGGTCTGCGACCCTTAAGCTATGCCGAACTACACCCATCTCTTCCGGGGGACCTACTTGAAACTCTTGTTACCGTCATCTTGATCATACTAGAGCCATGACATTCAGATTTTGCCAGTTCCCACAGACATGATCCGAATCAAGAAATTGTAGGGAAACGAGTAGGAACTCGGGTTTTTGTGTATTCTGGTGTGTTCTCGGCTCCATCACCTCAATCGAACACTGATCTCAGATAATAATCAGCCGCTGGTCGCCTTGTACGAGCTTTTTTTCACCCACCAAATCACCGTCAAGCTTGACAGCATACAGGCCAATTGCACGCACGGCATTTAGTGCCTATCCCGCAGGCGGCGGCGAGCGCATGGGACGATGCTGCCCCGGCTTGCACGCCCAGCCGGTTTCCTGAGCCGTCAGGTGCGACTCCCGTGCCGCTGGGAGAACGACAGCGCAGGGAGAGGCACAGTAGCCCCGGCTTTCAACGGCATCGCCCGAAGTAGAGGGGGGTGCGGGGACGAGGGGTATGGACAAGTGGCGCGCAGTGACGCGCAGCAATAGAACTGCTGCGGGTGTGGTGTGGACGAGCGCCCCGCCCCGCGAGGGGTGGGCGATGCAAAGCAGGGGGGACGCGGTATAGGGGGAGCGGTGCCGGGCGCGGGGACCCTGAGGTGCGGGTGCGTCGGCGGTGTGCAAAGCAAGGGAGGACGCGCGACGGGTGGCGCGGTGACGGGTGCAGCGTGGATGAGCGACCCGACGCACGGCTACTGGGGAGCGGTGGCGCGCGCGGTGTGGTGTGGACGAGCTACTCCGCGACGCCGTCGAGAGTTGCGGTGCGTAGGTACTTTTTATCCGTGTGCACCTCCCTGGAAGCGCTGGCCAATTCGCACCATTCTGTCCCAATGCACGGTACTGTACTGCGGATACGGATGCGAAGCGTATTTGGGCTTACCTCGCATGTACTTGGTGCTAGCGACTCGCGGGCGCGGCGTGAACGAGAGTATCACTGGCGAGCGGTGATGCCGGATGGCAGTGGGGACGCGCGACTACCACGAGTGTAGGGGGAGCGGTAGACCGCGCGGCGTGGGTGCGCGAGCGGTGCGGGTGGTGTCCGGTTCAGAGCAAGGTGATGCGCTTGAGGGGGAGCGGTGGCGTGCGCGATGTGGACGAAGAATCTCGACCTGCAGGTGGCGCCCGGGCGGTGCGCGGTGCAGAGCAGGAGCTACGCTGCACGGGGATCGGTGTCGTGCGCGATGTGGGCGCGCAACCCCGCGGCGCACGCGTGCGAGCGGGCAAGGTGTACACCGGAGACGCGAGTAGCGGCAGGTGCATGCGGACGAGTGGCCCCGCGGTGCGAGTGCGCGGGCGGTGACCTGGGGACGCACTGCAGGTGAGATGGCGGAGGTGCAACTCCATGAGCCGCTGGCAGTGACGTAGTGATCGGCGCGGGCATGCGGATGAGCGGCCGCCGAGGAGCTGGTGAGCGGGCGGCTAGGGTAGCAATTAATGGTACCACCCCCAGTAGCAGCATCGTGTGGGTTGCCGGTACCGCCGCGCTATCGTACCCGCACCCCAGCCGAGAGTCGAGAGCACCGCTGGTCAGGCACCAAGGTCGGCGGGCCCTCGCACGCGTCCAGCATCGCTAGCGGTTCCCTGCGGCGTTGCGTATGCATATATGCATCACCTTGACCGGCTATATGCACGCTAACGAGGGTGGCACGATCTACGACGGGACCCATGTGGGCACGATTTTATTGAAAACGGGTCTTTTTGTTTCTTCGTTTGGATCTGTCGTATGTATCGTGCATATCCGATCTGTACTCCATCTGCTGCCGGGGGCATTTGATCACCTTTGATGGCGATGTCGACAGGATGCTTCTAAATACGCCTGGTGTACAATACACAGATTATCCTGGATTACTCCGCTCCAAAATTCGAAGCTTCGTTGCCACCTTAGTATGGCTGTATGATATATCAGCTGTCGATAGCTAGCGACGAGGTGCCGAAATATCAACACCGGTAGTAGTGTAACGGTGAGAGTGTTCTGCTTTTATTTTCCAGCTCGCTTTGCTGCACACAACTGGAGAGTCGCAGAGCATTCCATCACCTTTTGAGGATAAGACACCCAATTAATTGAACCCTGAACACTCGAAAGGGACAAAGAAGTGGGGGACAAGGAAATCAAAAAGAGCGCGAAAAAGGGTTGGATAAAGGAACTGTGAACGACCCTAATGATTTGTTGATTCCAACTACTAGTGCCGAGTCACGCGACATGGCACATGGCACATATGCTGAGGTCAAGAGGACGACAGTCGGCAAGTTGAAGCTGAGTAATGCGAGCCTATTCGCTACCAAACGTGCCGGGGTTTCCCCACAACGACCCCCCACTCTCATATAATTTCGGCGACAGTCTGAATGACTGGCGGGAGCTATACCGCGAACGCTTATAAGCCTGGCAACCCTGTCGCTCACCAACTCACGGTAGTTTCACAACTATGGGCTTCTCAACCACTCTGCTTTCCGCTGTCGCATTCGCAGTTGCAGGAACTCACGCCCTGTTCCTGCCACACGGCAGCAACTTCACTTTCCCCACCGACATCGTCGACTCTGGCGCCCTATCTGCTCGCGGTGTGCAAGGGCCCGGCCAAGGTACCTTCGACGGGTTTTTCTGGACCAACTTTGTGACCAGCGGCTTCAACCTCGTCTTACCAACATCGCTGGAGGGCAGTACGAGGCTCAATGGAGTGGATCCGGCGATTTCGTAGTTGGGCAGGGGTTCAATCCCGGGAGTAAATCCAGGTAAGACAGCCGTATGTGTGATGATTTTGCACCCGACTCAAATCCTTCAGGGTGATTAATTTCAGCGCTTCCTGGGGTCCCAACCCCGCCTCGGCTGCTATACTCTCTGTCTATGGTTCGTCCTCCATTTCGCTGCACCCTCCGATCGCTGAACCCTGTACGTACAGGCTGGTCGACCAACCCCCTCGTCGAATACTACATCAACGAAGACGCCAACGACTTCAACCTCGGTACTGCCAACTCCGGCACAACGCACAAAGGCACCGTCGTCTCTGACGGCTCAACGTACGATATCTACGAACACACCCAAGTGAACCAGCCCTCTATCATAGGCACCGCCACATTCAACCAGTATCTTTCCGTCCGACAAAATAAACGCACCAGTGGGTCAGTGACGGTTCAAAACCATGTCAATGCGTGGGCTGCGCTCGGCATGAATTTGGGTACTATGAACTACCAGGTTATGGCGGTAAGTGAAAAGTTGTCGGCGGAACTCCCAGATCGCTAATAGTGCACGAATCAGGTGGAAGGGTTGTCCAGTTCAGGCCAGGCAACCGTTACTATCCACTAGTTGGTTTGGCATTACATGCAGTGCTGTACATAGTCAAATTATCTGAGTGGTATGGTTGAAATGTGGACTCCGCAAGTGTCGCTGCAAACCTAAAGAGGACTTCTGGGTCATATTGTCTGGCATGGGCTTCCGTCGAGACACAGAACTCACAAATATTAGATCTCGCACCCACCATGATCAGATTATTAGCTCATTGGAATGATATTCAGGGTTTCGTCGTCTTACAACTACGCAACATAAACCAACTCCGTCCCGTTGAACACGCTGCGTAAGTATGGGATATCTGCGATGCGTGCATGTTAGCACCGCCTTCATTGAGGTTCATATTTAGTGTACACTTTGCGCGCGCGAATGAGCTCCCCTGCAAAAGATCAAAACAAGTTCGAGGATGAAAGAGGATTCCAATGACCCGCGGCGTTGGGCGCATTCACATTCCATACAGCAGTTAATGAGGGATAGTGTGGAAGCCCTGTTCGATTCGGGGGCAGGTCGTGCATGAAATCGTCGACGTTGCTTTTCCGTCGGTGTCAGAGCCACAGTTCAGAGATGCAGGCTTGCCTGCTGAAGATTGGGAGAAGTTCAGAGACAGAAGGGTAGGAACGGCCGTGGCGCCGTGCGCATCTACATTCGGTAGTGCCTCTCGAAGAACGGAATCATGTGTCACCCCCCATTCGACTCGGGGGCGGGTCATGTATCGTTGGCAAGCATATCTGTTTTTTTTAAATACGGATCAGCATTGGGGCGAAGGGAGAAGTTGAACGGTACAAACCACATTTCTTGAGTGGGACATTCTGGTGGGAGGGGTAGTACGCTGTTCCGCTCAACCTAGTACAGTGGTAGTTGGATGTCTATACTCTCCATCTTGATCAAGTTGCCGGCGACGTTTCACTGTACAGCTCCGGACAATCAAAGTCCACAAATTTTCTGGGAGCCCAAATAATATGTTCTGCACTTAGCTGTTTTCAGAATCAGATTCAGCACCCCTTAATGCGCATAAAACCGATTTTTCCTGATTTTTTTTCACGAGAAAATGGGTCCGGCCAAAATTTTCGGCCATCTCAACAAAATTGTGGGTACCCCTGTCGGCGTTCTGAGGAGTCTGACGGCTCTGAAAGGCATTCCTAAGTCAACAGGAATGTTGCTCCAAGCTTCTGCATTCAGCGGAAACTTGTCCAGTCGGACACACAACGGAACTCAACCTGGACCTTGAACTCCGGAGTACCACAACCAGAGACATGCAGAATAACTTTGGACAGACAGAGAGTCGAAGAACCCAGAGAAGAACCGATTCCAGCGTCGAAAATGGATAGGTTCTGAGGTAACTGCTGCCCCGGGTTTATAATACAGGGATAGATGCGACAAGAACCAAAATAAGTAGAAGTACTTACGAGTCAGCAGGAACCCATTGGGAAAACCAGGAGAGGCGCCTCAGGGCCGGAACTCAGGAGGCCTGCGATGGCGTCCAGATTAAAATCCAGCCAAAGGCAAAGAGAGAGCCGTTGTGGTTTAAAGGCTATCCCAGAGTCTTATACGGGCATGGACAGACAGCGAGCGACGCGACAGGTGAACCCCAGAGATGGTGAAGAGCGTTGATTCCGCAAAGAGAGAAAAGCTGCCCCAAATGAACAGGAATATGAGTAGGAACAGTTACGAGAATGTGGCCAACCAGATTTCAGGGAGAAACAGAGACCTTGGTGGATGAAAAGACCATATGGTGGATCGGAACCGAATCAAAGCTTCAAAGCCCCTCTGCCAATCATACTGTTTGTGTCCCTGGGGGTGAATCCTGCAGCTGCTTGAAGATCTTATGTGTAGATATCTCGGAGATGAGTCCCGAATCTTGGTTGCGGTGTCGATTTGCACCTGGGCTTGAGTCCAGCGATCGCCGATGGTGGCCAAAAAGAGCGGAGACGGTGCCGTCACGCATCAGCACGCTTCTTCTCAATCTTCTGTACCACGACCTCGATAATATCAATTGCGCAATGCACACTGGGGTCTTCACTTTCGGCTTCCCTCAACACTTATTTGAACGGAGCTCGTATCTAGGCTGCTTCTGTCGCCACCCAGGACCACACCAGGAACCCTTCATTGCATAAGAATCAGCGATTCTGGATGAGGACGCCGAGTACACCGAAGCGGAAAAGTGGCCTAAATCATAAAGAAGTAATGAAACGAATGACCGCCAATGCCTGAAATAGGACGCGCGAAATCCGGTCCGACAGATCAACAAATAAAATGCTCCCAAATCGACAAACATCTTGTCTGGAACATCCCCTGGTCCGTTTTATGCTGAGATCGCCATGGAATCGCAGTGGCATTGGCTCGGCAGGTAAGTGCCTTTTCGAGGCCACAATAATCTTGCGTCTCCATTATGCCGTCCTACATGAACTACCTTCACACAAAGCTATCGATGCGCTTGGTCAATTCCGCTCCTGATCTGCCTTCCGTGCACACATGGAAGCTCCCACCGAAACGATTTCGCCGAAATCTCGAAGTCCCACGCTCCCTCTTCATGTTTTCGGCAATAGCCGAAGCAATGCCGAAGTTCTTTGTCTCTTTCATGTCTACCATCATCTACAGTGCCCCCAACCGCCCCGTTTACAGGCTCGCCACCGAGACTTGGGAGCATTGCTGCAGCTATTACGATGCACAGGCTCTCCGCCAGCTTTCTCTTGTCTCGCCATATTTCCGCGAACTCTGCCAACGCCTTCTGTTCCGTCGGCAAACCGTCGTGGTACCGCACACGACAACTCGCACCAACTGGATCACGATGGCCAAGAAAACTCACAACAAAGCTGTTGCGCTGAAGGCGGTTGCCGCTGACCCCAGACTCGCGAAATATGTGCGAGAATGGACCTACAAAGGCGGTTATGGGCTCGACTTCCGGCGGACTTGGCCAGAGATAATCAATATCTCCGTCCTTCAGGATGCTTGGGAGTTGGTTTCCACGACGTTCGCAATCACCCTCGGTGCTTACACGGCGGTGACTGTCCTACACTTCGAGGACCTGACCATCAACACTGCAGTTCGGGCAGCATTGGAATCACTCGAATCTCTGCAGGAACTGTCTTTGTCTTCATGCGAAATCGTTGCCCGAAACGGAATTCTCCTGCCAGTAAGGGTGCTGACCTTGAGCACAATCGGTCTTACCCGAGGGACTCACGACAGCCCACTTCACATCGTAGCGCCGCATAATCTGCATAGGCTCATCGTCGGTGGCTCCGACGACGCGAAACCTTTCTTGGCTGCTCTCACCATTCAGCCCCTTCCCCGCCTCGTTCATCTCTCGATCACCGTAACACTTCACGTCGCTCTCCTCTTTGTCTCCTTTTTGGATGTCTGCCCGCACCTAGAGCATCTCCACGTCAAATCGGACATCACCTTCGACTTCAGCCGCGTCAGGCTACTCCTCGAGCTCCTCCCAGATCCTCTCCCCGAAAGCATGCTCCCGATGCTCAAATCTTTCCGGGGTCCCTTCCCCTTAGCGGGGCGATTCGTCCGCGATCGTCCTGTCGCACATGTGCGGTTGGCTGAATCTCGGATGGAGATGAAGGAGGACTCTGTCGCCGCTGCGCTTGTCGCGATCTCGCGGGGAGCAGTCGCGTTACACTCGCTGTGCATCGAACCGGCATTTGCGGTGGAAGCTAGCCCGGGAATATTCGCAACGATTGGATCCCTATTCCCCGAGTTGCGCAGCTTGTCGTTACAGCTCAGGGAGTCTCCCCGCGCGCTCTTGGATCCCGACGCCAGCGAATCGGAGGACGAATATGAAGAGGAGCGTGATCACGAAATCGATGCCCGCATCGTGCAGCTCCCGGCAGGGGCGCTCACGTTTGCCATATCAGACGATGAATCGTCTGCGACCATTCCTGAGGCGCATCTACCTCCGCATCTGCCTCCCCTACCTCTCATTCAACTTCCAGGCTACATGTACGCGGATGATATTGATCCGCCTAATTTGGAGAGAATAGAACCTGACGACGATTCCTCGCCCATAGCGGTACGTTTCCTTTCTCCTTCCCCCGAACCCGGGCCTCATAAACACCACAGATTATTCTAGACCTCGTCCACATAGAACGCGTCGTTTTGCCGCCGCACCTGCAGGTGCTTCACTTCAACCAGCCGACATGGTTCCCCTCTACGGTGTTCGACGACGAAGAGCAGCATACGGCACTTCTGCTACTAGAGGCCAGGCTCCCATGTCTCCGCGAAATCTCGTTCCGCGCTGACGAAGATTGCTGGACGCGCGAGCGGCATGTGTGGATCCGGGGCGGGCCTGCGCAGTGGAGTAGTAATCGGGGTGCATTGGGAACGCGGATCGTTTCGCTGGTGTGGGACGCGGATGGGACGAGACGTGATGTGGTGTAAGTTGTGGGCACGATGGATGGTCATCCACCATCGAATACCAGCTTTTATTGATATTGAACCTTCCACGCTTTGTCAGTCTCAGATTAACGATATATCGAATGCGCGATCTTTTGAGCCTGAATTTCGCACGCCATTTTAGAACAAAGGACACATAATCTATTTGAAAAACAACCCAAACTTCTTTCAAACGCAATAGAGAGTTTGTGCAAGCCACCTGATGAATTTTTGAACGCCATTCTCCCGATACCCTATTAGCCCAGCTACCAGAACCTAAGCCACCTAGGATATGTGTTTTGTTCCTCAGAACCTGGTCTCTTGCAGACAGACACTTCAATATTACTGAACTCGTACCTCGTTATATTGATCTGACATTCGCTGGATATCGACTTGGAGGAGAACTAAATAGTTGGAATTGAAAGTCAAACTGAACTCAACTGGATGAGCTCCGGGTATACTCTGAACAAAAAACATTGGACAACCGATATGTAACCGATTTAACAAACAACCTCCACACACTTTGTGCAATCCCATCCGTCGAATCTCAAGAATCAAACTGCTGCACCGCCCAGAGACCGAGGCTTTCCCAAGCCATGATCGTTCTCACCTGCCTCAATACCAGCCGTCGCATTCTCCTTGGGATCGGTGGAGGTTATACCAGTTCCAAGCATCGCATGTCTTTGCGGGCGCAGGGTGATACTCGTGGTTTCCGTTCTGACCGTGCTCTGGTTGTTCTTCACACTCACTCCTAGTCCAACACGCACTATTATGAGCGTAGGCGCGATTCCCTGCGCAAATTGAACACCGACTGATTTCTGGAATCGAATAAAAGACATGCCATGACTTGTGAAGCGATTTGAAGGATTGGTTCCCCAAGCGTATTCGCAAGGCTTGAGTACGAGATCACGATCAAGTAAGCCAGTATAGTTGCGGAATAGACCATCCCTGATTCAACCCTAGCAGGACGTAGGCGAGTGTGAGAAGCGGTTTGAGATTATAAAGCGGAGGGACCCACAGGACGGCTATGGAAGTTACATATCGTCGTTGCGCGGCTGCCCCCAAGTGCGCGCGAGACTGACGGGTGATCCACCAGATGCGGCCGGCTGTACCATATTATTTAGCATTGATTTCCAATGACCACGAGTGGGACTTTCCTGTTAGAATGGTGACAAGTAGATTGGTGGCCAGAGTGAGTGCGAAAAACGGGGACGCAGCCAGAGTGAAATCAAGCCCGAACACTTGAAGGCTAACGTGAGAAACCGTGAGACACAATATGAAAAGGCACTGACCGGTGCTAGCGATGAGCAGCGTTATCGGCAGGACTATGACGCGCCAATCATTATTCCAGACGACATAGCAGCGGTATATCTGGAAAATAATCGATCACTTCAAGTGGTACGTGTAACAAGCCCTTACGACTAGGCCGTCAGCGATGGAACTGCTGTAATATGAGTGTCTGAGCCAGATTGGAACTTACTATATATACCCACTTGTTGATGGCGTATACAATGAAAGCCGTGTCTTGAACCTTTTGATACGGAATGCTTGCCATTTCATCGATCTCAGCGGTTCCCAGGACGAGATTAAGTACGGTGAGGACCGTGGAAAGGGTGAAGAGAACGATTGCCGTGACCAGAAGGACGGTGTTTCCTCGACTAGAGGGCCGATGAAGCAGGATGTGCATGCAGATACAGAACAGCACGAGGTGTATCCCTGGGGACCGCGAACCATGAGTCTTTGTCTTTGCTTGAAAACTGACACACCGTAAAAGAACGTCCCGACCTGTTGGCGGAATTCAGCGAATTATTTGATATATTCGAAATTAGAATGCTCACCCATAGCTGGCTTATATCGTACCAGTAGGCGGATACCATCCCAGAGTATGGTATGAATGAAGAGAAAATGAAGGAAATTGGCAGAACGAAAGTCAGGAGCAAGATTCGTAACACCGTTCTTGTGAGGTCCTGCACTTATAACAGGCTACGCTCGAAGCTAATGATATGTGGCCGCGGCACCGAGTCAGGCACGAGGCGCTTGGAGATGGTCAGTTCTAGGTGGCTGGATCGCACATAGCAAATGAATGTCTAACCCCAGCAGTTCAATTCTTCGGCCCATTATTTGGTCGCCGGTCTCTGAAGATTTAGTCGCCGGTCTCTGAAGATACAGTATCCAAAAGCATCAGATAAAGGAGGAACGTGCACCAAAGGATACTAGTACTCTGGTCTGCTTGGACGCGCAACGGAATTCGTGTAGAAGGATAATGGAGTGGAGGAATGCGCCCGGCATTCTCCGTTTCAACATCTGTCAGGAAACATTTGGAGATGGATATTGGATAGATAGATGACAAGTCGCCAATGCGTACAGCATCACGCAGTTAACGCGTCATTCGACTCTCTGGTCCGAGAAAACGTTTCAACGCCATCCAGTGATTCCCCATGGCACTCGATTGGATGGAAGATACCTCCTTCCGTACACCTGGCTCGCCAGCGCAACGCTTGAAGATCATCCATTGATCATCCAGATATATCGGCGCATTTCCATCCACTCCCACGCGAGGTTGTGCGACTGACGAACCAACAGATTCTGGATTATCTTCCCCCATCACATGCATCCACCCATGTTCCGTTGTGGAATCTGAGCCGAGCTTATCTTGTTTTTGAATCCCAAACATCCGCCGGCGGGACCGGAGGTGGGCTTATTCTTACTCTCTACATCAGGCTGGATGGAGACCAGCAGATCATCCGGGACTATCAAACTTCTCGCGTGCGTGCGGTGGGAAGGAAGAGAATCCAGAATCTGTTGGTTCCTGGTACCGATCTTCTACAATTATTTGCTTCCTTACGTCGCTCTGCGTAAATTCCAAGATCAGTGAAACCTGATCCCATCAGAACAACCTCTGGTTTGGCATTCCACGGCACCGCCTCCAAAGTTGCTTCAACGGGTTCCAATGCGGACTATCGACCACATTCATTAAACCAGTTTTCTCAGCCTTTCACGAGTAAGATTTGGACCAGTGGTTGACTGCCCGTAAGGATAGATTTTTCTTTGGACTATTTCTCGTATTTCCGGCAGCAATGCCGAGGCCCCTGTCCGGACCACATCGTTTTTGGATCTCGTTACGGCTTCGTTCAGGCCCTCTCCAAAGCTTGGTTTACTTTTAATCTGGACGGGGTAGGCCCCCATTCAGACTTAAATCAACGGGTTTGTCCACATCTGGCCAATCCTCTGATTCAATTCCGTCTTGCCGCCCTGTTGCTGAGCTGCCCCATCTTCCGACTGGACATTTGGCGCCGTACCCGACTGACCTTTCACTCAAAACGGCTAGGGCTTAAGTTTACATCACCTATTTCGTCTCCCGGTTTCTTCCAGCTTCAACAGCATCTCTGACGCAAAGCCTGAAGCTCTTGAGACGGTTAGGGCACTTGTTAGTTGAGAGATATCATCTGCGCTGGTGAGATGAGTGTAGTACACCTAAGTAACTCTTACAGGAACCACTCTTCAATATATTTGCGAATAAACCTTGTGTGACATCACTGGCACCCCTCAAATAATCACAAAACAATGACCATCCTTACGGGAAGTCAACCAGTAAGTGGAGTACTTGAGCTGCGATTGTGTGGGACATACAAGCTCAACCCTCTGAGACACAAGGCTCAAAACGGAAACAAAACAGAAGAACAAAAAAACGGCGAGGGAGGGAGCGAGACATACCGGTACGGCGTCACTGCGCGGGGCCACAAAGCGCGATCCAATGGTGCTGAAAGGTGTAAGGAGGCTGGGGCGTGCGGAAGGTCTGTGCAAGTGCGTAAGCGAGGACGGGATGCGTAATGAACGTGTAAAGAAACCGATTAATGAGGTGGGATTGGATCGCCTGACGTGCAGCGGAACTATTCTCAGCGCGACGGCGATGGACCATAGACACCATACACTCAAAGACATCATTCAGAATAGAGGAAAATCCTCCGCCTGCCCACCCGAAAGTAGCGGCGGGGGCGGATGAGACGCTCCCAGGTCCCGCACACTCCACCACACCAAATACCCGCCGCAGCTCCACCGCAGAGGCCGAACCGTGCCTCTCCTCTCCGCACCTCACCCCGCGCACCTCCACTGGAGAAGGGAGTCTCACGCAGCTTGTCTCGTCCGGATTCCGAAACAGAAAGCGGGAGACAGCCACGAGGAGGGTAGTCTGCGAATTAGAGTCGGTGAAATCCGGGTGCATACTAACATTGCATTTTGGCACCCGCGCTAGATAACTTCCCACCACACAGGCCAAGTCCAAGTTCGTCCCGAGGATCCCGTCAAGTGACACACCACATCACCTCTCGCGCCTTCCCGCAAAGCTCGCACCTGAGCCAAGGCGGCGTACTCGCCTGCTCCATCCCGCCGAGCCCTGCACGCGTGCAACACCGGAGTCGAAGCCGGGTGCAGGGTGACGAGGATGAGTCGGCCGGCCGGCCGTTAATACGCTGCTCTGATTCGAGCAGAGGGGGCGATGAGGACGAATGGTACTCTCGTAGATAGCCACCAATGGTTATTGGTGGAGCTGTCCCGAATAGGGGCGAGCGTCGAATCAAAGGCAAAACGACATTTGAGACCGGTTACTCGGCCCTATTCGGTCTGAGGTGCGATTCAATCCGGAGCGAGGGCGACACGCATGTTCTCTTTGAGCTCCGATGGAAAGACGATCTGCGTAGCCTCAGGTCGAAAAAAGAAGGAAAGAAAAAAGTCGCTGCGTGGGTGAGGGGAAGAGCGGTGTGATGGCATCAACGATTCAATCGGTGATCTCCGCCGCGGGATCGCCCGATTATGCCCAAATGGTTCTTCGTCGGGGGATGAGGCGCATGTGACTATGTGATGGTATCAATCACACAGTTGATACCACGTTGATGCCAGTCGACTGTCCGACCAAAGTCCGACAGCATCCTATCTCAACATAGTCTCTTGCACTGACTTCCCACTCGCAACCTCGTTCTGAACACGGATGCGACAAAAACCCAGGCCAGATGTGTTCCACTTATCCCCCACAGACCTTCGACGCCTCGTACTGGCTGCTAAGTAATCGCTTTTGTCGCGCAATTACCGCGAGCTTTTTACGTCTTCCGGCGTCACCGGCGCTTCAGAGCCCAAGACTGCTCTGAGCTCGACCAATTCTACTTAGATTCGGTTCGGGATCGCCACCGCTTTGCCACAGGACTCTGAATGAGCCTCTTCTCGGATTTATTTCGGCGCGTTGGATGGTTGTTACAATTGGTCCGGCAAGCTTCTTCCAAAAATTCATCGCGAACGGAATCACTGGCAGAGCCAGGCTTTATCATACTCTTACTCGCAGCCCTCCTGACATTTTTTTGTCAAACCATTTGACCCGTCCCAAGTGAGCGGTGAGGGAACGACCCGTACTCTCGTTCGGAACTGCCTACGAGATGGCGTGTGGGGCGGTTTCGTCTCCACACACTTCCGCTCTTCACTTCCTACTTACCTGGTTTTCCAGAATCTGGGCTGAAGAACGTGCGTCGGGCCTCACAGACTGGTTAAAATGTGAATAATCCTCGGCCAGCGAATGGCTTCCGACCTCGGTTGCGTACACATTCTTGGAATTCTAGATTCTGGATGACACTTGCATGTCGTTGAACAGCGTCAAAGAGCTGCGCTGCTCGAATCCACTGACGCAAAGACCTCAAGCAAGTCGACGGGGATCAATCCTGCTACTATTTTTGTGCAAGTATGACACGGAGCAGCTGTCCTCTGACCACCGTTACGGATATCGAACACCAAAATATCACGTCTAGATGTCTGGGGCTTTACATGGGTGACAGCTTGTTACACTTGTGCATATGTACGTGTACATTCCGTGTGCTGTATAAAGACGCCTTGACGAAGGAACTCCCCGTTCGTGCTCGACTTGAAACCCAACCTCGAAACCTCAATGTTCCCTCATTCTTTGATCGTCGTCGCCTCGGCCCTCTCTGCCCTTGTACTTGCGGTCCCTACGGGGGCTCAAGCTAATGTGTCTTGCGGACGTAACGTCTTCACTACCGCCAAAGTCACAGCTGCCGTCGACGACGGCTACCAGCGCGTCAAAGACAACAGAATCATTGGTCGGGCCCTCGACTCTCGAATGCAATGAAATACCCACCTGTAATCCAGATCGTACTTACCCGAAGGCGTATCGTAACACCGACAGACTCAGCATGGCCTGCGGTGGCAACTCCATGTTCGAGGTAAGCGTTCATGACCCACGTGCACTGGAAGAATGCAGCTTCTCATCCACTACGCAGTTCCCCCTCGTCGCGGGCGGCAGGGCCTTCACCGGCGGCGATCCTGGCCCAGACCGCGTTATTTTCAACGAATCCCGCATTCTCTGCGCGTGAGTTCCATCCCGTCGCCTTTTTATTTTAAACGCTGCTGAACCAGCCATATCAGCGTGATCACCCACAGTGGCGCTCCGGGGAATACCTTTGTTTCTTGCAAGGTAAGTTGCGTTGAGATATTCTATACTTCTGGACCGTGTTGATTATTGTGTCAGTAGTAGGGAACCATCGCGGGTGGGCTGTACCTCGAAAATACTTGTTAAATTTGTGCTATGCGAGTAACTTGTTTTTTTTTCATTATCTTTTTGAGTCCGAGTTGAGGGCGTTTGACGGTTGTACCGCGCGAGCGTGCACAACTGCGTGCGCTCAGTCGCCGTGTTAATAATCTCCATTCACGAATGTTCGCGGGACCTTGAAGAAGTGGTTTCCGGGCCATCATCGCACGATATCGATTCTGACGGCACACTGATCCATGCCTTGCCTTCCTCTTCTAATATCTGGCTTCGTCTCTTTTCTGGATTATTGACACGCCGGAGAAGGTCGAGTTGAATTTTCGTCATGGCCTCTGCATCGGACGACATTCCGCCCAGAACAACGCTGCCCGCCGGTACATTTTCATTTGCTCTGGTGCTGGGGCCACCGTTCACTCCTGATTAACTCGACGACCATCATGGGACACTCCTCGAACACCCATCTGGCAGAAAAAAATGCTCAGGTTCCCGACCTTCGCTATCTCTGTGACATACTACGCCCTCTCTAGTTTTTCTCGGGAATAATGGTACCTATCGACCGATGTGTAGAAAAATGGGAGGGGAAAAACGGTATATTCAGTCAGAATAAAGTACAGTATTTATACTCCTCAGGAGTACAATGAATAACTAGAACAATAGCGAACTAGATAATGCTGAGTTCGAATTCTCCGACTGAAGAAACAATGTGTGGCGCGTCAAACACGTAGTAAAGACGCGTCCAGACGCGTTTCAACGCGTCTCCATGGTTCCATCAGATGGCTGTACGTGCAACGTGTCCTACGGACTCGTCTACGACACGTGTCGTCCACCTCCACGACGTGTACCCTCCGCGTCGTCTCCTCCACGTTCGCATCGCGCTCACGTGGCTCTGGCGGGCTGACACGTTGCCGCTGACCTCAGATTCCAACACGATGCAACCATGATACAGTAAGGCTGGTTGAATTTGAGGTGGTATTCACATTCTTCGAATCACCTCCATTTTTTTTCTGCACTTAGGCTGCCGGAATCGGACAATCCACCTCCCTCTTTCAACTCCACTGTCGACCGGGGATCTCGGTCTGGTTGGGACTTGCCCGTATGCCGAGCCCAGGGCAGCCGCAAACCGTTAACTACGCGTTATGGTTCTCCCTGTGCCTTCTCGCTTCCTTATCACTCTTATTCGCTTTACAGACCTCGCAAAGAGGATATCGGTGTTTTGCTTGCAGCCCTTTTTTGGATCCACCCCAGCCACACGCGTGTCATCCACATGCACCCAATCTTCCTGGCGTAGAGATCGGAATAGTTAAGTGCCTGCGCTATCCTATAGTGGTGATTTACTCCACAACTTGCGCAGTTTCAGAGCCCGATACCTACGCAATTTTGCAGCCCGATACCGGATACGGGCGCGTATTATGTACTCATTCAAGCTCTTGTTCGGGTGCCTGCGGGGCATAGCCGCATTAAAATAATCTCGAGCGATGCGCTGGCGTCCCCAGCCTCGATCAAGTTTTGGTGCGCTTCCGACCTCCTACATTTCCCACTTTCATGCGTCTCACCGGTTTCCAGATTGTCGTGTCCTTCACGGCGCTCACACGATAAAGCGGCGCGTTTCTTTTCAGCTACTTCGAAGAACGTGCCGCCTCCCTCGGCAACCTCACTGCGGCGGGATTCAGTCCTGCCGCGCAACTCATCGACGTGTCCACCGTCCACGCCTTCGAGCCCCCAACTTTGAGAACTGCGATCTCCGTGGCCCATGTCCAGGACTCAACGCCATGGCGAACCACAAAGTCATCCCCCCACAATGGCGTGGTCCCTTTCAACGAGGCATTGATGCAGTCCAGTAAGAGTATGCACTATCATTCCCACGTTCTCCCTCTTAAGCCTCACTCACGTCCATCCAATTAGTATTCGGGCTGGGCCTTCTAACAGGAGCCGTCGCAACGGTGCTTGCGATCTTCGGCGATATCCTGGCGCTTGATTTTTCGATTGGCGGTGCGCCCCCGCCTAGCCTCACTGGAATCCTCGGTGGTGTCGGACTAGGTGAAGTGCACTCTTATGTTAACTGATGCTGTCGGACTTACTCGATCGATATCTGGTTTGTCTGGCACGCACAACCATTTCGAATGCGATTCCTCTCCCACGCGGGGGGATTTCTATCAGTTCAAGTGGGTTTTTTCCGTCGGATGCCCTGCGTCTCGGTCCTGAAGCTACTGCTCACCCACAGCGGAGATAACTATCACCTGCAGCTCTCTTATTTTGTGGGGCTCTATAATTTATCGCTTGCGGGACCGTCTGCATACTACAATAGGGATATCATCCAACAACACGCTCGCAACCGCTATCACGAATCTGTCTCGAAGACCCCGCACTTCTTCTATGGGCCGATCGAAATGTTCAGTGCCGCAAATTTTCTGTGTTCTGTCCATTTCTTATACCCTACTCACTTACGTCCCTCTCTCAGCTCATGTCTTCCCTCGTCCACAACCTCGTCTATGCCATGATGGCGAACCACTCCGCTAACTAATCGGCGACTTCGCACCAACGAACTTCGCGAAGCGCTTGCAATGAGCGCACATCTTCCGTCACTGGACAGAGTCAAAACTCCGACTTGGTTCTCCTTCAGTATCTTCCAAACCACCGACTTCACAAACTTCACCTTACGAAGTCAACAAAACCCCTCACAAATAAATCATGATACGTTCTTCTTCCCTCGCTCTCTCATTCTTGTTCTCAACCCATATTTCTGTTCGCCAGGGCTCCATCTTCAGCACAATCGGCCGTGGCATTAATGCAGTCATCTCCGTCATCGCAGGTGTCATAATGGCCATCGTCGATGCTATCACCACCGTGCGTTTATCCTCGT
Source organism: Mycena olivaceomarginata (assembly GCA_029378375.1). Lineage (NCBI taxonomy): Eukaryota > Fungi > Basidiomycota > Agaricomycetes > Agaricales > Mycenaceae > Mycena > Mycena olivaceomarginata. The sequence continues at coordinate 219,084 of JARKIC010000136.1, read as the reverse complement.
CTCTTGGTTCTCATCCAACCCACTTTGTACTTATTGTGTTTCAGGTCATCGTCACCATCTTTAATCCTATGCTGCCGCTGCGGCCCTCGGGCTTCCCGCGGACGGCGCCACCGTCGGAGAGGCGCACAGGGCGGCGCGGCGATCTATTAGACAAGGAGCGTCCGCAGAATCGCGTTTCAGATAATTGATTACGACCAAAAATAACTGGTTTTTTGATCCCTCGCATGTGCCCGAATGAACACACTGGCTTCCATCTTCTCTGTGTTCCACGCCGGGCCCCTATAGTGTGGTCGTACTGTAACAGTCCGATCAAAAACCTCAGCTGGAGCTTGGTGAGCAGTGCAAAGCAGGCAGCAGCACTTGAAGGCTGGAAACGAGTCCAGACACGGAACGGGGTTCAACCCAATTTGCGGTGTGTTATAAAGCCACCCACAGCAATAAGAAATCAGGTTGAAGAAACTGAAACGCGATGGGGACGAACATAGAATCGATGAGTTCTGCTAGTTGCAAAAAGAAGGGAATTCATTGTTGAGAGAAACGACAGGATAGGTGTACATGTATGTCCCTTGCGTTCCGGCGCCACTACACCGCGACTTCAACCACGCTACGCGGCCTGTATTGCGGCGGTGCCTCGCTGCCCGCTATACTCGATCCACCCGCACCCTCCGGGAAGGATAATCCCGCTCCGCTCATCCGCCCTCCTGCCCTCGAATCAGGGTCAGGGTCTGGGTTAGCGGGTGCAAACGCACGAGCCGCCTCCACCTCGTGTGCGAGCTTGCTGTCGCTGTTTCTATTACCCCGGAGTGGCTCCAGCAGCACCGCCGAGCTCGGTGTCTCCGAGGGTAAGTACGGAGAAGAGCACGAGTCGGTGGGTCCTTTCGATAGGGAGGCGGGAGGGGGAGGGGTGACGAACGGGCGCGCGGCGAGGGGGTCTTCTTTCTCCGCTATTTATTGAATCAGGATCAGCGTCAGCGCCAACAGTATACATACTGCAAAGCGGAAAATGGGGACGAGGATAGAAAATAAAGAGTGAGAAAAGAAAACTCACACTCGACCCCCCGCCTCGCATGCCGGCGGCGGCGCAAAAAGAAACAGGCTACGAGAAGGAGCGCGAGAAGCAGCAGCGCGCCGAGGACGCCCCCTACGATCGCCCCTGTGGGCGTCTTGGATTTGGATTTGGATTGCGCGGATACCGGGGGCGAGTTGGAGTCGGACGAGGAGCCGGAAGGGATAATTACGGCGGCGGCAGATATGGCTTTTGAGCTCGTGGCGAGAGTCGATGCCATAGAGCCTCCGGACGTGTGCGCAGCCACGCCGGCGCCAGACCCCGAAGAAGTTGACGGGGAGCCCGGAGGAAGAGAGCCCGGAAGGAGGGAGACCGGGGTGCCGGTGACGGTCACCGTCGCCCCAGACCTATCCGTAGTGATCGTAGTGCCGGTAGTGGTTCCCGGTGACGAAGGCGGCGGTGGAGAGGTGGTGCCGCCCGAAGAAGAGGCGGGGTGCGGCGTGACGAGGAAGTAGTCCATCCACGCCGTATTCGTGCTCGTGCTCGTCACGACGAGGGTGTGGGTATCGGCCGAGAGGCCTTCGGCGTGGTATATGCGGTTGTTCGTGGTGGCGGGAATAGGGTTCGGTGCAGTGTAGATGAAGGGCGCGCCACCGTCGAGGGTGATGGAGGCGATTGCGGAGCCGGCATCGGATGTGGTTAGGCCGCCGTAGAATTGGATCGCAGACCCTGATGCGTGGGATGAGGACGGTGAGAAAAATCAGAGACAACGCAGCACACACCGTCGAATTGGAAGGAAAAAGAGTCGCCAGGGTTCGTGCTCTCCGACGACGTGTGCTGGAAGTCATTCTCCGAGCCAAACTGGCGCCACGGGGGGGTGTACGCGATGCGCGGGTCGCGGTCGTCCACGAAGTATGTCCCGACTGCGCTCTCGGTGTCGTACATGATATAGTCGAGATAGATAACGCCGTTCGACTGCGCGGTAGTTTGGGTGATAACGAGTGTGTGGGACCCTTCGGACAGAGTCGGCGATTCCCAGAGTAATTCATGGTAGAGACCCGTGCCACCTTGCTTTGCGAAATACGAGCCAGTGAGCGATTGATCTATTACAAACCCCAGGCTTGCTTGCCCGGGATTTGCAGCGACTGAACCGTAGATCTTGACGGAACTGCCTGGGGAGGGCATTTTTCTGGTGGTTCAGCATAAGGGTGACAAGGGTACGCACCGCCGAATGTGAATGTGGCGGTAGAACCTTGGTTGGAGGACCATCTTGTCGTCCCATCGAACTCAAGGAATTGACCGTTATCGTTCCAGCCGTTGGAATACTGAATGGACGAGTCTCGCTCATCGACGATTACGGTATTGACCATCCTGCAGGCCGATAGACAGGGAGCGCCAGAGAGGGGGGAGATGGGGAAGAGGGAAAGTAGAGACGTGGGTGCAGAAGATTTTCTGATGGTTGCCTCGAGCGATACTAGTTGTGAATCTCCCAGGGCCAGGCAGTGTGAAGATCAGATGCTGTCAGAGAAGCGTATACGCATGTGCTGAGACGAGGAGCAGAGAGAGATGAATCTAATAGTAATACAAGAGAAACAAGTAAAGTCAAATGTTCTTCACGCCTGTGCATGGTGGACATGGTGGTGAAGCCGGAGGCGTGGCTTGGCTGTGTTGAGAAAGCGCTCGGTGATTGCCAATTTGCCGAGCACCGCTCTTACATCATGATCGCTTGATGATCGCTCTGCTTTTGCCACCATCACCATTTCTTCTTCAAGTAGCAGCAGTGCTCCGGGGGGTAACAAGAACTTCTCAAGCTTTCCGAAATGCACCAGTGTCGCTGTATATCGGAGTTGAACCTGGGGAATCCATCGGATGCACGCCGCCGAGTGCTTCTCCAAGGCTGCTGTTAATGTCAAATCATTCCCGTCGAATCGGCGTGCAGAACGGTGTGAGCCAGACAGCTTCCGCAAGCCGCGGACTTGTGCGCCATTGGCATGCGCGTGCCCCTGCGCCGGCACTAACCAAGGCCCAGCTGGTGGAACCCCCAGAGGGTGTACGCGTCACGACGCCGCGCTATTCATGGCCTGCTGGGACTTGGGTATGTGATTTCTTCGCGGCGTTTTCAATCGACTGATTACTGGGGCCAGATATCGATTCTTTCTGGTGGCATAGAAAGGGGTCTCACCGTTCTAAGCCTTGCTTGTCTGTCTGTTTCAAGGCTCGAAAGTCTTGCTACCGACTCAAAATCCATGTCCAGTTCGCTACACGATTTTCTCTGTCGGTCTCCACGAGCCGAAACGCAATCAGTAACTGCAACCCCGGATTCTGAGGAACTCGTTGAATAGTTCATCCTCGACCAATGGTTGATGTAACATGTGTTCCGAGGAACCGATCTCATTGAAATTCATTCCCTCCACGACATGGCACTCGCCAGTCTTGCCGATCTCCCCGACGAACTCCTCGTGGATATCTTCGAACATCCGACTGTCCCAACGGAAGCTCTCTATTTTCTGGCCTTGCTCTGTCGACGGCTGCATCTGGTTGCGCTAACAATCTACTTCTCGCGCAATGGCGTCGACTTGGGGAGAAACTCCGCCACGATTTCACTGGGAACAGATCAGTGGGATACGCTGTCGGCGCTTCAGATTTGCCTTTTCGTTTCCTCGATGGAGGACCTCTCATGCGTCTTCCCACATCCGGGCTGCACAACCATCCTTCCAGTCGTCACGCAGATGAAGCGACTCCAGACTTTCGTTTCTCGACTCTCACCCGTTGCAACCGTGACACTCAATCTGGATCCCACGGGCCACGGACGGTCGCGGTGTCTATCCACAGGAACAGACAAAGATCTCAAAGAATGGGCAGGTCAGTACGGTGCCTTGCTCACTTGCATCGTGCAGAAGGGATGCAGGTCGCTTACTGTCATCAATGGCGGCCAGTTAACGGAGACATATCAATTGGACGAGCCTGGATGGTCCGAGAGGTACCTATCTCGTGCGATTCAGCGTCTTTTTTCTTCATCTCACTTCTCTCCACCTGAATTCCGCGACCCTCCTGGTGCCACCCGGGCTGGATTGGACGCTCTCCGCCCTGCGCAACTGTCCCGTTACATCCCTGACCATATGCATGTCCCGCATCGGGGGATACACCCGCCTCTGGCGCAGAGTCCTCCCTCTCATGGCCTCCGCCGCCCCAAACCTCACTGCGGTTGCGCTCCTCGAGGTCGCCCGACACAGCGAGGCCGCGGCCCTTGCTTTCGTCGCGTGGCTCCCCCACCTCACCGACCTCCACCTCGATTTTATGTACCCTCTACGATCTCAGCGGGGGTGGTTCCGTACTGTCACCTTTGCGCACTCTCCGCGCTTCGCCCAGCGTCGCCGACCACCTTCTCTCGCGCGCAGGCGTAAACCCCGAGTTGTTGCGCGCCATCCAGTCCATCATCCTCGTCTGGAAGCCCACCCTCGACATCCCACTACTCGTCCTCATGCACCCGATGCTCTCTGTTGCCAGCAGGCTTCGCGCGCCGGGCTTTCCCCGTACATCACACTGTCCGTTGCGTCCACGGCCCTCGCGCATGTACTGATGCACGTCACGCCCTCCACCAACGCGTGCTTCCGCGCGGCGCAAAGCGTCCACATCGATGGGCCGCCGCACGACGGGGACCATGTGCGTGAGTGGATTGGTTCATTTTTGGCACTGTTTCCGAGCGCCAGTCGCGTCTCGGTCGTTGAAGGAGCCATCCCCGCCGCGGAAGTGGCGCGGTTGGTGCAGGGCACCCCGGGGACGGGCTCGCTCGAGGTAATCGAGGCAGATGGAACGAGTTATGATTTGGCCGACGAGTTGCAGAGTGTTCGATGAAATTTGACATCTTACGGTGGCATTGTGGCCTATCAAACGGCAGGAAGGCCTCTATAAGTAACCAAATCCTGCCCTTCTCTCAGTCTTCACCTCGCACACACCCTCATGTCTGCCCACAGGTGCCCGATACTAGATTCTTGCGGATGCCACCTTCGCGAAGGAACGCAAAGTCTGTATGGGAACCAGTCAACTGTCGATGCATTTATGGTGGATGTGCAGACGATGACCAACAATCCCACTCCGATGAACCCCGCGCGCCTGGTGTGCGCTTTCTATCGCCCGGACCATCTTTCCTCGCACGAGTTTCAAGCCAAATTCGCAGACAGATTGGTCTCTCTGCCGACCACACAAAAGAATGTGATGAAATACTTTACTCAGTCGTATGGCGTCAGTCAGATCATAATACAATCCGCACTCATTGCAGTTGTCACTAGTGGCACCCCAATAACACCCTGAACACGGAACTACGGAAGCTAGGTACCCTGGCACCAGAACCGATTATCGTCGCTATCGTCGAAGCAGAGGTAAGATCTCCACCTCTAACTGTGATTTCCCGACGGACTCGCTGGATGACCATCTCCATAGAATGAAGATCGCATGATCGAGGTATCACAATGTCTTTCATCGGAGCCAGCTCTGACCATCGCCTCCAGTGGCTGGCGCACAGAGAAATCAAATCCTATGTCCGAGGTTCAAGTCTGAGTCACTCACCGTCGAAATATCAATGCGCACGCCTGAAGCGAAACGCAAGTGTTTCCAACACGCCCCGAAGATTCAGATTCTGGCGAAGACGCCATAGAACATGGCCATGGTTTGAGCGCTCCAATTCCTCGTTGGAATATATAAATCTGCATCGCGCACCAGCTGGCATGCCTTGCCGACTTGCGTTGAGGCATCATTGCGATACACCCACCTAACCATGATTGTAAGAATGGTGGTGAATAACGAGCTAATTGGATGATCGAGATAAACGTCCGCGCATTGAATCTGTAGACGAGCTAGTTTCTGGGCCCTGTCGGTCCGTATCCGCGTCCTTCCGGAGTAAGTATCATATCGGAGTCAGAGTCGGATTCGTTCATACATACATGAAACGAGTCGAAGCACAAGGCGCGGCGCTACCACGCACTCCTGGCAACAGTTCGTAAGCAAAGCAGAATTCAAAGCGGTGGGTATCGTCGACTCTATGGATACACTCGTATGCTGTAAGCTCGCATCCCGCGGCGGCGACGTTACCTCATATTCCTTGGGATCACTATCCTCAAAAGTCCCACTCCAAGCTCAAACTCTGCGCGGACCTGCGCGAGGTGAACGTCGTCCCCGAACGAGATGCAGCGCTCGAAGTGGCCGCCGCCCTCGCCTGGCTCGCACCAGAGGTCAGCGACGACGTGCAGGATGCGATGCTTCCGGCGGGTGAGTGTACTGTGGGGGGGGAGGAGCTAGTTAGTGAGTGTTAGGAATGAGAGGACGCAGGAATGAATAGGAATGGGGAAAGAGAAGATGTGTACGTGGCAGGATGAATAGCGGCCATGATTGAACGGATGGCTGGATGAATGAACGGATGAATGAATGGGCCACGCCATTGATCATTGATGAGAAGAAGAGCAAAGCAGCAAGACGGAGAGACGCACATTCCATTCCGCTGGAAGCCCGGCAGGCGCACCAGAAGGCGGTGCTCCCACGGCGTCGTCTCCACCGTAATCCAGCTATCAGTCGGGGGCGGCTCGTGGCTGATGAAGGTCTCGTATGCATGTGGTGGTACGAAGAGCGGGTACGCGCACGCGGCGTCCACGTGCGCGCTCGCATTGCGTATCTGGGTGATTGTCGAGTGCAGCGCATCGTTTCCGGAGAGGATCACAGGCAGCGCCGACGTGTGAGGACGTTTTGTGCTATCCATCGCAGTCGCCGTGTGTTCGTCGGCGCCCGAGTCGGAGACGGGCGAGTATGTCGTGCGCGGGGGACGGTAAGAGGAGACGCCGAGAGCTGTGGTCGTCATCCCATGGGGTGGCATAGGCGAGGCTTGCGAATCCCGGAGTACAGGCAGGACGAGGCATTCCGGACAGGCAAGGACGAGCAAAGGGAGGCTCGCTAGCGCAGATGTCATCATGGAACGCAGTGAGGGGTTCCAGACAACTGCAAAACCCTAGAGCCCCCACTTGCCGTCACTTGACCTCAGCCTGCGCTGGGAAGTGGAGCTGGCAAGAGGCAGCCGCCGGAAGATTCCGAGATATCGACAGCTCGGATCGGAGTGCGGTCCGCCCGAGCTGGGCAGCGTAAAAATGAGTCAATCGTAAAATTGGAAAGGGCGCCCCCCCAATTTTTATATGCTCCCGGACGACCTAGAGCATTTCCACAATATTTTGCGAACTAAGAAGTACAGTTTAAGTTTATTCAAGAATCGTCAGTTCGGACCGACATGCGAATTTGATCTTGTAAACGAGGCTACGTCATCACTTACCTTGCACTTAACTCTCTCTTTTTCGCAGCGGACGTCGGTCAGCAAGAGGCCGGTCCGACAACCGTAGGGGTGGGGTCCTGGACTTCGGAGGTTGATATCCCGGCAAACTCCGTTGCCTGAGCTGGACTACTGTAAAAGGCAATTGATTGGCAGGTGGGGCTCGGGTTTTGCAGCTACATCAGGGAAACCAAATCATGTAGCTATGATGGCTAGTGAGCGCTAGACGCCGCTAGAGAGCCTACTATCGAAGGGGTACCTTTGCGAAAGTCGGTACCTTTGCAAAAGTCGGTACCTTTGCAAAAAAATTGATCTATTGTTCGCAATTTTGAGTCAAATGCCTTGAGATAAAGATGATATGTTTATATGTCCTAGATAAGCCTTCCTATGTGGTTTCTGGAGCTGACGACGTGGATGGGAGTCCACAGGAAAATCGAGAGTCGATTTTTGATGGAATCCATTAGAAATGATTGGCCATTCGGTGAGAATAGCAAGCACACACCGGCAATGCAGTTTAAATGTCGTCGATAAAGGACCAAAAAGAAACGGCCGGGAGCGGGTACATGTGAGGCAGAACAGGGCGAGGAGTTGTGGCCAGCCTGGCGCTCTATTCACTACCGTCTTCTGGCAGCCCGCGTCCGCGATGTTCTTGAAACCAACCCCTCTCGCGAACACCTACCTCGCCCGTTTTATTTTCGCCACCGGCTTCGCTATCATCATCTCCTGGGAGCCTTTCTATCAGGCCCTCCCTTCGCTTTGAGACGTCCCTGGATGGGTTCCTTTTCTCGAACTTCTCCCAGCACTCGTCTGTCCGTCGAAATCCAACAGCCTTCGGCTTCTTGCGTGGCTGTTTCTGCGCCGTCGCACTCTTTCCTTCGCTTTTGGCTGCCACTCCTGCCTCGACTGCGCTCGACTGCACGACCCTTGTCGTACGGATAATAGAATGCTCCACTTACACACTCACGCGTCGAGTTTCAAAGACAGGAAATTGTTATAAGGACTGCTACTCGCTTCCGTCGCACGTACGGCAACGTAAATATTAGATTTTAGTGGCTTTTAGGTGCAACACATTATAACCCTAACACTAATTTCGGTTGAAAATCTGAACTAAGCCTTATTAGACTATTAGTTCTATTTGAGACGCGGCAACGCCGGGACCATCTGGGAGATCCATCCAACGATCTGAGGAGACTTGATGGTGATGCTGCAATTTTACGCAATCTCTAGTCAGCGAACAGAATACTGGTGTAACCGGATGGTCCCACTCACCGGCAACCAGAGGCAGTCGCCTCGCACTTTGAAGATGCTTCGGTTTTGGACTTGGAGTAGCTACCGCTGGCAGAAGCCGAGAACGGTCCATATCCTACAGAAAGACTCGCAGAAGTAGAGCTACTGGATGTGTTGAACATAGTCTGGAGCTTGGAGGTACTTCCGGAAATTTCAAGGACGACGTTGCACGCCACCAAGAACGCTGCCAAAATGGATCAGCAAATGCAAAGTTATGGGAATCTTACAAACATACCAGTTGGGAACATGGGGAAAATGCTGTACCGCTTGAGTTCATCCTCAGGCTTTTTACCAGCATCAGTTTCACTCTTCCAGGTACCCTCAAGGAGGGCAGCGAGCTCCGAAAAGCCCGGAGAAAGACTGAATAGAAAAAGTCGAAATTAATGAGCAAAAGGACACAACGAAGCAGTCAACCACTCACAGAGGGCCACCAGGACCGAGCACAAGATCCTCGTCATAGAAGAGTTCGGGACGAAGCCAAGGACGGGTGATATCCACACGCATGCACTCGAAGGATATCTTCACTGAAGCGCTTGCCAGCTCGCTCATAGCCTCTGCCTGGGCCTCGGACTGTGAATGATTGACAGAAGCATTCACACTCCAGGGGCCTGCACCGTAAGAGGCAGATGCGCCGAAAGAGAGACTGCTGGCTTCCTGTTTGGATGACTTAGTGTCGGAGGAAGAGGAGATCTCGACGGTGATGGGAGTAAAATAATCCTCGTCGGTCTGTTCCTGTGACGCCGTGGGATCGGGAAGGGCATGTGGGATTCCCATGTTATCGGACAGTTCCTGAACAACCACAGAGGCTCCGGTGCCGGTACCACCCTGTTTAAGAAGGTCGGCCTTGGCGTCGGTGTACTCTTTGATCAACTTGCCGTTGTCATCGATCTGCGTCGTAACAAATCCGCCATCTTCCTTTGAGATTTCTGCAAACATGTTGTTTTGCGCCTCCCGACTTTCTGAATAAGAATGGTGAGTTTAACCTTATCATACGCTTCTCTCGCGTTGGTAAGGGCGCCTTGAGCATTCTGTTGTCCTCGTAGGGCGTTCTGCCTCGCATCGTCTGCTTCCTTCCACTTGGCCTTCTGAGCCTCATCCTTGGGCTCTGGGCCACTGTACCTTGGAATTAGCTACACAACAATAATCGAGATATAAAACTTACGCGGAAGGCGTTGACCTGAGGGTCTGCTCAGCTTTGATTGCATTGGCCATAGCATCGTTGAGTTCTTGCTCGGCCTTTTTTATATCGTCTTCGTTCGTCTTCGCAACCTGTAGCTGGGGAGGATTCTGATTTCGTTGAGTATAACATGACTTTCTCCGAGATGTATGTTACTTACCGATTTGAACACTTTGAGCATTTGGTTTTGCTTTTCTAGGCGAGAGATCTCCCAGGTGTACCACTCGAGCGTTCTGGTCTTGTCGGTACCATTCAGAGCCTTTTTCTTTCATATATTTGCCCTGAAAGCAATGAGAAATGCTAATACAGTGCGTCGGAGTATCGTGACATACCAATTCGAAGGCGTTAAGACGACCTTTTGATATTCACCTGAACCGTCGGAATCTTGAACAACGGCCCAACGCATGGTTTCCTTGAGAAGTCATTTGAGGACGGACTCATTTCACAAAATGAATCTGAGAGAAGAAACACACCTTGCTTTGTTCGACTCGCGCCAAAGCAGAGTCTTGATCCACCACAGAGAACCAGTACTCGACTTCCTCCTTCTTACCCATGATAACCCAGTCCATGTAAGCCGCCTGGACGGAGTTACGATAGGCACGAGCATTCTCCTGGACCCAGGAGTCATAGGCAGCGCGAACCTCTTCACTGGTCTTGTTCGAAGGGTCTTTTTGAGCAATTTTCATGGCTTCATCAAAGGCCTTAGTTTTCGCTGTGACAGCATCTGTGTAGGCTTTCTGCTTGATCGTGTACAGCTCCACAAGCGAATGGCCGTCTTTGTTTGGCACTTCGGACGAGAGGATGGACATGGCCTTCTTGTAGCGTTTCTGGTCCTCTGAGAGAGACTTATTGTTTCCATCGTCAATGCCAACTGTGGTTCCTGGGAAGTGCGTCAGCCTAGGGGATATCCAAAAAAGACTTAGTCGGCTTACCAGCTGGGATGAGCTTGCTGATCGCTGTCGCATAGCTCCTAGCCACAGATCGTCCAGTGGGACCGAGCTGCATGGCGGCCAAGGCTGGCATGTCATCGCAAAGTCGTGCTTGCGCAAGCTCGACCTTGGTAGGAAGCAAACTGTTTCTGTCGACGGGCGCCAGATATTCCTAGGATCATTGTCAATGCGGGGATGAACAAGAACTCAGAGAAACTTGCTTCGAAATCGACGACCTTGCCCGGTATCATGACAGTGAAGAACTGTTCGGGAGGGGCGGGCAATGATTTACGAAGAGCCTCTCTGATCTTGGTGGATATCTCCCCGGCGCGTTTCACGGAGGCATCCTCGAGTTTAGCTTGGGTGGAAGTGTCGGTCATGTTGAATTAGAGAGAGAGAGACTTGAGAGCCGGTGCGATTAGAGTGAGCCTGTGAGATATGGGGCGTCGAGTTGACGATGGATTCGTTGGCCGAGCACACTTTTTATATTCGAGAAAGTCTGACGCATACGAATGTTCCGTCATGCCCCGGAATTTTGGAATTCCAAAATTCCGGAAGAAATCCCGACATGCAGCTTGTCTCTATGAAACGTTCTGCCCTGTCCCTGTGAAAGGTACGCGACGTCTCGGAACGTTCACTGTTTCTGGCAGCGAGTTGGAACTGGCTTGGCTTTCGCATTGCGAGCTCGCACTTAGTGATTCCGCGGCTTGGCTTGGCTTGCAAGCCCCGGCAAAGCCAGAGCCCCCACCCACGGCTTGGTTTGACTTGGCTTTCGCTTAAGCCCCGACTTCAGGACATTTTTTTTCTCAGCGGGACAAAATCAAAATGAGAGCAAGTTGAACATGCCATCAAAATGTTCAAGTTGTGAGTCGGGTTGTGAGTCGGTGGTCGCAAATTTTTAATATATAGAGACCCAAGTCCTCATATCTTCGCGCTTCAACCGACATTACTTTCCCATGTTGGGAACTCACTTTGTACGGACTTATTCGCATGGAGGTCATTTAGGCGGGGATCATAAAGTCGCGGCTCAAGGCTTGCCAACTCTCAAACCGAATCCGAAGCCGTCCCCAAGCCGTGGCATTTGGCATGGCCTGGCTTCCAAAGCCGCGGCTTTTTCTTGACGGCTTGACGGCTTCAAATCAAGCCACGGAACCACTACTCGCACTATCCTCGAAAACACTCCACACCCGCCGACCTCATTGTTTAGACTCAGAGGACTTTCTTTTCGTAGTTTCAGTGACCTAGGACCCAAGACTGGTGGCATTCCATCATTCCTCCGGCTCAGGAACATTCTTCAAGTTCGGAGTCAATGTTCCCCGATGTTAGGCGCGATCATCTCGAGGGTCAGGAATCGCGATACGTAACATCGCATCTTTTGAATATAGTTTTGCTCCGACGGCGTGCTTCCAGCATCTCGTGAGCATCCGGACCAACAGGACATAGAGTCGACGTCGCCAGCGTGTATCTTCAAGGACCTGACCCTTCTGTACCTATCATAATTCAACCAGAATACGCATCTCCGAGGCTGTAGCCTGGTGTTTCAGGGGCTCGAATGTGCCAGAAATTTCTACGCGGGGGGCCATTCTTGCCGCAATCCACGTCCGCCTTACTGAGAGGACATTGAACGCGACGGGCTTTCTATCCACAGTTTGGATCGGACATTGGGAGTTTTTTGTTTTGTTTCAAATTCGGATCAGGCCTCGCGAATAGTCCAGGAACAAAGATGGAAAGAAAGAATGAAGGGGAGAACCTGGAAACAAGGCCACTGCGGTAGCGGCTGACAGGCCCGGGGTGTGCACGCCGACGGGCCCTGACGCCGAGAGAACGGACGCCTAGTGAAGCGCCAATAGACGACGACAGCAATGCCCGACGCTGCATCGACCCTGAATTCATGCAGTCGTGAAGCTTGTTCGGTAGATGCATGAACGCGGATCTACCGAAACAGGTGAATCCCGGTAATGCGGACGAGCTAACCTCTCTCGGCGAGGCCGTAGATCACTGGCCGCCATGCAACAGCAAGGTCGCGGGCACAGTGTAAGGAAATCCTTGCGAGCGTCTTGAGCGGACAAAGTTGAAACAAACGAAGTTGTTAGCAAGATAAAAAAAATGGCTATCCTTTCCAAACATGATCGATTCAAAAACCACCACGCAGATACACTATATTGGAAATGAACCATTTCTGCCGCGGAAATTCCGACCAACCCGTTCTGCGGTCGCTCTTGGGTGGATCCAGCTCAATCACATCTCTTCCGAGCACTCACTGGGGTTGTCAAACCCCGCGAATTTCACGCACCCGGGTAGTGAAACCAATGACTCACTATTTACCCCCAAAGCCGGCGGATAGTGTATGCATCGGCTGGAGACCCGAAAAAAGGTGGCCACTCTTCAGGCCTCCATAGCCCACAGGCGACGTTGACCACATTCACAGCAGTTGCCACCAGTGAAATAATGCTGTAGCTGGAAAGGCACCAGCCTGTCACCACAATGGCGCGCCACATCCACCCGTCCGCTCTCCACCCAGGCCCGTCCGAGGTGAACATGGGGTTCCAGCGCTGGTGAAGGTTGGACGCATCGTGGATGATGAACAACTGGAGTGCCTTCCAAAGGCGCTGCACTATGAAGACCGCACGAGAGGTACCGGCGACAGAGTGTGCGGGGAGGACTGTGGGCTCGTGAGTCCAGCCGACGCCGCGGGGACTGTTGAGCAGGACAACCGCCCATCGTGTACGGTGCCATAGCGAAGCATTCTCTATGATTTCCTTGGGGGCCGTGGTGCGATTCGGTGGCACGCGGCGCAACGTGCGCTGAACATCCGTAAGCAGGATGTAGTCGGATGCGAACCAGAACAGCAGCAGCCACATTAGACCAACAACGTACTCAGCATTGAAATTGCCGGTCGTGGAGCGAAGAACGTATGCAGTGAGAGGTGGGATCGGTAGGAAAAATAGGGCGCGATGCGGGAACGGCTTGACAGCCAGCGCAAGCAAGACGAGCGAGAGGTACGGGACCCAGACAGCGCCTTCGAACGAGTATGGACGACATCCTTCACCGATTCAAGACGGCTTCTGGATTGGTCAGGCGGGTGGTTGCGGCGTTTGCGGGCGCAGGATACGCAGAATTGAAGAGGAGAGAGACGAAATCCACTGTCGCTTGTGACACGTCAGTGGCAGGGCAAGCGCCAGACTTAGCCAACAGGGCAAGCGCCAGACTTAGCCAACGGGCTTGCCAAAACGGCTTGCCCCGCTTAGCGGAGTTTGAATTTGGCTTGAACGGCTTGGCTTGTGGCTGGGCTTGACTTGAGCTCGCTTACACCAAGCATTACAACTATAAGTAAGTCCTTAATACCTGGTGCCCTAGGCCTCCCCGCTGCCTCCCGCTTCCACCACTGTCGATCAAGACTTTCTTAAAGTACAGTTCGACTGATACCCGCCTATATGATTTGCAACGCGTGAAACTCAAACACACTGGCAGCTCACTGGCAGTAAGATTCCCCGATACCACTATGCACAGACCTCTCCGACGGCCTTCGCTAAATCGCTTGCCCCGTTTAGTGGAGCTAGAATTTGGCTGTGGGAGCTTTGATGGCTTGGGCTCTGCGCTTGTCCGCTCTTACACCAAGCATGCACACCGTAGGTGTGTCGGGTGTTTCCTTGGGTCTCGGGGGCGTCTGTGACTACCTTGGATTTCCTCGCACCGCTCGTACTCCAAGTCAGGCCAATACGATGTGCCTGAAGATTTCCGTTTGTTTAAACATCGAATTAGTCGGTTCTCACCCCCGCATTCTCACGGCACGAATGGGCTCATTCTGCCGCAATGCAACCCCCCGCCTTGTTGTCTTATGTCAAAGGGTCATTTAGACAACTGAAACTGCTACGTGGGACGTCGAGCGATCGACAATGCCAATTGATTCAACTTGCACCGAAAAAGGTCCGGCTACAGCTCCAGCCACGGTTTGAAACGGGGCGAAGTGGGCTTATACCTTACCTGCTGTTCTGAAGACATAAATTGAACGCCTCTCGGTGACCCACACCTTGTCCCTGTTCATGCATTATTGCAACTTCGACGGGGATTCGATTTGTCAACTACCATATTCTCCAGCAAATTTTTGACGAAAATAAACCAAGCCAAGTCAAGCCGCACAAGCCCAAGCCCAAGCCCAAGACTGCTGTATTTCCAGGGAGTCCGGATTCAATGCTTAACTCTCCTCCCCAGCGAGTTCACAACTAACGCACTCAACACAAGCCAAGCCAAGCCCCCAATCTCAACCCCGAGACCGCTGTTTGAAGCAAGTTCGAATTACACTTAGTTTCTGGCGAGCTATCCCCGAAAACACCCGTCCCAGCCAGATTGGAGATAGTGAATGGTTACCTGATGATCTTTATTACAAGCCGGGCCCAAGCGTGTTTCCTTGTTGACGGCACGTGAAAAAGTCACTGTGCTCGAATTATTTGCTGCAAGCCGCACTCAAGCCCGTTGGCCAAGTAGAACGGCTTGTAGCAAGTAACTAAACCCGCTCTGCTCAAACCTCGAGCCCATCTCAGACTACAATCAAATTAGCCCAGATGGTACCACAAATTCAATCTGAAAGTCAACCATGATTGTTTACGATCACTGTGGGATTAGTGTCCGAGGAAGGTGGTGTAAGAATGGGATGGGAATCATTCAGTGCTTCTCTTGGGTACATCATCGTCGTCCAGTCGTAATGGATCGCCCCTCAGCAGTTCTGTAATAATTGATATCTACCCAAATTTGAAGCCGTTACCAAATTTCCAAGGTCGCTTTGAGCAAAGATAGATTTTCCTTGAGCCACAGTAGAGCTCTTGATGCCGCCGAGTTATGAATGGTTCACCTCCTGTTTTTCAACCTGACGAGCAGCCATGGGGGCAGGTCTAAATGCTGTTTTTGACTTATAACACCTCCGTGCGATGTTCTCACTATGGTAAGGGCTCATAGTAGTATAGTTAGGCGATTTAAACTGTTACAATTTTCAACAGTTGACAGAAGAGTCATGATACAAGAATCGTGGCCGACAGACAGAGAAAATTGAATTGGCTCACAATTTTTGCCTTTAAACAGTGGATGGATACTGATGGATTGCACTGGGCTCGACAAGCCCATAATTTTGAGGCGAATGAACCATGTTGGACTGAGTCGTCTCGGGCGGCGATGGTTGTAATATCAAACCAGTGAGCAAAACGGTTAGAAAAATATCACGAGCCCTGAATGTAATCGCTTGCTAGACATATTGAAGTCACTGAGATCATGTAGATAGTCTGTGTGGCGGGCAAGAAATGCGTGGTCGCGGCTAAGATCAAGCCTAAGCCCGTGTTCTGAATTCATTTGGCAAGCCGAAAATGTCGCTCTCGTGAAGAGAGTCGTACTTTGTTCGCAGTCGTTGAATTTCGATAGGGATGACCAGATACGAAAATTCTCCGAAATGTAGTGAGTAAATTATACTATCTGTACTTCCCAGTCGCTTAGACCACTGGCAGCGTTTGGCAAGTCGCAGGTCCTGCTTCGCAATCCCTAATTCCCAAAGTTATCTGCATCTTCAATTTGAATGATTATTATCTGGAATGAATGCCTCTGCACCATGGATTGGGCATATGTCTCATTTTCGACGAAAACAATGAGCCTGAAATCAATCCCTCCCGAATCAACCATTTTGCAAATTAGGGGCAGTCAGAGTAGACAATTCAAGGGCGATTATGGTGACGACTCAGCCACGATTATGGAATTTTCAAAACACAATAATCCTGCATAATCGCAACGAGAATCCAAGTCAATTCCGACCGGCCCACGATTCTGACGCTGTGGAGGGGTCGGACCGCCTAGTCTCTTGTAGACAGACACTCTATACTAACCAAGCTCGTACCTCGCTGTATACGGACCGCCGGCGTGTGGAAATCCATCCACACGCTGGTTTTGGCTCTACCATTGTGTTTGGAGGTGGGACGATGAGCATCCCCCGCAGATGCACCGATAGCATTTACAAACAACCCGCCGTGGAGAGGCTCACCCCCAACTTTCTGTCACAGTAACATCACACATAACACGGTCCGAAATTTCTGGCCAAACAAAATCTCTATATTCAATTTTGATTCAATTTAACTACTGCTACAGGGATTGTGAGCCTCGCAACCGCAGCTGGGGAGGAACCTGCACAATGAGAAGACTTGATGTTACTGATAAATGATGTACATAATATGCTACACTCTCCATTTAACCCACAAAATGTCCAAGATTAAACCGTTTCTGAGAGCAACCCAAAAACCCGACCAGTCACTGCATTCAGGCCCCTGATCGGCAGAGGCTGCCGAGCTTTGCCGCCATCTGTCGCGCTGTGCCTACCCTACGCGACGGGGTCTGCCGCGGAGGCTGTGCCGCGCGCTGCCGCCATCGGCCGAGGCGCGGGCGGCCAACCTCTGCCGCCCACTGGCCGCCTCTCCTTCCACCCACGGCGCCTTTGCCATCGTTAATTTACTCTTGGATCTTTGCCATTTGAGCCTCCTGGCCACTACTCCCAAGAAAAATATAGCTCCCAAGCGCATGAGAATTATTTCTTGGCATGAGAATTGTCTCACCAGCTGATTTCCTAGTGGTCGATGCTTATTTGAAATGGTGCACTGGCCGGAGGTGGCCATGTTGGGTCGGTATTTCTCTCTTGCTGACCAGTGGCTCGAGTTGTTCATGGTGGGTCCATGGTTGCAACACAGGATCTATCCTGATCAATCGCGCTGGCTGCTGTCTCGCCGCCGTCGGCTGTGTTGCAGTGACGTTATGATTTCACACGGTCGGCAAACACGCCGCAAGGAGATGTGATTCATGTGAATTCTCCAAGACAATTCTGAGTTCCCGAGCGGGCTCGGGGATTGTTTGCAGGGAGGCCGATCGCGGCAGGCCATGTCTGACCTCGGGTCTGCCCCCCTCTGCCGCGGCGCGGCGGACACACCCTCTGCCGCCTAAGGGCCTGAATGCAGTGAGTCAATCGTGTTTCCTTTGGCACGCCAGTGTTCAGCCTAGCCACGCACTACTTACTCAGCCAAGCTTCAGGCCCGGCAACATCCCCTCTGCCCCACTCCCACTCCACTGCTCAATCAGCGCATGCCCCACTCCTGGCTCAATCTCCGTCCCATCGCGCGCGACCTTCACCTGCCGGTCGTGGTTCCACGGATTCCGCAGGCTCTGCGTACGCGTGAAGGGTAGCGACGCCGTGCACACCCAGTGCAGTGCGAAATTTTGACCCCAGCCCTCGCCCTTTCCCTCCTGCCGCCCGCACCCGTCCCGGTTTCGTGTATCTGCGCGCGCTCCCTTCTCCTTCTCTGTCCCAAGCAAGGCAGCGAGCGGGTGTTCGAACTCGCGCAACACCATAGGGTCCAGACTGCGCTTCGGCTTCGGCACCCGCAGCACCGACAAGCGTGCACTGCTCCGCGTGGCGAGGAGCGCCGGCGCGCTCTGCACTGCACGGGCGGGACCGACGGGCGACCTGTGCGTATGCATGTGCGTCTCCGCCGTCGGTGCGGAGACAACTCGATCACCCTGCGGGGCGGCTTTTCCTTGGCCCACTGGACCTTCCATCCTGTCGATGGGGAAAACACTAGTGAGTATGGGCTGCGTGTGGGGGAGGAGAGAAAGAGAAAACGAAGCAAACGCACCTCGCCCACCCGTAGAACTCGCTGCTCTTATTCACACTAAAGATGAGCACGACATCTGCGGCGGTACGGAACGCGCGGTTCAGCACGCCCTCGTTGTGGCGTTTGTGTTGCCCAGATGCCGGTCCGCACGGAGAGATCGAGGTCTTCCTGCAAGAAGGAAGCGGATGAGTGAGGGAAAGGAAGGGGAGGAAGGGAGGAAGGGTAGGAGAGGAAGACGAAGACGAGCTCACCCTCGTCAAACTCTTCAGAATGAAGAACCTCTGCGGGAAGTGCCGCGCGAGCATACTCGAGCTCGTTGACGTCGAACCGTGCTCTCTATCCGGGGTGGCTGAGCCCGAGGCCTCCAATGTTGACGCATCCTTGTCCTTGTCAGTGTCCCACTTTGACTTGGAGTGGTCGCCAGACTCTGCGTCCACCCACTCGCGCCTCCGGTCCTTGATCCAGTGCTCATGCATCCCGACGCCGCGTTGGCCACCCACGCCCGCGCATAGATTGTCATCACCGTGGCGTTTCCGGCATTCTAGTGCGTGGCTAAAAAAAGAAACACGAAGCATTGAATTGTGAGGGACTGGGTTGATCAGCAGCTCACCCCGCATACCCCGGCCTAATCGGCACGCCATCGAACTGCGCAATGGCGGCCGAGAGGGCCGCAGACGACGAGTAGTTGACGAACGCGCACGCGGAGCGAGCGATGAGGAAGATGGAAAGGATTCCATGGCCGTGCACAACGGAACTCACGCCTTCCGTGAAAAAGCGCCACATTTCGTCGTGCCCTGCGTCGCGGGGCACGTTTCCCACCCACATGACCCAGTCTGAGCGGGATACAGGTGGTGTGGGGTGGTAGGGCCGGCGCTCGAGGGGCTGAGCGCGGTCGATGTCTTTGTCTTCGTCTTTGGCTTTGTCGCGATCTTCATTGTAGTCGGACACTCTGACCTTGCCGTGTGCGCCACCGGTGCGGCGCTCTCGGTGGCTGGAGCCCTCGGACAACACTGGCGCGCCGACCGACGGGGATATGATCGGCCACGCCGACGGCGGCTCGCGAGGGGCGTGAAACGGGTGCGCGGGGTGCGAGTACTGTGCGGGTTGGTATACAGAGGGGTGGTGCGCACCATAGGCACCGTAGTGGTGTGGGAGCGGGGGTGCGGACCATCGGTGTCCGGGGAAGAAGCGCGGGGACGAGTGCGGACCGACCCCAGGCATATCCTCAGGGTACATCGATGGCGGCGGCAGCGGCAGCGGCCGAGGGTACTGTTGCGGGGAGAACGTCACCGGGTACGGGTTTGCGGGGAACGTGGCGAGAGTGGGATAGCCCGTGTAGACAGGGGGGGTGCGGAGCTCATATTCGTGTATTCACCCACGCGTGGACCGGACTGGATAAGGGAGGCGTCTCGCCACTTAGGCTCGTGAACGGGGAGACGAGAAACACGGAATCCTTGTCTAGGGCACAAGGATTACGTGGTGTGGGGGAAAGAGCCTTCGGCTCTGCTGCTCGGCCGCTCGGGGCGGGCGCTGTGCCAAGAGGCCGAGGGGGCGCGCTATGCGAAGCGGCTCCTCGCGTCACGGGCGACGAACAGCGCAGAGCAGGAGAGGGCTCTGAGCGCGTGGAGATGGGTCCGGAAACGCCGGGACGAAGCGCCTGGGGCGCAACCCAAACAACCACGCTCTAAAGACGAAAAAAGGGAAAGCGGAAGGGTGGGCGAAAGGAAACGCGCGACGGGAATCGGCGACGAGGGCGAGAGCAGAGGAAATGAGTGATGGGATCACGCCGCATCACTCATGCCCGATTCCCGCCGACCTTCCTTATCCTATGACAAGGCTGAGCCGCTCGTGCCTCGCGTCAGCCTTGTCTCGGAGTTGGCCCCGGGGGCGGGATGCGGGTCGCGGTCATCAGTAAAAGATAAGGGGAAACGGACAAAGAGGCCACACCGGCATACCGTGGGCGACAAGGTCGCCCGCTTGGGGCTTGGGGGTGACTTCGTCGGACATAGTTCCTGCGCCTTCGATAGGGAGATTTATGGAGTTACTGAGTATGTACGAGAAGAGTGAGAGCCACGGTAGGACTCACCAAATTTAAATGAATTCCACTGTTGATGTGGCACTCTGCAAACCCAAGAGCACTTTCGAAAAATCTCACAAGCTCCACTTGACGTCGCTGGGGCGTAGCCGTAGAAAGTGGAGCCAAACTACCGCAAAGCTTGCACCCGTCCGGGTTACGGCCACGGCCGTCAAAATTACGGCGTAATTTCGCGACGCACGGCAACACCTGTCCGTAAACTATTTGCTTCGGCAAGCAGACGGCACGACCCCGTAACGGCGCTCTCCGACGGCGATCCAAGGCTAGGTTGGAGCCCGAAAACGTTGTCGACCTTTCGAGCATCGCGGTGCCTTCTTCCGGCCGAAAACGCAGTTACACGATTTGATGCCCAGTTTGCCGTATACGGGTGAACCCGTGCCGTCACGAAATGCCGAGGTGCACGATCGGCCTTTAGCCGAGGGTTGGCGCTTTAGCCGGGTCCCACTTCTGACGTCAATACTACAAATCCCCAGTGCGCACGGATGCCGGTGCGTGCGTAACCGTATTTACGGCCCGTGTCTCCATAATTTTACGGCACGGCTGCAAGCCCTACGAAATTGATGTGTGGTCAACTATAACTTAAGTATCTTTGGAACACATAATTTAACCTTCCCCAAGTGGCGCGGATATCTCGATAACGCGGGTGGCAGGGGTAATACCCAGCGGAACACCCATATTCGAAGTGTTGTTCAAAGAATGGAAGAGGCGAGCCTGAGCGAAGACCTCGTCCGGGCGCATGTCCGCTCGGCTGGGTGTATTGGCTATTTCTTCAGGTAATGACTATTTCTTTGTTTCCTTGAGTTAACCTCGCTAAATGATCCCACTCATCTAGAACCAATCTAGAACTGCCAAAGGCTTGTTCCAGCCCGAAGTCGAGTACGTCTTGATGATAGCTTGAGATTATTTACATCCGCTCATGTGAACCCCAGATATGTCTACGACATGGTAATCCCCGCAGGCGCCGATCCCGCGCCATCCGAGTCCAAACCTCTCGACGGGGAGGTCGAGCATTTCGATGCAAGTTTCTCTCCACTGGATGCGCTCCTTGATATCATCTGCTCACCCAGGCTTGATTTGAATTCAGTTCATGGACAAAGACCAAACCGAGCAGGAGATGTGCAGGGTCCCTGGCCGAACTGAACAAGGCATAGCATGTTCATCCAAGGTTGACCTCGCCCTGAGTGCGCATAAATGGTCTCGCACCCTTCACTTTAATTCGCGGCCATGTCGGCAGAGCTGGGTTGATGTTGTGGCTCGGCACCAATCGGGAGGCCCACAAACTCTGCCGGCAGTGCCCTGAAACCACTTTTGTTGCTGTTCGTTCCCTCCGCCTGCTGTCAAACTGGCATAGCTCGGTTCTTCTTGCCTCGAGAGTCACAACTGGCCATGTAGGGTCTCCGAACACAGAGTCTGACTCTTGGGAGTGAATGACCATTGACGCTGACTGTGGATCCACTGAGGTTTGTGGCCGTGGCGGCCTTTCCTGTTTCCCAGCAGCTCAGATCACCAGCACATATTTGGCTGCCGACCCTCCAGGAGGAACCGGCTCTTGCCTCGAAAATATTCCCTTGTACACGCAGTGAGAACGGGCTTCGACTGAGCCGAGAGCCGCGGCAACTACCGGTGAGTTCCCATTCTACTACCTGATGAGTACGGGTTAGCAAACCTCAAGGTCATGCGCGCTGCTGCCGGAATGATTCAAACACGCCGATGCACTTTCAATGATTCGATCCCCACATCGAGCTGCTACAAAAATTCCAAATTGGGCAAATTCTGGCAAGTGCCTCTGGCAGAATCCTGGGTTTCTGTATAGAATCTATTTTTGGATGGGGGTTTATGAATAGAATTATTCTCGTCTGCCGCAAGTAAAGTAAAGTCAGTTTTGGCAGGCTATGTTAGTTTTGCCAAGTAACTTTGTTAACCATTCATCGACACATCACGTTCTCCCACAACCAGGCGTCGGCGCCCGGGCCTTTGCTTCTACCTACCGCCATACCGGCCCACCTATTGTGCCGAGTGCTAGTGAGGCTTCCAACTGAGAAGACCTCCGTACTATTGCTTCGTTGATACAGATATGCTCGCGGCAGACATCGCTAACATCCCGAGTCGCCTCACGTCTAAGCCGTACATTACCCCGTCTGTACTAGTCTTACTACTAGAATGAATGTAATAATATATATCTCCCTTTGAAGCTGCAGACGTGTCTACAGTGAATAAAAGAAGTGAAAGGGCGGGTAAAAGGCGGCAGGGAAGTGTTATTGATGACCGCCAATAAGCCAGCAGTTCAGAAGACACCCAAGGTATGCTGAGAGCGGAGAATTGACGGTCAGGAAACAGGATTGATAATTTGACGACTTCTAGAAGCCCCGAGCATAAAAGAGACCCAGATCGACCATACCACAGTGAATTTCAGGTGAGCGAAGGATTGCAGGTTAGAAAGCCGGGGTCAGTGGCCTATTTATGTTCAGCTCATTCTCGAGGCCCTACGCAGTCGCAGGTCGAATACAATTGAGGCGCAGCCAGGAATTTGCTGCGAGAACTACGTGTCTCTGCGGAACAACTGCGAAATTATCAGCTGAGGCACGGTTGAAAGATCCGTTGAATGACTATTGACCCAAATTCGGCTTGGAAGCTGGAGAAATCTTTCTGAAAAATCCACTAAAAGGCAAAGCTCTGGGCTTCCGCTGTAACATCTGTCGCGTGCCATTCTGCGGCGAAGTTCGTAGTCGTTGCGATGAGTATACAGGCGTGCACAAATGGGGCAAGAACCTAGGACTTTTAGAACGAGAGGAGAGGAAAAAGGAATGGAGATAAAGCTACATGGGGCAATTGCACTGCCGACGAGGCATTTGCTTAAAGAACGGTTAATGTTCATGTATATCCAATCCCCGTTCGGTTGGGGGGCGGATCATAAGCTTTCCGCAGCATCCTTCTATTCCTACCAGCGATTTCTGGAAATATCACCTGCGGATTTGCTTTTCCTCCAGCTCTGTCATTCATACGATTTGATACTTCAAACATTCAAACAGATTACATTTATTGGTGCCTCACTACATTTATTTCCGCTACATTTATTTCCGCCTCCTTGCTGCCATTGTGCCGCATCCATCTAAGGAGCATGGACTGCGTGGAATCAAAATTAGCCCACCCTAGCCTGGAAGGGAAGTAAAAGCTGATACTTCAGGGGCAGCAACCAGCACAGGCACCGGAGCAGAACTGTATCGGGTGGCAATCAGCGCTCGTCCGAAGGCGATAAAAAGAACATCAACTTACGTCAGGGCAGCCGCAGCCAGGGGGATCTTCGCAGCACTACACGACATTGAGCTTATAGGCAATAAAGGGGGAGACTAAAGGAAAGCAACTTACGTCTTGGCGAGACACGAGCTCACCCCTCTTATTGACGCTATACCCAGGGGTTGCACCAACAGCAACGAACAACGTTGCAAGAGAAAACAGGACAGTGGAGAGACGCATTGTGAGTGAGGTTGAGTATCTGGATGAAGGTTTCACTTGGGGTTTTAATGCGTCATGTACGGGGCTTTTATATTCTGTCGTTAGTCAAACGTTGTTACAAATTGTGGCCCGAGAAACAACGAGAACAAGGGATACCCCACCTAATTCATTCGTGCATAGAATATCAAAACGTAAAATGTCTAATTGAGCGGAGCAACAGCATTTAAACACCAGGTATTCATCTTACATAACTCGTCTAACTGCGCATTGACATACTCTTGCGGAGCGGAATGCCCGCCTCACTCTAGGACGGTGGAGAGCACTCGGGGTCTCTGGGGTAGGAGATGAGCCAGCGGGGCTCGCGGCAGGAGGGTGAAAGCGGAGGAAAAACCCAATATGAATACGTAAGGTACGACATGCTGTATATCTACCTGATATCCCCGAATTGAAGGGAGAGGCTGCCAGC
This sequence comes from Mycena olivaceomarginata, assembly GCA_029378375.1. Taxonomy (NCBI): domain Eukaryota; kingdom Fungi; phylum Basidiomycota; class Agaricomycetes; order Agaricales; family Mycenaceae; genus Mycena; species Mycena olivaceomarginata. Next base: position 194,730 of record JARKIC010000136.1, on the reverse strand, counting down.
CACTCCCCAACGGGACAGCGGTCTTGGAGGAGGCTTGCGTAAGGAATATACACCTGGACACATTTCATAATACTAGAAAGCCATTTCCTTGTCATTGTTCAATGTTACTTGAATTACTAATACACTGCAGACGCAAGAACTGCAAAAGATGCTTGCTGGGCCGAGCGGTGATATGTCGATTTACCCGCTTTGCAGTAGTCCCGGCAGCAATAGATAGTATGTGCAACACCCGTTGGAGCCATTGAATGACTTTTGTTCCGTGCGCACCTGGATGGCGCCACACCCCAAAAAACTCCGAAATCTTTTGTTTCTTTAACGAAATGCCGCCTCGGCTGGGCCCTTATGCCATCCATTTATTTTGGTCTCCCGTATATTTATCTCCATTGGCTCCTGTTCTACTGTACTCGAATACTACTTGTGGATCTCCAGTTACGTCGGCATGGGGTCTCATCTGCCGAAACCCCACTGGTTTCCTGGTTCAAGCTTCATTTTCCGTTTCTGTGGAGCTGTGGATTGATTAATCAGAGTATTCGACACGGCAATACGATGGAGCATTCGGTACAGCAACGACTAGCGGAGGTGATTCAACCGTGAGTAGCGTGGGGGAGTCAGAGGGTATTGTAGAGATAGGAGCGTCATATTGTTAGTGCGGAGTAAGTGGAGGCTGGGCGTCCCGTCTCCAGGTCTTATTTCAGGCAAGAAGTTTGGAGTAGTCTTGATCCGAAAGAGGTCGGAGTTTCTTTCCGTTCGATATGGAGATCAAGACACTTCCGCAGTATGGTGACAGATCCGATGTTGAGATTGGTCGGACAACAGGGAGATGAAGTGGGGAGGACAAAGATCAGGGGAAAAAAGTAAAGGTTTCAGCGCTGAGCCGGAGTAGTAAAGAGAGCAAACCCTAGACATGGACGCCGATGTTATAAACACCACGGAGAGAGGATTCTCCCCTGTGATCCTGTTCCTCCGGATAAGGTAGATAGGGAAATCATATTATTCAATCCACATGGTCACATTCGGTCGTACAGCCAGGATAAAGCGAGGAATTAAATCAGTGCCAGCTGGATGTACCTTAAGATTTTGAATGCTCCAGAGACTGCAGGCAAATCTGCATGAGGACCGGGTCTCGGAGGTTCTTGCCCTCCCCAGATTGATTCAGAGGCTAAGAATTCTAGAGCAGTGTATTATGCGCCAAATTGGACTTGGGACAACAATATTCCACTTACCATGACCGAAGCCTGCCGATATTGCCATATCGCTCGATTCGTGCTCGGCAATGTCCTCTCTATCGGGCCAGTAAACGTCGATCACTATTCACAAGTCATCAATAGCAAATTTCAAGCGGTGGTGGTTAACCCGTGTTCCACTTACGATGGTCTTTGGTAGCTGAGATTTGTTTCTGCTCTGGTTCGTCTTCCGTGTAGACTGTGTTCTCATCAGAATCTTCCGAAGAAGACTCCATGTCCTCAACTTGTTAAATCCATGAATGAAACAGAGGGCTAGGTTCGGTCTGCCAGGTCGACTTACAACGGGAAAAAGTACTATGCACCTCGTCCAATTGTCGATACAGTGGCTGCCCAAGATACCGGGCGACATCTTGAGTGTCTGGATCGAAACCTTTAGCCTTGTGGAACTGGCGGAGTCCGGCGTAAACACAACTGTTAAAATGCCATTCCCTGTCCATGATTGTCATGGTGAGTTGCACATGGGGAAATCCGAGGCTAACGGCATCTTCCATACTGAGCCGTTCAGCACCCGACGGATGAAGGGATCAATAAGCCGAACGGTCTGGCCATTTCAGTGATGTTGTCCCGCTTTGAAAGTCTCTGGGTGGGCAGAGGAATAGAAAACCTTTTGGCGGATCCACTGAAATTTGGAAATGATGAGTTCAAATGCGACAGAATCCAATACAGCCAAGGCTCCAATCATTTAGTTTTCGCGTAGTCATCCGGGTAAATTAAACGGAAACGATTTCTAAACTGTTTTAAAACTGTTTATAAACGGTATTTTTGGGGGCAGCTGTCCTCAAAGCTGCTGCATCTATTATATTGTCTCTAGATTGCCTCCGTCCTTCCGATATTTCCCATGGTGACTTCTAGGTATGAAAATATCACGTATCTGCACCCTATGGTCACCACCACCAAATTGCGTAATCCGTGGATAGCCGAGGCGATCGTGGAGTACAAAACTGGGTAAGGTGCGGGTAAGTAACGGAAGAAGAAGACGTGAAAAGATGAAACAAAGTCAAACTTGAATCGAGCCAGAATTGATGAATGTTCTCTTCAGAGCTGATCGGACAACAGCGCCAATCATGATTTGATACTTACTGATGATCTTTCTTCCCAAACTGCTAGGTTCGGAACAAGCCCGCGAAGTTCCGGCCCGGCGCGCCGGGGGACCTTCTTGAAGGGGCTTGCTTCAAAGTCCGCCAAACAAACGGGTTGTAAATCACTTTCGTGCTACTTCAATCTCCACTCAATTTCTTCAATGCAAGCTGGTAACATTAGAACATATGTTAGGGTATCTGGTGCAGATTTCTACTGTGCGCTAGAGTCGAAGAGCAGCAGTCGGCACACACATTGATCTCAATTTTGTGAAATGTTAAAGATTGCTTCCTGCAGGTCTAGGATTATATCGGATGGATAAGGCTCCAGTGGTAGAGCTGCTGTATGGCATCCTATGAGTGCTCCCAAATTTATTGGGACTTTCTGGTGCCCGTGGTGAAGAGATGTGGGTCCTGTAAATGCGCCAGTAGGGATTGTCACACCCAGTCACACTGTGCATCACAAAGTCAGCGCGTCAAGAAACCATTGAAAAGACTGTTTCGGCACGGGTAAAAATTCATATTTGACTTCGAGAAGGTAAAAGACACGTCCTGGGACGTGATAGCCGGTGCCCAGGCATATTTGGCGGACCAGAATTTGCATGTTGTGCCTGCACACATCAAATGCTCTGATTAGGAAGCAGCAGATGCGCAGCTCCTCAAAGTTCTCCCTGGATTCAATGAAGGACATACTAGGAGGAATTTCAGTGACTTCCTAGGAACTTTTACTGTCCCAGATAATCCGGAAAATTGGGATTATATAGCAGCAGTGATCCAGTTCAGCCATGTGGTCCTCATGGTGCCGACAGAGCCTAAAGACTGATTAAAAATGATTATGTTGTAAGAATAAGTGGTTTGGCCACTCACTGGATTTTAAGATGTTGAATATGGCCTTGAGTGAATATTTTTGAGTGAGTTGTGGCCCGTGGGAACAGTGATCAGTACAGTGATTTCCCATCATTTGAGCCATTTTGCACAATGAGCCTTGAATAACTCGATGGAAAAGGCATATATCACGCTGAGGCGCAATATAACCAAAGATATAGTACAGAAATAACTTCGATTTGAATATCTTGGAAGTTGCAAGCAAACTAAATATCTTTGAGGGCTCTCAAAAAACGCGTGTTTTTGCCACTTTTGAAACCCTCAGAGCTTGACCATTTGTACATGTATTCTTATGCTTCATAGGGCAAAGTTGTAGCCATATTAACAAAGTAAAGGTTTTACCAGTTGATCTTAGCGCTCCGAACCCGCGTTGTGGCGGTAGAGTGCGATTGTCAACCCCCCGGATTTCCGGACTTTGAAGCAAGCCCCTTCTGACGAAGGCCCGCGTGGCTTGTTTATTTTGATGGTTGATCGCGGCATCACGCGGCTCTTCGGCAGAATGGCGGCTTGTACCGAACCTACCAAACTGCCATCTCGACGGCGTGTATCTATCTTGTCACTGAGACACCGGCCCCGTCTGGATGCTTCGAGATCAACCGATGAGCTTTCAGCTCCCTTTCCATCGAGAATGCTGATGCCAGAATAATAAGTAAAAATGAATAATGTCCCACGAGATGTCGTTTGTGTCGCCAAAGATGTCGGATTTTGTCCCAGCCTCACCCCGCTGCCCTCTGCTTGCACAAATATGGGAGGTTATCCTGGCCATATAACCTAGTCCCCTGAGCTCGAAAAAATAGTCACCGCCCATTCGCTTCAAATACAGTGCTGAAGAGAAAAAGACCCAAGAAATATGTCAATCAGAGTTGTACTGCAGTATTACGATCGATTCGTCAGTCGCGGGTCACGCACTCCCTGTCGGAACAAAATTTGAACCTTGACCATGCCGATTATCGAATCGGTCCATGGCTCAAAATGGCCGGAAAAGCGCAAAGCCCATACAAGTATTAGAAGACGGCTCTGCATTGCCGAATAGCCAGGGTATCCCCCAGAATGCTTAATTTCCAACCTCTCTTCGGAGCCCAAAATTCAAAGCATACACGATGATTAACTATCCGCACAATACGTCCCATCTTTCTGCTCTACAGCTGGCATGGACCTTGGAACATGCGTTACAGATTGCAGGGGTGAACAGTCCCCGGCGGATGATTTTGCGGCTTAAGACGACCCAGCGACAATCCGGCCCTCTCCACCGCATCCCAGTTCTCAGCACGGCTCAAGGCACAGCGCTAAGTTCTTGCAAGCTGGGAGGGAAATCTGTGATGACGGTCGTAGTTTAGTTTCTGCCGAGCTCTTTCTAAATCGTAAAACCACAGTCCAAGTCCTGAATGTCGAATCCGATGGCCCCCTTTTTTTTTTTTCATACAACATGTTGGAGGTAGGGAAAGGGTGGAAGGGGGGACTGTAGAGAACCTATTCCGCGGACTCGATACGCTACCTACTTATATCGAAGAATGAGAATATCCTACTTGCATATATTGAAGAACGAGCGAGCCCGGAATCAGAAAACGACCCCCGGCCCGAGGATGAGCGGCTCGCAGGACGTCGTCTCGGTCCACTCCGACGCATTCTGGATGATATGCGAGATGGGCGAGAGCGTGTCGGCGGTGATGAACGTCTTGGGCTGAGTCCAGCCCTCTGCGAAGGGAAGGCGCTCCTCGCGGAAGAAGATCTGCACGAACCTGCAAATGAATCACCCATCAGTTCCACTTCAAATAGATTTCAACGAAATTGGGGAGGGAATTGGGATTAAGTCAATCGAACAGAGGACGACGTACTTCTTCGGCGCAATTCCCGTGAGCGGGTCCCCAAAGATGCTGAGATACATTGCGCTCTCGCGGCTGCGCAGCTTGAACTCTTTCGCGGTATTCACCACGCTGGGGTTCGTCGCGATAGAGTGCGCGAGGCGGTCGCGCTGCACCTGCCCCGCGGCGACGCCGTCGTAGTAGTCCTTGCCCGGGTTGGCGTTCGCGAGCGTCGCGAAAGTCGTCTCATTGAAGTGCACGTTGTCGCCCGTGCCGTCGGGGCCAAAGTCGTTCCGCGAGATGGACGCGTCGTGCTCGACGAGGTTGTGGCTACAAACATAATCCGCGCACATAAACATTTAATTAATTTGCGTCGGCGGGGGAGGGGGGATGAAAGGAGGGAAGGGGTAAAGGAAAAATGGATGCGTACAGCGCGAGCGGCCCGAGGCTCATGGTCTCGAAGGTGCCAGCGTCGTTTCCGCTGAGCAGCCCAAACTTGGCTGCGAGGAGGACGGCGTCCCAGTTCAGATTGAACCCGGCTGAATGGAGCACGCAATATTACCAGTTCAGTTCACCAATAAATGAGTGGGAAAACGACAGACTGACCGACGGCGGCGTCCATGATCTGCGTCACAGTGAAGTTCATCCCATTGCGAGGGAGGTACCCGTGGTTGGCGAGGCTATAAAAATGAGTGGCGCCGTTGGGCGGAGGGGATTGAATGCGATTACTCACGTATTAAGACCCGGACATGGCGAGCGCTGGTCGGTCGCTTTTGGCGCGATGAACTCGTGGCCCTTGGGCGCTGCGTATGCGTTCGTTTTGACGGCCAATAGGATGGACGAAACGAGGAAGGACGCGGAGATTTTGAGTTGCATGATTGTCCTTGGGCTGATAATGCTGTTCTACAAACCACGACGGAAGCTTTTATACGTTGGAAGCCAAGCCGGAAGCTGCGTTGGATGTTCCGGGCATGGAACATAGAATCTGGTGACTTCCGGTGCGTGTGAGGGGAAGTAAGCGGTGTTGACTGCTGTGGGTGGAGCAAGTCCTGAATGGGGCGGGGATTGAAGGTGATGTGACATGACTGGGCTTCGTAAGATGCAGAAGCGAGGCAGAACACTGCGATTGGCCTAAGCGCCGACGGGCCATGAGCGAGCGAACAGAGATAAAGCAGAAACACAGCGACTTGAGGGTGGTGCTATGAGCAGAGAAAGGGCCTAGTCGAGCGGAGGAGCACAATAAGCCAGCTACCAGCGCCTGACTTGCATGTCTAGTTACATCGCTTATTGCGACCCACGCTCATGCAGACATCCTTGGTCTTCGTCGTCGGGTATCTCCCGTTGCTGCGCTGAATTACGGGGCTCGCCAGTAAAGCGCAGCAGCCAGATCCGTAGCCTGCGAAATTCGAAGGACCCAGGATGAGTTACTGAGTATGTAGATAAGAGGCGCGGTGATGGAACAGAGACCAGAGGGGCGCCACAGACGTGTATGTATCAAGACAGCCCTATGAGAAAGAGACAGAGAATTCACGATGAAAGGCCCATCCCCAGTCGCCCCACGTCAAGACGCAGGCACACTCCAGAGGATATAGGGAAGTTAACAAAGGAGGAAAGACGCCGACAGCCCGAGCGAGGAAGTGGAGGGACAGACCCCTTGAGCTCCAGCAGACGTCGCGAGGACAACCCGTCGACAGGCGAATTTTTGATTCGGCTTGAAGGGGATGAACGGGGACACGCTCAGAGCTCACAGTGCGTGCGATACGAGTCAAGGCGGAGGGCTGGAAGAAACTGGCAGCCAGATCAGCTTCAGCGACATGGAGGAAGAAAGCAAGATATCTGATAAGAGATTCGTCCGGTCTTGTCCGGCGCATGTAATCTGATCTCATCAGTGGCGGTGCTTGTTCCTCTTTCTTCCGCTCACCGACGCCGACGATTCCGATCGTGCTCCCAGCCGCATCGCGCATACTCTCTATCATTGATAGGAATATATCGTGCTCGACGGAATGTGTGGTGCACCAAGTCGAGCATGTGCGGTACGTGTGTCGTTGACCTCAGGGTGACTGCCTAACGAAACCCTTCTGCTTTGTCTGTGCCTTCTCACTCTCAATGCCATCTTCGATGCTACTCTTTGGAATTGCTGCACTCCTGGCTTGTACAGATTTCCACCTTATCCCTCTGCTTCTTAATCTGGACCAAATGGCCCTGGTGCAGCTGTCCACGCAATTGTCCCAATCAAGGTGCTCCTCGCCAGATCCCCGAAAAGCCCACCGCACCCACGCCAAACAACACTCTTATCATGCAAACCATGAACCAAGTCGACCAGAAACTCGGGTCCCCCATCGATGCCCTACCTAACCTCAATGTCGCCCCAACTCTGGTAACCGTACTTGACAGTAAGATTATGAACACCAGCAGTGGTGATCTCTCTTCTCCCAGCGGCCTGCACCGCTGCAACATCCTACTTGACTTACACAGTTGTGAAAACACCATGTACAATGTCAAGGCCTGTGTCAGCAACGGCCTCTGGGTCAGCTAAACAGCGAGTAACCCGACGAGAACCCCAACCAGGATAAACCCGATAGACGCCAATAGCTCATGTGTTCCCTGAGCAGTAGGACTAGTCGTACGGTGTCCTCCCTAGGAGGCCGTATGTCATAGGTCGGGATGCGAGGCGGAACCTGGAACGAGTCGAAGAGGGTGTGATATCCACTCAGGTATACAACCCAGTGAAATGGTGCACTTCTTATATGACTAGGAATAGCTAATTGATAGGTATTGCACACAAACACCCAAAACAACCAACCACAACCAATCTACCTCCAAAGATCTAAGTGCTTCTCTTTGTGAGTTCGGGTCTGGGCCATAGTATGCGACCAGCAGGTTTGAACAAACACAAGTTTGATTTATAGGCTTCCAACAACACACTCTACAACGTACTAGCAATATGCAACTGCCAACAACAACACTGCTAGGAACCTAGGGATGGTCCGGGGGTGTGTTTATATGGGGTGGATACAAGATGGCTGGACCGCTAGGTCGAGAACACCAGGGCAGAGTATGTAGGTTTGTGAAAATCCTCGCTAAGGGCAATCCCAAAGACTACTGAGGCTAACAACAAATGGACTTCAATCCTCAAACGGCAAGACTCTCCTTGACCGCCGACCTATTCCTTAACCAAGAATAGGAACCTTTCCGCTTTTATCGGCACTAGCTCACTACAAACGTCCAGCTAGCGACCCAACACACTACGACAGAGCTTCCGTCTATATCGGGGTGAAGGCGAAGTAACTGACAAGTTATAGCCAAACTAGAGGTGGGGGCACCTAGTCTGTCTTCTTCTTAGTGGGCTCAAGTCAACACACAATCCACCTAGCAAGCGATCCAACACACTACGACAGAGCTTCCGTCGTGTCGGGGTGAAGGCAAAGTCACTAGCGCAAACTGCAGTTGGGTTTCGAAGAGAACACCCTTGTTTTATATGTGGAGGTCTAGGACCAACAACACGAAATCCTCAACTTAGTCACTCGATGTTTCCAGAGTCCACAGTTACTGATTCCAATATAAAGACTACTACAAGTGAAGTTCGGTATCAACCTCCACTAGCAGCCTGAGTCCACTAGCACCAGCTTCGTCCAAAGTCTGGGGCGTAATGTTCTTCGACCCTAGTCTGTCCTGCGTTCCCTTTTATACTACTAGGTGTGAGTTACATGTGAAAGCGAGCTGAATAATACAATAAGCAATATTAGATGATAAGAAATACGGTCAGCCAATGAGACAACTGCCGTTTGGTTTTGGGACGGGTTTGGTATATGCCAGGTCAGCCTCGCTGACCGGCTAGTGTTCAACCGTGGGTATATCAATGGATCCTCAGCCCTCCGTCTATGCCGAGTACCCCTTCCAGACCAACCGGCGATGTAGCCGGTGATCTAGGTCATCTCTACTCTGTCAGAGTGTCGATCTACTTCATCTAGGCGACGCAGTGTTGCGACCGACATCAAATGGTCATAGCTCGTTGGTCAGAACGTCGATCCACCCTCCGAACATCGGTACAGGCTGTACGATTGTCCCTAGCTCCGTTCCAATAGCCGACTGGCTATTCCCCTTCGCCCTAGCTGCCCAGATCGGGCACTAGCCGCGTGCTGCCTCATCTCGTATGTCATGGTATGTCTTTGTCAAAGCCCTAGCCGGTCGCTAGTAGGGTTATTCCGCATAGCGCCGTCTAGTCGCTTATCTAGAGATTAGATAGTACCACCGGTTACCGCGCCGAGCTTCCTAGCTCAAGGCGTAGCTCCCTAGCTGTACTTCCATCGTAGATATCCGTCTGCTAGACCTTCGCTAGCTCCGTTCCAAGTCATCTCTGGACTACTAGAGTCTCCTAGGTCATGTCTCATGAATGTATAGGCAGTGGTTTAATCCCTGGTTGTTTGTACACTCAGCTAGCAGCTAGCGCGTCACACTAGCGCAGCCTCGCGCTACAGTCAGCAGTTAGGGCTCGCTCTGACTCTCCTTTATATCACCTAACAAGTGGTCTGCGTACTAGCTGGTATGCTAGCAACAACAGAAGTGCTAGTTGCTTCCCGTTGTATAAATACTGGTCATAGGAAATCGCAAAATTAGCCCTAGATGCCGCGCATTTATGTTACGCCGTTTCACCGGGGAGTGGATACAACCCGTAGTACAATGTGAGGGAAGCGGGGCAGGGTGGAGCCAATGCCTATTTCAAGCCAAGGTAGAAGCCTGAGATTAGACGAGGTAGAATCTACTGTACATGGAGATTCTACTGTGCTTATATAGGCTTCTAATGAATTAAAGCGATCACAGTCAATCGCGATCAGTTCCTGTACCGTAGCATTAAGGAGCATTAATGCTGATGCTCCTGGACTCCTCTGTGTTGGTTTCCGTGGCATCGGTGGACCTAGGAGACCCGACGTTCGGGTTTCCTAGTCCTAAGTGTCATCGTATCCAGTGGTTCAAACCCCGATCGGGTTTGCAACCACTCCTGTACTTCGTGTACGCTTCTATGTCAGCCCTTGGTGCGTCCGGGGACTAGGATCCGCCTGTACGGGTTCCTAGTCCCTAATGTCTTCTGTATCCCATGGCGCAGACTCCCCGAGTCTGTGGCTTTAGAATCCGAGGCTGGGTTTCAACTGTGAGAAGGTCACGTGGTGGCATCATGAGAGTCCCGTGCCGCTAAGACACGTCTGTATCCATACGGACGTGTTGCGCGAAAAAGTAGAACCCGGGTGATTCATGACATCACCCCCCCTCTTCAAGGTCGTTGTCCTCAATGACCCGTAGGTACTGCGTCCCCATCTTCCCAATATTTCCTTCAAGGCGAGTTTTATCCTTCAAAATTTTCCTGTGTTGTGGGGCTTATTGTCACTGCCCATTGATTAATACCCGCGAAGGCGTCCTTCTGTTTTCTTCGTTGGGAACCCACAATCCGAATTATCCAGTGTTCTCCCTTCGTGGTGGTCCCATTATCCGGATTGTAGATACCACGGCATGGTCGTAGGGCTTATTGTTACTGCCTATCGGTTATTGTCGCGCCGGTGTCCCCAATCTCTTCGGTGCTCGACTCCCCATGTCGTGGTATTTCCTTTCCTCTGTGGTTTGACCCTGTGCGTGAGCGGGGTTTCTGGGCAACTTTTGCCTCCCCCATTTCCTCCTTTTTGATTCCTTAGGTCGTCTTCGGGCCGGAAGCAGAAATGGCCCTTGATCTACTTCCCAAAGTAGAATGTCTTCAATCAAGCGACCTTGCGGATTCTCCTTGGGCTTCTCCCAATGTCGGGGTTTCATGGATTCTGACCTAATTCAGAACCCTGCCCTGTCTCGGGTTCTTCCCCTTTCCCGTCTTCAGACTCTTTTTGTCTTTCTACTGTCATGTCCTCTTCCTTCCGCAATTTCACTCTGGCCTGGAATATCGGCTTTCGTTTCTTTCTCGACCAGTCAACGTCTCCCTGTTTTCTGTTGGACTGGGACCATCGTAATGCGGATGGAACCCGCCTCTTGCTCGGGTATGGCGTGGAGAGTTTTCGCTCCCCACGCCGATTCTTCCACGAGTGTTCGGATACTGCGTTGCTGGAGCCATACTCAGGACCAGTTTCCGGTAGTAGGGGTATCGTTGGGCCAGAACCCATTCATCGGCTAGACTTCCTTCTCCACTATTGGCTCGCCACATCTCGTTACCCTCCTGTCGGGGTATCCCGCATCTCTTTCCTCCAGTTCCTGACCCAGGCTCTGACTTCTCCTCCTCGTCCTCCCCCTGCTCTTCCTGTCTTTGATTCCGAGCCACCATAGAGGATTATCCTCAGGAGTGGTCACTGGACGACATTGCGCACCAGCACTTCCTCGCGTGCACGTGGCTCGGGTTCTGGTGTATCAAAGAGAGGGGTCCAGCCAGGTGGCCTATCCGCATCTGCTGGCTGTGACGTTCCGCAGCTGCTGCCCCTCCGCCGGTATTCGACAAGTTCTTGGATCGGATGGTGTTGGCCTTTGAGAATCTCATGGCTGAGTATCGTCGAGCCCGTGAGGATCATGTGGAGGAGGACACCCTTTGCAAGCAGCTGTTTGAGCTGGTCGTGAGTCCTTCTGGTTGTGGAACCCGGGACCATCGTGCTAAACCCTCGTGTGTAGCTCAACATGGAACACACTTTGTTCTGGATGAGCCGTCTCAGTTTCTGGGTTGTGTGGTCTGTCCACTACAACGAACTTCTCGAGCAGTTGTTTCCGACAGTCCTCTCGACTTCCCTCTTGCCCAAGGTCAGGTGGAGTTCAATCGGCTCCGCGCCCGCCTCTTCTTATCTCAGTCCGGCATAAACCCATTGGACGCTCCAATGGGTATTGCTTGTCTCCGCCTCATCCCCTGGGATGGCTCCTGTTCCGATGTATGGTCCGGGTTTTAACCTGACCATTCCTCCAACGTGGCTTCGGCGCGAGGTGCTTCTGTGAGGTTTTCATTCAGCGGAGTCTTGGAATACCTGAATGGTGAATCGTTTATCAATCCCATGGAACCGCTGGTTGCTAAAGGTTTTCCACAGAGCTAGCATCTTCGGATGGGCGCCAGGTTCCTACAGAGGAACTTGCACCTCCTGGGCGTTTTTTCGTGGGCGAAGAGTTGGACCGGGAGATCGCCACCGTAGGACTGTCACCGAGTGATTTCCTGGGCGCCACACTCCCGCCCTCAACCACCGCTGGGGAGAGGACGTCCCTGTCTTCCAACGTACTGCCTCGAATGCAAAAGAGGCCCCGTCGGCGAACCCCCACCGAACCGCGAGCAGACCGCGAGGCGAATAGAGCACGGCGTCCTAATTCTCCGCATCCTGAACCGCCTTCCACCGCGTTGACTCTCCCCACACAGTCTTCTTTTGTCGCAACTCAAGACCCCTCTCAGCCTCTTCACTCCTTCCTGTTGGAGGGGTTCCGTCTGCAGGGAGCCGTTGTGTGCACTCTGTTTCCTCCTTGTCGACATTGTAACAACTCCGGCTGTTTGTGTGTGCTGGAGATCGCGAGAGAGTTACCCGGGAAGACCCCACGGTGTTGCTCTCTATGTAAGTCTGCACACGCAATGTGTAGTTCCTGGACAAAGTTCTCCAATGCCTACGAGGATGGGAACGACATGGTGTTGCGGGGTTTCAGAGTGGCCTTTTGAGAGCACCTAGGGTCGGGTTCCTTCCAACCGTTGCATCCCGACCCCCGATCTGTGGATCTAACGCAAACTCGTGCGTAGAGCCTCCCATCATGACTTTCTTCGTCTGACGGATACCCCTCTCATAGGTCTTTCTTATACCTATAGAGAGTTCCTCAGCGAACTGCGCCCGGCCCAGTGTACGGTACGCGCCGAGGCGCGTCGTCGCGCTGCCGTGGCTGCAACCCGAACCTCCGACCCCGTCGTCGTCATTTCCTCAGATTCAGAGGATGATGCTCCGCCTTCGAAGAGACGCAAGACATCTCCTCCTCGTGAAGCGTCCTCCCCAGAGGTGATTGTTGTGACGGACGAGGATGGGGACTTGTGATATCCGGAGGATGCAGATGAGGACGTGTCCATGCACTCTCCTGACCTTCCCATCGGAGTGGATCCTCGCAACTACGACCCTACTCTGGAGCCCACCCCAGCGGCTGTTCCCCCGGAACAGCATGCTTCTTCTTCACAATCTACACTGGACGATCCGCCGTCCAACGCCCCAGACTCGCATTTCCTCAGGTTCCGTCTGCGCCCCATGGTGGCCCTTTCTCCCTCTTCACGTACGGCTTTCGTCGACGAAATAGTCAACTGGGCCGATCAGAGTGGCACAGGCGAGGAACGCGTAGAGAGCGCCCTGCTGTTTATGTCGGCTATCTTTAGCCAGGCAGGCAATACGCTGGGGTGTCGTCGGCGAGACAGGAAAGGGAAGGGTCAGGCTGCGTCATAGTCGTGTTTTTGTGAACTTCTGTCATTTTTTCCAAATCCTGAAGCGAGTGTAGTGTTGTCTCTTTTCAGCGTGATAAGATTAGATTTCATTAAGATTTCTCGCCAAAGGATTGACAAGTTGTAGACAGATTCGAGAGTGAAGGGTATGGGTATAACCCGTTCCACGGGTTCTTCGTTGCCGCCGCCGTTCCTTCCCTTATTGTTGGCTTCACGCTATCTCCAAGTGCGCTTGTTCCAACCAGGCCCTTGCGCTAAGGCTGAGGCCCTCTTCAAAGGAGAGAACCGCTTCGGGTTCTTCAATCTGCACTAGGTCCAGGACATCAGAGGATGCGTAGGGGGGAGCCGGTTGGTCTCCTGGCGCCTGAGCAGCTTCCAGTCCATCCATAAACACGGACAGTGCCGCCCTGTTGGCGTTGCCCATCCTGACGACATAAGACTGTCCGTTAGGATTGGAGCGGGGACCTCAGGTTCCGCTCTGTCGTGTGGGCATGAACACGGGTTCCCTCTGGGATCCGGCTCCGTGTTGGCGCCCCTGTCTAGGTGCCGAGCCTCCATGCGACCGGGTTTCATTCTGGTGTCCCTGTCGGGGCGCGGCTTCTCTGTACGTCGAGGAGCCGCTTCGTCCTTCGGGGCCGGCGCAGTTTCTCCTTCTCTGTGCTCCTTGACCTGGTTCCGCCTGTGGAACCGAAATCGTCATCAACCAGGTTCCAACACCTTCCATCATTCGCTGGATCCTCTCCATACAGGGGTTGCGAGGCTCGCACCTTGGAACCTGCCTGTGTCCGCCTGAGGGACGAGCCACTGGTCCCTCATGGGTTGCCCATACTAAGGCAATACCCAGCGCAGTGATCCCCGTGAATACGCCTCCCCACCAGAGTAGGTTTCCAACCCACTCTCCAACACCCTGTCCATTTGTGCCCTCAGCAACCATAATATTTGTGGGTGCCATCTTCTCGTTCCAAACATCGATCGGTTTGTCGGAGCTGGCAGAAGAGATTCTACCTTCTGTCAGCAACAGCCTCTGGGTCGGCTAAACAGCGAGTAACCCGACGAGAACCCCAACCAGGATAAACCCGATAGACGCTAATAGCTCATGTGTTCCCCAAGCAGTAGGACCAGTCATATGGTGTCCTCCCTAGGAAGCCGTATGTCGTAGGTCAGGATGCGAGGTGGAACCCGGAACGAGTCGAAGAGGGTGTGATATCCACTCAGGTATACAACCTGGGGAGTGGATACAACCCGTAGTACAATGTGAGGGAAGCGGGGCAGGGTGGAGACAATGCCTATGCCAAGCCAAGGTAGAAGCCTGAGATTAGACGAGGTAGAATCTACTGTACATGGAGATTCTACCGTGCTTATATAGGCTTCTAATGAATTAAAGCGATCGCGGTCAATCGCGATCAGTTCCTGTACTGTAGCATTAAGGAGCATTAATGCTGATGCTCCTGGACTCCTCTGTGTTGGTTTCTGTGGCATCAGTGGACCTAGGAGACCCGATGTTTGGGTTTCCTAGTCCTAAGTGTCATCGTATCCAGTGGTTCAAACCCCGATCGGGTTTGCAACCACTCCTGTGCTTCGTGTACACTTCTAATGTCAGCCCTTGGTGCATCCGGGGACTAGGATCCGCCTGTACGGGTTCCTAGTCCCTAACGTCTTCTGTATCCCGTGGCGCAGACTCCCCGAGTCTGCAGCTTTAGAATCCGAGGCCGGGTTTCAACCGTGAGAAGGTCACGTGGTAGTGTCATGAGAGTCCCGTGCCGCTAAGATGTGTCTGTATCCATACGGACGCGTCACGCGAAAAAGTAGAACCCGGGCGATTCATGACAGCCTGCATGGATTGGTGTACCATAGTTCAGGGATGCGGTGGGTATCACAGACTTAGCCGATGGGCTTGCCAAAACAGCTTGCACCCCTTAGCAGAGTTTGAATTGGCTGTGACGGGCTTGTGGGCTTGGGCTTGTGGTAGGGCTTGATTTGTACTCACTTACACCAAGCATTCTCACTGTGAGTATTTCCTTGACATCTTTACATCACCGTCACCTTCTTTCTTGATAAATGAACTTGCCAACATTCCCATCATTGCCGCCACTGACATTGATGGTGCTGGCCGATGTTCAACATTCAACCTTGACACCGGGGGCAACAAGCAACACATGCACAGGCCACATGTGACAAACACATGTGGTCTGCACTTGGAATAAAGACTACAAAGCTGCCTTTGACAGACAAAGGGTGGCTTTGTTGCAGGCTTTGTTCCCCTGCACAGAGGCATAAAGCATGCCACAAAGCCTGCCTTTGAATGCCAAAGGCTGCCTTGTGAGCCTTTTTGCTAGTACAGACCACATGCATTTGTCGCATGCGGCCTTTACATGTGTCTGTAGTTGCCCCCAGTGTGAATGTTGTTGTTTCGCATAGCACACTTATCATCAAGGTGTGTTGTCCACAGCTGGACTCCCCACAGTCTCAGGAAATGTGCTTACATGCAGAAACTTCCAGTACATCACAAGGCAAGAACCCTAGTTAAACTCACGACACCAAGTCAAGATGCTTACAGAGCCCTTTACTCCACACATCTTAAGACTACTTATATCTATATCACCTTCATTGCCTGTTAGCTTCGAAGGCCAAGTTTTGTTCAATATATCCCTCATTCATTAGTGACTTCAACCTATCTTACTGCCAAGCTCTCTGTCTTCCATGTCGGGACACTGTAAGGCCACAAAAATATCATGGGCAATGTGTAATGATCTCGAAGAAAATATGACACTTGTTGTACTGTGTGGAACGAAACACACAGCACACCAATACTTATAAAGGCACCAAGTAAGTAAGCAACTGTTCAACTCTGGGTTGCGAAATAAATTTTGATGATGATACAAATCAATGATATATGCTAAAACAGTTATTGGAAGTTAGAAAGGTGGCACCACCTCCTTATTTCATGCTTTTTATTGCAAGCCCAAAACGCAAGCCATGACCCTGCCCACTTTGATGGCATCAGACAAAACAGGCTTGTGATGGCTTAAGCCATGTTAGACATTACCCAATATGGCCTCAATTAGGCACTGAAACTGCGATATATTGGCTAAGAGGAGATTATTGATATGTAGTAGGCATGAATTTGACCTGAACATCCTCCGGTTTTGATTACTTTTCGTCGCAAGCTGTGCCCATGCCCTTTGATGGCATCGGACAAAACGGCTTGCGCAAGCCATTTTGCTTGTGGCGGGCGGGAGTCAAATTTAATTTCACCCAAGCATTACTTGGAGCTCATTGAGTGTATTCTGCATCTTGAGTACTCGATCAATGATTTTCAAGGCTTAACTAAAAAATCTGGACTCACACCGAACTTAAGCCGTTCTGTCCCCGAAATGGCTTGTGGGCATGTGGTGTGACATGTTCAACCCCCGCCCAAGTCAGTTCCAACGCTCAATTATCTTGTTGCGCAATTGTAGGTGGGTCTCAATTAATCATAAATGACGTAGTCTTGACATTGTAAGTGTCTGAATTCTAATTCTTGTTACAAGCCGCATCCCCGCTCGATAGGAATACAAAAGGCCTACAAAGGTCCTTAGGTCAATAAAGAACAGACAAAGGAGGGACAAAGGACAGGCAAGATTTGCTGGGTGGTGAAATCCTGCCTGCCCTTTGTCTCACCTTTGTTAATTCTTTGTTCACCCAAGGACCTTTATCGGTCTTTTTTCCACCAGTTCACGACTTGCAGAGAACATGCCCCAGAGGCACCTGGATTCCAGGTGCGTCGGGGTTTGCCCCCGGTGTTAATAGCATCAGACAAAACGGCTTGTGCAAGCCACTCTGCTCTCGACGAATAAGAGAACTTCCCAAGGGGTTATCGCGCCTGGAACAGTCTCAGGGGACTGGAATATGTCTATTCCAGGGATTTTGATATCAAATTTCGGCAGATTCATGCCATTTGTCGGATTCAGCTCATTGTATAGACTTCAACCAAAGGCAATCGACGACATCGACACCCATAACATCGTGATTTGGAGTTATAACAAGTTATATGAAACATGAATATTCAGTTCCGCAAAACCGGGAGGTGTGGTTCAGTCCAATGGTGCAACACCGTCTTGTGGTTGAAAAATGGGGTGAGTTCTTTGCTGGTTTTGTGAATTTCCCATTATCAGATACTGATCTCGTCGTCATTTATCTTTCAGTGCATCCTCAGAGGTCTATTCCATCAGTGTGCGTGGACAAGCCCACTGGCTTGGATGTGGATAATCAAGTGAGCACATCATTAGCTGCGGTGGTGACAGGTTTACTGAAAGCATTGAAAATTCATGGAAGCTTGCCTGCAGCGAGGCTTCTAAGACACCATAATAGTATATCTATGACACGGCACACAACCCCCGAAGGCCACACGATGAGTAGGGTGCGCAAGCCGATGCTTTATTTTGGCTGATGCCAAGCCGAAATTATAGGTACGAGCTTGGTTAGTATAGAGTGTCTGTCTACGAGAAACTAAGCCGAAATGTCGGGCTTGGGCGAGTGTTCCCACCCAAATCCAAGCCCAAGCCCATCCAAGCCGCTTGGCGTGGGTGCAAGCCGTTTTGGCAAGCCAAAAACGTCACTCTCGTGGGTATCATCATCCTTTTAATTCTTCTTCTTCATTGGATCCCCCTCCGCCTGCTCGCTTTCTTTCCTCCCTTATCCTCATTGCCTACATTTACACTTCCCTCAACTCACCGCATTTTAGTCGTCATCCATCTGTACTACGAATTCAACAACTACCTCCTCGATTACGTCTCCTCCGACCAATCTAGCCTCAAATGCGGACGAGAAGCTCGACTTCGGGGGGCAGGCGTTCTATCCTCAGGTAACAGGGTATAGGCTAAGCTAGTGCTATCACAAAGCTCACATCATACTTATTTCAGGTCGACAACAAAAGTGTCCCGCTCACGTGCAGTACGCGGAGCGGCGTCTGGGTGGTCGATAGTCTCGTTGATCCCGATACTTTCCCTGCCTCTCTCGTTCTCTAGCTTGCTGTGCACTCGTGCCTACTTCTTCTTTTGGAATCCTACAACGTCGGCATCCGGTCTGCATCATGACCTGTGGTGCGCACCCACATGAAACAAGCCTAAGTTCTGGTTCCTATGAGTACGAAACATTTGAATATGTTATGTAGTCGTCATAACGGTTCGTCATTACAATATCATTATTTATGTCACGATGTCCAACTATATATCGAGATTACCCTTGGATTACCCTTCTACAAATGTCAGAACACCGACGATTGGCTGAGCCATACAACGTCGCTCACCTGATGTAGTGGACCGATCTGCATCGCTAGGCCTGCGCTTCATATCTTCAGGGATGTACTGCCGGCGACGGGGAGGGCTACGGTATCTTTATTCAACATCGGATTGCACTGAACAGGCTAGCCAACTAACCGGCATTGACATGTATGCGGGGAGGGTAGCGCCGGACACGTTGCTGTCGGTTCGATATGCCTGCCCCAGCGCAGGGGCGACCACGGGAAGCACAGTGGCGGCACTGGCAGCGGCCGCGCGCTTCATGGAGTACACGACGAGGCCTCCGATGATCAAGATCGCTAGGCATGATTTGAGTACACGAATTCACGAAGTTTGAAGAAAATTGAACGCACCAACGAACGAGAGCCCGATAAACGGAATGTAGATCATTCGATGGTGGGATGGACTGGATTTGAAGATAAATATGTAGTCGGTGCAGAAGCCTAGAGGATTCTGGAGTGGAGTGACCTTGAACAAACCTTGAATTTATAAAGCGTCTCTTGCAGTCACGAGGCGATTACTGATCCTCCACCGCAGCCGGCGGGCTGTGCGAAGCTGTTAATCCACGGGGTGCGCGGCGGAACGATGACCGAGCCCTGGGAGAAAGTCCGAAAGCTGCTAATGTGGATGGCTCGTGTGTGATGGCGGGGAAAGAGAAAACGAATGTGTGTATTGCAGTGTGTGGATTGGATTTCAACAGACGTACTTATCACTGGGAACGATTGGAAGAATTCAGAGGGAAAGTTAGGTGCTTTCCGCTTGAAGCGTCTCGGTCAACATATGGCGTCGGGGCCGAGTGGGTGAGAGAGGTGGTCATTGCCAGCGGAAAAGCGGGATGGTCACTGGTATCAACGAGATCATCGATCAGACACCAAGCCTGCACAAACATTTGCCTCCTTGCTCTTTACGAGGTTCAAGGTTACGTGGAAGCTACTCGCCTCAAATTCTTTCCAAGGGGGTTATATCGAATACATCAAGACATTTGTTTTTCGCGATCCCCGCAAGACCTGGGTCCCGTTGCTCGGCGCTTGTTCTCGTCCCTGGTCCCATCGATGCCCTCCGCGTAATTTACTAAAGGTCCGAATCTCCGGGGCTCGTACTTGATTCCTCTCTTGTGTCACCCTTCTTCACAATCAAGATTCGTGCTCTGGCTCTCGGACTTGTATACTTACGCCTCTGAGTCTGGTGTACTCAATCCGGTCTTTTCTGTGAAATATCTGGCTTCACTCCAATGGTTCGAACTATCAACACGTCCAACATCGATACCCAATCTCACGCCTCAGCGTCACTGTTATATATACATCTCCGATCCGGCTGGTATTGCGGATCATTGCTGCAACGTAGCGTCTTGATGCAGAACAAGAACCGCCGCGTCATACTTGATCCTTGTCTCCCACACACCTGGCAGACCCCTCCTTCCTATTTCTCTCGACTGGGACCCGGCCGCCTATTACCCATGGACGGGGAAAGCTTGAATCTTCTCGGCCGCTTGAATGAGACTTCTCCTCTTCGAGAAAGTGCACTGCGTCGTGAGACTCTGAACGCCCGCTTCCATGTGCGTGATCCACCCTTTGCAGCATAGTCTCGGGTCAACGCAACGTTAACGTCGGTATCCTCACAGATCCTGGCCTCTTTGTTGCCCAGTCTCGCCAAAATTCGCCGCCCATCACAGCGAGTCGTCGTAGAATCCGCGATTTCGTTTATCACCAACTCCCGCGAATACCGCGTTCTTGCATCGCGCCAACTGCGGGCTTTGAACGCCGAGAATCACTTGCTTCGTGCAGAGGTTAATAGTCGGCGGCAGCGTGCAGGCGAGCCCGGACTTTCAGAGCCCCGCCGTGGTGATGCGTTCAGGATGATGCTCGCCAGCGCCGAGCCCTGAACTTGAAGCCGTGGCTGAAGGCGATGAAGATGAATCCGAGGAGCGATACACAAACGGCGTGTTCTCGCGACACCGGCTGAGACACCAACGCTCGCCTTCCATCTCGCAGTCGTCGCCCCCTTTCAAGCGCCGTGTCTCCCCGCTCTCGTCCTCGTCAGTTTTACCATCCCCTGCCTCGACCCCGCCGTCATCTACGACTTTCGGGCGCTCCATATACGGTCCTACCATGGCGTCTTACGGGATTCATATGTACTGCTAACAGTGGAGGAAACAGCCTGTATAGCCTCGGGAGCGATCTGAACAACTGGCTATCTCCGACCTCGCCTGCCGGATATCGCAACGCTTCTCAGACGTCGTTGGACCGATTTAGTGAAGCTGAAAGCGTAGGAATCCGTTGATTCTTTCTTGTCGTCTCCCGCTCTCAAGGAACGGACAATTCCTGGGTATAATCTTCTGACGCACCGACTGATCTGGCAAGAGCTGGTGCGCACAATCTCTCCATCGCGGTCCTTCTCACTGAAGAATCGTGCCAAATTCAAGGATTTGACTGGAAGTGTAACCATGCTGGATACATATCCTATCGGCTCCGGAGGCTCCGCCGATGTTTATGGCGGAGCATTGAGTGGGATCACACTGGCAATCAGCTGAAGGGCCCGGACTGCCAGGTTGCCATCAAGATTTACCGCCGCATGCATTCTGAGCCACAAGAGCTAGAACAGAAGAGCAGAGTACGCTGACTTCTCCTTGAGCCTCGGATTGTCTTTGATCTCACGGTAATGCAGACGCTATATCAAGCAGTCCAATCCTGGAGTGCGCTGCACCATCCGAACGTCTTGGCATTCCTGGGCGTTTCTCTATACCTTGGGCTTTCTCCGGCTCTAATCGCGCCGCTTTGCCCATCGGGTCCCATAATGAAATACCTCAAAATGAGTACCCAGGATCCGCCAAGAAGACTGCAGATGGTTGGTGGCTTGATCCCAGTTCTATGTCCGCTGGTTAAGTCCTTGACAGACGATTGGCGTAGCTGAGGGTCTGGAGTACCTTCACTCCCAAGGTATTATCCATGGTAATCTATGCACGGTTGGTTCTCTCTTCTTGCGCGGCAGTCGATCCCACATTTTTCCGCTTTGTAGAAAAAGGTACTGATCGATGAAAACGGTTCACCGGTGATTTGTGGGTACGGCATGTGCAACATTCTTGGGACCTCCGATTCCGCGGCCGTATTCTCTTCTTCAATTCGATTTGCCGCTCCCGAATACTTCTCAGATGAGCCTGGGACTTCATCCAACCGGACAAGAGCAGGAGACGTCTACTCCCTTTCCATGGTCGCATTAGAGGTAAGTGTCTATTCTTCAGAACTTTACGTTCCTAACACACTTCGCACTAGATTTTATCTGGAATGGAACCGTATCATCATCTCCCAACTGAACACACTGTTTTCAAGCATATCCTTCAGGGCGGTCAGCCTATTCGCACACATCTGGATCACCAGGTGGTCACCAAACGCCTCTGGACCTTCCTCTGTTCGCTGTGGGATCAGGATCCATCTTCCCGCCCAGCGATGGCGAACGTGGTGAGAGCTTTGAAAACGATGTGTGTTTGAGTGTGGAGATACGGAATGGTACTTATATTACTACAGACGAGACGATAAAGGCACGAAGGACGACGACGGTGCACTCGACTCTGTGGGTGATGACCACGTGGCATGGCTGATGGTGTCTTACAACTCTCCGGTCTAGCCTGAAACTACCTCACGAGTCAAAAACGTTAGTCCGTTTACAGCCTTCCTGTCATGCTTGCTGAATATTGTCAGGAAGAAAAAGTTTCAAGTGCAGAGGAAACTGCTTTCGAAATCGAGGTGTGGAGTAGTGAAGACCGGCGGGTTTCGGAACCTTTGGAATTCTACGGCAGAGACCTCAACGGCTGCATAAAGCAGGACGACCAGTATCCTTTCGCTGCGGGAGGCAATTCAAACATTTACCGTGGAAAGTTGACTCGGTCTGATGGACGCAAAATTCGGGTGCGTTTTTGGTGCTCAGTGATCCATAATAGTACTTGATTTGCCAGTCAGGTCGCAATAAAAATGATTCGGATGTCGGACGACGGCTCTGGTCAACAAGAGGAGATGCTCCGGGTGAGTTGGTTATTTTAGCTGTAAACAGACGTGTTGATCCTGGGTAGCGTCTGAAACGAGAAGTAGAGATCTGGGGTCGACTCAAACACAAGAATATTCTCTCATTTATAGGCGTGTGCGAAGACCTCGCGCCGTTGCCAGTTCTGATATCCCCATTTTACAAATTCGGGCATGTTGGAAAGTACATCAACAAGCACCCTGCGGCGGATAGAAGTGACCTTGTAAGTCATCACGTCGGCATGGACAATTTATTGATCGTGGTAGGCTCTTGGTGTTGCGTCGGGGTTGCAGTTCCTCCACGAGAATAATGTTGTCCACGGAGATTTGAAAGCGGCAAGTATCATGGTCTTGTCCCTATCACTTTATTTAATCATGGGTTCAGCAAAACGTGTTGGTCGACAAACATGGAACCCCGTGTATATGTGATTTTGGCATATCCAAAATTGTCAGCCGGCGCGGATTCACAACATCGAATGTTGGAACAGCGCCTTACATGGCGCCAGAATTGTTTTTCGTCGTTGATGCGCCGGAAACGAACTCGCAGACATCCGCGGTCCCGACCACAACCACAAGTTCTGATGTATACTCTTTCGCTCTGCTTGTTCTCGAGGTGCGTACATTGTCGGGCAAATATTCCTGTGATCATTCCGAGTTTGCAGATTTTAACCGCTAAACCTCCCAAGGCGCGCCCGAGCAGACCTATCGTTACCACAAAAATCCTTACCGATTTGCGGCCCAAGAGAGAAGATTATGAGGAGAGAGCGGTTCCTCAAAGAACGTGGTCCGTTCTGGACCGATGTTGGACGTTTGAGCCGCTCCTGCGGCCGAGTATATCAGAGGTGCTACGTGGCTTGGTCCTCTCACTCGGTGCCGCCTGATCAATCGTGGTGCGCTGTTCCAATATTCGACTCATGATATCTTGGGGGCTCAATTATACGTTCTGTACTTACAGGTGTCCATTTCCTTAGACCATGGCTCTCCGAATCGCTGTCAATATCACTCGAGCCTAATTCCGGATGAAAATCCTTTGTCTCCTATAAACGGTACGATACGTCGAGGGTTTTGGTTTCCTCTCGAATCCACAAAAGCCATACTTGAAGCGTCAAGTCGTGATCGTCACTGGTGCACTCCAATCTGTACTGCTGCCGTCGCTTGTGGTGAACCGCCGCGTCAAAAGCCTATTCACATCTGTGTACTGCACCACAATCACTTGCTACGAAACGTTGAGTCGAATTCTCGAATAACAATCAAACGAACACCTACCGGAAGCGATCCATTCAAATTGCTCTGGAACGCCGCGATAGGACTTCCTAGCGGCACGGTTGCAATCGTCACCAGATCCCTTCAAAATAACGTCGCCTGAAACTCCGCTATGCGGATGGCCCTGTCCATGGTTTGCCAAAAGAATCGCACCGCGAATGCTTTGTTGACGGGAGACACGTACGCGACGGCCGCGAGGTCGGTGGAGGGTGTGGCGTTCCCGATCCCGTACTGCGTGAAGTTGGTGCCGGGGAACCAGCCGTTGTAGTCCGTGGGTTTGGATGGGATGCCGGAGATGGAGAGTTCCATGATGTTGCCATTACCGCCATAGAAGTAGGTGCGCGCGCCTTGGTCTGCCCGGAACGCATCGAAGGATTTGAATCCATCGGGACTCATCCGGATGTTAGCAATGCTGCAAAACACGTGGGCACGAACTGAAAAGATCCAATGATGGATGGTAGCGCTGAGGACCCAACCCACAAGCGCCGATTCACCGATCTTCTCAAGATCAACCAAATTCACGTTTTTACTCCCATATGTCCAGAGTTGGGCGTTTTCCGCCGGCTACGGGCTCCCATCGGCGCCCACTGCCATGTCTTCCATTTGGGCCGTCTCATTCTGTCTCGGTACTTCGGCTCAAAGACATGCGATGTATTCAGATCGAGTAATATGCTCGCAACTAGGAAGTCCACTGGCGGCCGTTGGTGGAGTCGTGGATGCTGCCGGACAATGTTGGGCACTGTCCATCATTGCACGCACCGATCTCCACCGTGACCGAAAGCCACCGGAACTCGCAGGCCTATCACTATTGTAGCGGTATGTTGGCCAGTGCAATCTATCGGATTCCCTGTACCAGTCTGCCTTTATAATGATATGTTTTACTGATTCACCAATTATCAGCGGACCTGCGTTTGCCAGTGCATGATCAGCAGACTAGCACCAACTCCGTAACCCCCTATCGTTCCAGCGGTTGGACAGGTCGAAAATCCGAATGTTATATTCCACAGTACCACATGCTCAGTGTAATTCAAGATGCAACTATCCAACAAATCATGTGGGTTGAATTTCCCGCGAGCAAGTTAAAACTTCAATTATTTGACGTGCACAGTGCGATCACGTTGGCAATGACAGGGTCATTGGGTCATTCAAACCGAATTTGCCTTACCGTAACAACTACGGAAAACATTGAAACATTTTTTGCACACAGAAAGAAAGTGCTTCAAGTTCTGGGCCTTGGTACCGTGCCAAGTCTGTGTGAGTGTCGATGTGTGCGCGGTAGAAGTTCTGTTATTTTGGCTTTTGTCACCCGGGCGCCTTGAGAGAACCTGGGAGTCACGGCGCGCCTTGGAAGCGGTTACGGATTTCTTACCTATGTGTTGCAAGCAACTAAAAACCATATGACCTTGTGACGTCTTGGGATGCGTCCCAAGGCGTCTGAAGCCGAACAGGATTTTTCCGACATGATCGAGAGGAAGCCATAACACAACAGAACTAGAAGCGTCGGAGACTTTATATCAAATTTTTACCTGTGTTCCTTGTAAACACTGACTCGAGGGCCACCAGATGCCATACAAGTCCGCCGCCATCCAGTGGAAATCGCTGGCTTGGCCGGCATGAATCACAGTGGAAGTCAGTGAACTGGATAGTTTTTTTGCACCACTTTTTTCCAGTGGAATCCAGCAGGAGCGGAACAGAATCCACTAGATTCCACTGGCGTCACAATGCTCGGCAGTGGGAGCCGCCATCAGTCAATGCCGGCCGATGCCGATCAGCCGGGCGCTAGATCCGTCTTCTTCTTGTCTCGACAATGTCTCGGCCCTGTGCCGTTCAGCTTGATGCAGTGGTATTAGTGAAAATCTTTAAACGAACTTCAAGAAGCAATTGTTCGAAATAATGAAGGTTCAACCAAAAACCTGACTTGCTCACTTCTTTCAACGATGTGTGATTTTCATGGGATCATTTCTAGCACAAGCAACACGCATCACAGTAGGGATTTCCGTGAGAATTGGGCATCTGCCCGGCAAATGCCGTTGGACTCCACACCACCAACCTACGTTTTCAGAACGAGGGAAGTTGATGCAAAACACCTAGAACTTAAGCCCCCTTGGATTTCGGGTGTGGTCAACCAATGATTCAATGAATCACATCTTACTCGCAACTCGGGGTCGCTCAACGCCCGCCCACTCGATGTGCGACAAAATTTAAATCGAGGACTCTAGCTCTGGTTACTTGCTATGGGCAGTGGTAACAGGCCAGGGTACTTTTTAAGTGAACCAGCAATAGGGGGTTTCAAAGTTAGAATCTGGGGCCCAACTTCTGCCTCAACTCGTGCCCCAACTTTCGAAAAGTCGAGGCAGAAGTTGGGGCACAAAGTTGGGGTCGGACCTGAAATCGGGCACAAGAGCCCGACTTGACGTCCAACTTCTGCCCCAACTTCTGCCCCAACTTGATGCCTCAACTTCGGCTAATTTGGGGCTTCGGGCGTGTAACAGATCTTTTTTCTGATACGCGAGGCCTCAACTTGCCTCAACTTGGAAGTTAAGGCCGAAACAGCTGCCCGGGTCGTTCACAGTTAGAGCCCCAACTTTTGCCCCAACTTTGCTCAAGTTGAGGCAGAGTTGAGGCAGAATTTGAGGCAGAAGTTGGACCTCAAATTTTAACTTTGAAACCCCCTAATGAACTATCGCTGTTTGCTGTGGGAATGCTTACCCCGACTGCGCAGGAACATGGCTTTCATGTTAGCCCGACCAATCAAATCCGAATGAACCCACAAGTATTCGAAAATCCTTCCGGAACTCTAAGGGATTCGAACAAACATCTAGGATACCCGTTGCCTTTTCCGTGGCTCACCACAAGCTCCCTGATGGCAGGTGTATCCGGGTCAATGATCCCTGTCAATTTGACATTTGTTACCTGTCACACAGCTTTCGCATCGACGCTGGCAGGCCTTCCCATTCCTCTCTCGGCCCTGCCACAGATACACATGAGTACGGACAGCACGAACCTCTCCGGCCGTCTTCAAGAGACTCAATGGTCAAGAAGAGCCACTCGCCGGATCCTTTCTAAAACTGAAACCGACCGTCGGACGACCCTTAACACACGCTTCGTGGTACGTCCTGTGCAAGCTTTGCTCTGAATCCGGGGGTTAACTTGGGCGTTCCTGTAGCACCTCGCATCCTTGCTGCCCAGTCTCGCTGAAGTACGCCGCCCATCAAAGGCAGCCATCGTTGAATCGTCGATCGCATATGTCCACAGTGCTCGAGAACATCGCACTCTGGCATCGCGCGAGCTGCGGGCCTTGCACATCGAGAACCAATCACTCCGCCGAGAGGTAAATGAGTGGCGAGCCCGGGCAGGTCTGGATGCCACTGTGGAGCCTCGCCGCAGCGATTCATTCGTGCTCGTGCTTACCGGTGACATGCCCGAGATCCACTCAGACCGACGGGAACCAAAGGAGCACACGGACGATATGTCCCCTCCATCCGAGGCGATCGATCAGCGCTCGTCGTTGCAGTCCCCGCTCACGGCCGCGTCAAATTTCTGGCTCCCGGACGACTCACCCAGAAATTCCATTAGCAGAGAAAGTAGCCCGCGTAGTGTAGGCGACTCGATGGACTGGACAAATACGATTGCACCACAGACAGTAGCATATCACAACACCTCTCAGTCATCGCTCGACGGGTTGAGTGCAGCAGAAAGCGGCGAATCCGTCAATTCCTCCTTTTCTTCTTCCTCTCGGGCGGAATGGAACCTTCCTAGCTATCATGTGCTGGCTCACCGGCTGATTTTGCAAGAGCTGGTAGGCCGCAAATATCTCGCCGCCGCTTCCCTTTTCTAATTAAACCAGGATTTAACCGGCACTGTGACGCGGCTGGACACGTATCCTGTCGGTTCCGGAGGCTCTGCCGATATCTACGGTGGGATATTGGGCATGTCCCACTGGCAATCGACCCCACTTCCTCGACGTCAGGTCGCTATCAAGATTTACCGGCGCCTGCATTCTGAGCCACAAGAGCTAGAACAAACAAGCAAAGTCCGTTTTCCTTCATAAGCATCAAATGCCTTCCAATCGTCACGGGAATCCAGATGTTGTATGAAGCTACCCGATCTTGGAGCCGACTCCATCATCCAAATGTTTTGCAATTCCTGGGTGTTTCGCTCGATCTCGGCCTTTCGCCTGCTCTCATAACACCGTTGTGCTCATCGGGACCTGCGATGAAGTACGTCAAGGCGAGCACGAAAAATCCGACAGAAAGACTGCAAATGGTCTGGCTTCATTACTACACTTGTGTGCATGCTTTGACCTTTGAACAGACGATTGGCGTCGCAGAAGGACTGAACTACCTTCACTCACACGGAATCATTCATGGTAATCTGAGTACGGTGCGCCAATCTTCACGATATCTGAATCTCCGAGTCATCATCTGTGGTGGTAGAAAAAAGTCTTAATAAACGAAAACGGCTCCCCGGTACTCTCTGGCTATGGCATGTTCAACATCGTTGGTGCCTCTCCTAATACAGCGGCCGTATTTTCTTCCCCAGTTCGATTCGCCGCTCCTGAATACTTCTCCGATGACACCGGAACATCTTCCACTCGCACAATGGCGGGGGACGTTTACGCCTTTTCCATGGTCACACTGGAGGTGAGTGATCTTTTTGTGGAAATTTGTATTTCGACTCAGATTTGCATCAGATTCTATCTGAACTTGAACCCTATCATCATCTCCCAACTGAGCACGCCGTTTTCAAGCATATTCTTCAGGGAGGTCGTCCCATTCGCACGCATCTCGACTACCAGGTAGTCACCAAACGCATCTGGAGATTCCTCACTTCGCTCTGGCATCAAGATCCGTCTTGCCGTCCACGAATGGGGGACGTGTTCTCCACCCTGACAAATATTGATCTGTGCGTTGATGTTTCAGTGTAGAATGAATGACGCTTACCGGGTGACAGTCGAGAGGATGAAAACATGGGGAACGACGATTCTGAACCCGGTTCGGTGAGTGACATTGTCGGTAGCACGTGCGATTGTCCATTACAACCTCCGGGTTCAGCCTGAAATCACCTCACCCAAAGCGGAGGTCAGTGGTATGTGGACCTCCGGTCATGATCTCTGAATATTGTGTCGCAGGAGAAGAAACTTTCCAGCGGAGAGGAAGCTACTTTCGAGGTACGATGTGTAATGATAATCGGCGCCTCTCTGGGCCTAACAATTTTCAGGAAACTTCCCCTGTAGGATTCCACGGCAGAGACCTCAACGGCCGGATCAAACAGGACGACCAGTACCCGTTCGCTGCGGGAGGCAATTCAAACATTTATCGTGGAAAACTGACGCGGTCTGATGGACGCAAAATTCGGGTGCGTTTACGACACTCAACGGTCCATGATCGTTCTTGATTTTCAACAGGTCGCCATAAAGATGATTCGAATGTTAGATGACGGCTCTGGCCAACAGGAGGAGATGCTGAGGGTGAGTTGACTGGTGAAAACTGTGAACTATGATGTTGATCCCAGTTAGCGCCTGAAACGGGAAGTTGACGTCTGGAGTCGACTCAAACACAAGAATATCCTCACATTTATTGGTGTATGCGAAGATCTCGCTCCGTTGCCAGTCCTCATATCGCCGTATTACAAATTCGGGCATGTTGGAAAGTATATCAGCAAGCATCCTGGGATCAATCGCCATGAACTCGTAAGTAAGATTCCTCACAATGGATTATTTCTTCATTTCCATAGGCGGTTGGTGTTGCTTCGGGACTGAAGTTCCTCCATGAAAATGACGTTGTCCACGGCGACTTGAAAGTGGCAAGTACGACTCGTCTTATCCATTTCACGCTCTGATCCTTGACCCAGCAAAATGTGCTGGTTGACAAGCATGGTACGCCTTGTATATGCGATTTTGGCATTTCCAAGGTCGTCAGCCGTCGCGGGTTTACAACGACGGCTGTTGGAAGAGCGCCGTATATGGCCCCAGAGTTGTTCTTCGTCGTTGATGGACCAGATATGAGTCCGCAGACATCCTCATCCCCAAGGACAACCACAAGGTCCGATGTATACTCTTTCGCTCTTCTAGTTCTCGAGGTGTGTCAATTCCCAATGGACATACACCTGAGACTGATGAGTTCGGAGATTTTAACTGCTGAGCCACCCAAGGCCCGACCCAGCAGGCCTATTGTTACTGCAAAGATTCTTGCCGACCTGCGGCCCAAGCGGGAGGATTACGAAGAGCGAATGGTTCCTCAAAGAATCTGGTTCATTCTGGAGCGATGTTGGGCGTTCGAACCACTACTTCGGCCGGCAATTTCACAGGTGTTACGGGATCTGGCCGACGACAATGTTGTCTTGAGCCCTGGATATGGATGACTTGTCTTGTGAGGTGTTTGATCCCGCATACTGTAGAATTTCATTCAATTCGGCGGTCATGCGTCACGCACCCCCTGTGCCGCGATGAATTTTGGTCTCGGTCACGGGTCACGGCGCCCAGTGCCGAATGTAAAATGCGTGACACTGGGGCCAAATCCCCCTTAGAGGTGCAAAAAAGGCAGAATTTTCGTAATTTTTCGTCTTGAATGCCGAATTTTTCGGAGGTGTCACGCCAAAATTCGTTGGTTGCCGAAGTGCCGAATCGGTATTTTGGGTCACGGGTCACAACCCGTGCCGAATTGAATGAAATTCTACAGTAATGTCATTATTCACTGTCCAAATTCGCATTCATATTTCAATTCCCACAATGCTCCACTGCAGCACGAATGTGATCATCCGTTTCTTAGCTCTCTTCCCCCTACCACCATATCGGAAAAATCTAAAATCAATGACAAGGCCGGATAAGGCCTTGTAAGGCGGCAAGATTGGCCGGCATGATTAGACGCTTATCAGAAACAACTCAGCCCTATAAGATCAGAATCAGACACTTACAAGACCATTATAATCCTCTGACAGGGTCATCAGAGACTGATAAGATGATGATATGCGTGTTTTGATCTTACAAGGATCTTATCAGGCGGCTGCCTTATAAGGCTGTTCGGATTTTTCCGACAGTCCTTCTGGCCACCGTTTCACTATCGCCTGCTGCGGACGCAACTGTAGTCAACTACGAGGTAGATTTGTGACCAGTCAGCAACCAATAGCTCGGACGGTCTCCACTGGTGATTTCGCTGTGACCCACTGTCGACTGTTCGGGCTACGAGGTATGAGATCAGGATATATTGAAGTGTCTGTCTGTGAGAGACTATGTTTGGGCCGCGTTCCGGGGCATTCAAAATTTCCTTATCAGTGATATTTCAGAATTCTGCATTTTTTTGTTACCTGGGCCATAGTAAGTCTAGCCTCTCCTCACTTCCCAGGCATACAGCCAAATCCCTGGGGGCGGTTTGTTCCACTCTTCTTTCGTTGAAAGCTTTGAATGCCTCATTCAATTCCAGCTCATGCACTGGGGGCAACAAGCAACGCATGCAGAGACCACATGCAACAAATGCATGTGGTCTGCACTTGGAATAAAGACTACAAAGCTGCCTTTGACAGACAAAGGGCGGCTTTGTGGCAGGCTTTTTTCCCCCACACAGAGGCATAAAGCATGCCACAAAGCCTGCCTTTGGATGCCAAAAGCCGCCTTGTGAGCCTTGTTGCTAGTGACAGAGTGTTGAACTCGCTCAAAATCGACGATTTATATCTCGAAAAAGCATAAACACAAACCTGTAATGAACAAGTACCATATCCGCTAGTTGTTTCTCCTAACTGTAACTAATTGCACCTGTGAAAGCACTCATATATCAATTTCTGGGGTACTCCAAGACAAAGAAACTTGACCTGTACGACGAGATAATATCGTTGAATGGCGCGTTGACATTCCCGTTCGTGTCGATCTACGAAACGCTGAAGCCCTAAGTCCTGGATCCCGAGAAACCCGATAAGCCCGGACCGTGTGGGAGTGCCTTCGCCGCTGGTGGCGCAGCCGTGAGCGCTGCAACAGATGGAAGACAGTTGGTCAAGTGTTTGGAGATATACAACTGGACACCCACTTGAACAGCTGGCAGAGCTGGCCCTGGTCTGCAGAGAAACTCAATACATGTGGACCGAATCAATTGGCACACTCACCAGGTCCGAAACTTGACACTTGGTTGTTGAGGTCCAAAACACGCCGATGGTGATGTGAACAATTAAATGTTCACTCCTCAAACGGTATTTGGTCAGGTATAAAAGACTGAATGAACTGGTAGACATTCTGCTGTCTGCCTGCAGCTCGAGCTCCCACTCTTCTCTCGCAACATCTCAACAGCAATGAAATTTATGCTGCCTCTTCTTTCTATCTGTACCTTTGCCTTCGCATTGACGGACGAACGGTAGCTCGAAATCTTCCCAGAAAACGAAATTTCCGATACAAGTGAAAAACAAAGTACAGAAGTTTCAGGGCGGGGAATCCGCCTCGGCAAGGCATGTAAACTGGAGGTTGATCTCTCCATCCCGGATTCCGGTGATAACCCAAGTCCGAACTTCGCCGGCCCACAATTAACCGTTCTTTAACGATTACCCTCGCAATTCTTTGTGTCTCTTTGGTTTCATCTCCATATGGGCTAGCTCCTTCTGTTCCTCTCTCTTCTCTTCTCTCTCTTTATAAAATTAAGCATGTCTGAAGCCTTTTCAAACTCCGCCATCTGTCAATCAGCTTCTTCGCCCGAAGACCTTCCGCACTTTATTTATTTGCTTCGAACCACCTCTAAACCACGGAAAGAATTCATAGCAAGGGGCATGCAACTCCAAAACGCACACATCAGGGAGGGGATGCGAGGCCGCAAAGCGGCCGAGCAGCCGCTTGTTTTGCTTATGAAAAGGCTGCGCCGCAATACCGACACAGCATTCAGAGGTTGCTATCTCGCACCCCTTTTGTAATTCATATTCTCATCACGCCCGAATTAACTATCTTTTAACTGCGCCGCAACCTTAAAGCTGCGGAATCTAAACCATTCTGGGGTCTTCGAGGTGAACAGCTAGGTCTCATGATTTACAGCTTCAATACACAGCCAACGAAAATTTTCGAATCTCATTCATCATCTGCGGACACAGTGCTGTATAAATCCGCCGCCCACTTTTGCTTTCGGCACCTAATCTGTTCCACTGCTCTCCTCCGTCCCACTCGTTCTGGGTTGTTTCCTCGTCTGACTCTATGCACCTCCCATCAAAGATCCATCTTTCCGGTTGGAGGACATGACCCTGAGCTGCTGCTCGCAAGACCTCAGTCTCGCACCAAATCTCGCCTCAATTCGAAATCTATGCTCTTTCAATTTTTTCAACGGTTCGAAATCATGGGCCTAATTGGCAATTCAACTGCGGAGCCCAATCTTCTGGCCATTCTACAACTCCTTCACTCGAACTCTGAGACATATATACTTCTCACGGTTCTGGCACCTCATGTTCAAATCAATTCGTTGGGGACATCCCTTTCCAAGCCGCATCACAGTAACGTCAAGGGATAATATTCAACGTGTGCACCTCTTCAAATAGGGGCCACCATAATTCACCGCTTCACCGCATCACCGCACCCGAAGCGGTACTGCTCAACCGCACCCGAGATCTCAAGTACCGCATCCATGTCACGGCAAATTCTGTCACACCGCTTCACTTTGTGGTATTCACCGCAACCATATTCAATTCATGTACTTCCAGTTCCTGCTCAGACTCTACTCTCTCCGGGTCGGCGGTGAGAGTCTGTTGCTTAGTACGCTTGATTTGGTAGCTATCTATGAACAGCGCAAACTAAGTAAGTACTGGGCATCATGATATCTGGGTAGACGGCGGCTTCTCCGTTCTCCCTGTCGAATGAGCCTTGGGATCTTTGTTCTCTGCCTTTTATCTTTCTCATGACCCCCCCCATTTTCTATCTTGTGAGTCCGTTTCGCTGGTCGCAAGCTCTCTGCTTGCTCGTTGTTGTCTTTCCTCTTCCCGTGGAGCTCGGCATCCGCGGCGTCCGTTCACTGTGATGGAAATGGGAGTCATTAATTCCAGAGGCCATTCCCATTCCACCGGATACTCCTATTGCATCAAAGGAGATCCCCACTCCGCTGTCCCTTATACGGTGTGTCTGCGCAATCGCTCGGAAACATGTGTGCCGCATCGCACTACCGCTTCGGGTGCGGTGATGCGGTTCTGATGCGGTTGGAAGCGGTGAATTAGGGTGTCCCCTTCAAATAGTCCCCAAGCATCAGCGGTTAATCGTGTTGCGGCGTTCAACCATTCACCTGGAGGGATTCTCATGTCATTCGGCTATGATTCCGAGCGAAGGGCTAGTGCATCTTTTGAAGGATATTCTGGAGTGGTCTAATATTCTCAATGCTTTCCAGTTACGTCGCTCTGGCTGTCATGCTTCGGAATATCCGCCCTGCATTTTGAGAACGCATAATTTGCCAATGTTGATTTTCTCCATGGGAGATGTGGTCGTGGGACCGGTCCAACTACTGCTTCAATATATCAAATGCCAGCGTGCTCCTGGTGCGATGCCCCAAATACACCGCCCGGTTCGGTTGTGACTTTGACCATTTGTGTTTCGAGCGCAAAGTGATCTCCTCGGAAGTCTACTTTGGATAATTCTCTGGGCCGTCTGATGGATGATCCTGGGATCCGTCCGCAATTTACGGCGCTGTTCAAGCTCTGTTCTCCGTGGTGTGGGCATTTCTACGATACATTTTACTTCCGGGCATAGAATGCTACCATTCTAAATATAATCATTTTCGCCATTTGTCCTGGACCTCAGTTCCGGAGCGAAGCGTAGGCGCTTCTTGTTCTGTGATAACGAAAGGCGTGGACCGCGGTCCCAACGGGAGTCTCCGACTGATTGGCAGCGTGTCTATCTTCTGTTCATCGATCAATGATCACTGTCAATATGCTGCTGCTTGCGCTCTGCCTGCCACATCGTCGTCTACTTTGGCTCGTGCACGCTGCCCGTGCATATGGAATCGGACGATCTGAACATCTGGGGAGGACTCCTAGTCTCGCCCGTCCAACTTGAGGGTGGAGCTCAGGGTCGAGAGAAGCGACACACGCGATTCGCAGTGCGCCCCACTAACCTCTTTCTCTGGATGTCTGTTCTAATGTTAGTGCTCTCGGAGGGCCTCGCATCTGTGAGACGGCCAGCCCCACCTGCCCGTCCTGCAGGCGATCTCGAGGGTGATGCACAGCGTCGGGAGAGTCCGACTACACGCTTTGAAGTGCGTCCCACCCCCTGCTCTTCCTAAATGCCTGTTCCAACGTCAGTGCTACTGGAGAACCTCGCGTCTCTGAGGCGACCGGCCTCACCTGCCAGTCCTGTTGGCGATTTTGAAAGCGAGGCACAGCGGAAGGAGACTCGTCTGAACGCACTCTCCGAAGTGCATTCCAATATCCGCTCGTTGTTATATGTGCTAACATATGGATTCCTGCAGAACCTCGCTTCTCTGTTGCCTGATCTGGCGGAAAAGCGCAATCCTTCGATGACAGCTATCTTAGGATCCGCGATTACTCATTTCGGCAGCCTGCGCGAACATCGTTTCCTTGCATCACGCCAACTGCGGGCTTTGAACATTGAGAACAATACGCTCCGCCGAGAAGTCAACCAGTGGCGGGAAAGGGCAGGCATGCCCGCTGTGCCAGAGCCACGCCGCGATCATCTGTTCGTGCATGTGATGACTGGCGCCGCTTCCATGCCTACATCTAACCCATACGACGAGGAATTCGAAGAGCACTTGAGCAGCGTACGTGCCGAGGCTATGTCACGGTACCAGCCCTCTCCCTCCCGCCCAGAGTCGCCGTTTCCGGCCCCGAAAGCGTCAGGCCTCCAGTCGTGGCACTCGCCCTCTTCAGTGCCATCTAACTCACCCCGTAATTCGAGCAGCAGTAGAGGAAATAGCCCGCGCAGTGGCAATTGGCCATATCCCACTGTCACTCAGGCGGTCCCATACCGCAACAGCTCTCAATCATCGTTGGACAGTTTCAGTGAAGTGGAGAGTGGGGAATCAGTCAATTCTTCTTTTTCGTCCTCATCTCGCAACGAATTGGAGGTTCGGAGCGGTCATCTGCAGACATACCGACTGATTTTGGAAGGCCTGGTGAGACACATTCTTGTTTGTGTATTTCCTGGCTGACGAAAGTATCCTCTAGGATTTGACCGGCAATGTGAGGAAGCTGGATACATATCCTGTCGGCTCTGGAGGCTCTGCCGACATTTATGCTGGAATGCTAGCCCAGCGCGCTGCTGTGACCCCAATGCCCCCACGTCAGGTTGCTATCAGGATCTACCGCCGCATGCATTCTGAGGCCCAAGATGTGGAACAAGGGAGCAAGGTGTGTTGACCTCCTTGCAGGCATCGTATTGTCTCTAACATCGTGGTGATCCAGACCTTGTACGAAGCAGCCCAATCTTGGAACATGCTGTACCATCCCAATGTCTTGCCTTTCCTCGGAGTCTCTCTAAACCTCGGGCTTTCTCCTGCTCTAATCATACCGCTTTGCCCTTTGGGACCCATAATGAAGTATTTCAAAATGAGCCCGCAGGACCCGACAGAAAGACTGCGAATGGTCGGTTGCTTGATCGCAGTCCTCTGTGCATGCGCTAAATCCCTATATCCTTAACAGGTGATTGGTGTCGCTAAAGGACTGGAGTACCTTCACACCCAAGGGATTATCCATGGTAATCTATCCACAGTACGTTCTTTCTCATGAGTGAATCCCGATTCATTTGGTTGTAGAAAAAGGTCTTGATAGATCAATACCACTCACCAGTAATCTCTGGCTACGGGATGTTCAACATCCTCGGTACCTCCGCCAGCTCCGCAGCCGTATTTTCGTCCCCAATTCGGTTTTCCCCTCCCGAATACTTCTCGGATGAGACCGGTACGGCGTCCGTTCGGACAAGAGCGGGAGACGTTTACGCATTTTCCATGGTCATGCTGGAGGGTAAGCGATATTTCGGCGCGCATTCATGTTCTTGACTTGGCTTGTAGATTATATCTGAACTTGAGCCCTATCATCATCTCCCCACTGAACACGCCGTTTTCAAGTATATACTCCAAGGAGGTCGACCCATTCGCACACATCTCGACCACCATGTAGTCACCAGGCGCATCTGGACTTCCTTAATTTGCTGTGGGCTGAGAATGCGTCTTCTCGTCCAGCAATGCGAGACGTGGTCGCAACCCTCAAGAGTATCGATATGTGCGTCAGCCCTCGAGTATAGAATAGCACTGACCGGGCGACAGCCGAGAGGGTGACGGCATAAAAAACGAAGATAATGAACCCTCCTCGGTGAGTGATATTGCCGATAACACGGGCGACCATGCATTATAACACAACCTCCCGGTCCAGCCTGCAACTACCTCACCCAAAGCGGAGGTGAGTGGCTTGTGAGGCTTGCGTCATGCTTCCTGAATATTGTATCGCAGGAGAAGAAACTTTCCAGTGGAGAGGAAG
Organism: Mycena olivaceomarginata; assembly: GCA_029378375.1. Lineage (NCBI taxonomy): Eukaryota > Fungi > Basidiomycota > Agaricomycetes > Agaricales > Mycenaceae > Mycena > Mycena olivaceomarginata. The sequence goes on along the minus strand of JARKIC010000136.1, from coordinate 157,327 downwards.
CTACTTTCGAGGTGCGATGCCACCATGATGGTCGGCGCCTCTGGGCCTAAGGATTTTCAGGAAACCTCTCGTGTGGGATTCCACGGCCGAGACCTCAATGGCCGCATAAAACAGGACGACCAGTACCCTTTCGCCGCAGGAGGCAACTCGAACATCTACCGTGGAAAGTTGACCCGGTCTGATGGACGTAAAATTCGTGTGCGTTTTCGACACAGTGGCCCATTGATGTTCATGAATTCCACCAGGTCGCCATAAAAATGATTCGAATGTCAGATGACGGCTCTGGTCAACAGGAGGAGATATTGCGGGTGAGTGAGCCGGTGCAGCTGTGAATTGTGATGTTCATTCCGATTAGCGCCTAAAACGAGAAGTTGACGTCTGGAGTCGACTGAAACACAAGAACATCCTCACATTTATTGGCGTATGCGAAGATCTCGCTCCTTTACCAGTCCTTATATCGCCATTTTATAAATTCGGGCATGTCGGAAAGTATATCAGCAAGCACCCAGGGGTCAATAGGGCGGAGCTCGTAGGTCAAATGTGTTGCACCCGACAAAATCCTTCATTTCAGTAGGTGCTTGGTTCAGCGTCGGGGCTGCAGTTTCTCCACGAGAATAATGTTGTCCACGGCGACTTGAAAGTGGCAAGTACAATCCATCTCATCGTTATCACGTCTTTGACCCAGCACCCAGCAAAACGTTTTGGTCGACAAGCATGGCACGCCATGTATATGCGATTTTGGCATATCGAAAATCGTCAGCCGTCGCGGGTTTACAACATCGAATGTTGGAACAGCGTCCTACATGGCGCCAGAGTTGTTTTCGTCGTCGATTCACCGGAAACGAACTCGCAGGCATCCTCGTCCTCGTCCCCGAGCACAAGCACAAGCTCCGATGTATACTCGTTCGCTCTGCTTATTCTCGAGGTGTGTTGATTTTCATCGTAATACTCTCGTGCCTATGACGAACCTGTAGATTTTAACCGCCGAACCGCCCAAAGCGCGGCCTGGTAGACCCATTGTCACCGCAAAAATTCTTTCTGATATGCGGCCCAAGCGGGAAGACTACGAGGGGGGTGCGGTGCCTCAAAAATGTGGTCCATTCTGGATCGATGCTGGTCGTTCAAGCCACTCCACCGGCCAAGTATTTCAGAGGTGCTACGGGACCTCACTGACATTATGGTCTCGGGCCGTCCACTGACTGTGGATGATGAGATCTTTACCTAGAATAATTTTTCCCCACCCAATACCAATCCGCACTTCCTCCCAGCTTTTCTCTTCACGGCCTCCAGGTTCAAGGTGAGCCCGGAATTCATGGTTGCAACGGGCACGATTTCTTCCGCCCCATATATTGGAGTTTTTCGTTCAAATCGACAGTCACGGGTCACACACCCCTCTGTCGATGTCGAACTTCGGTTGTGGTCGTGGGTCACGTCGGGCCTTGTCGAACCTGCCGCTGGTCACGGCGCATCCAAAATCCCCTGAAAGACGCAAAAAAGCGAAAACCCCCGTGGGATTTGTCGAAATTTTGGGGGGTGTCACGCAAATTTTTTGCTGTTGTCGAAATGTCGAACTTGAAAAAAGGGTCACGCATCACCCCCCCTGTCGATTTGAATGAAAAACCCCAGTATATCCCCACCGACGCTTGAATGACCCCAGATCCGCCCAGGTGCAAGATAGCTGCTTCCACCCTACCTCAGCTCCTGACTGCCTGATCATCATTTTTTGCTCGCTGATCTCCGGTCTGCGGCATCTGCGGCATTCGGGTCAGCAGTTGAAGCCCAGTGAAAAGTCGGTGGGATCCGAGGTGATCAAACGGGAAGAAACACTGTGGCGGTGATCTGCGGTGATCATTCGAGATAATCTGTAGACCTGTCAGCGCATTCCTCAATCCATCTCATTTCTTCACTTCCATCATCTCTGGCTCGAGGGAGTGTTCCTCCGCCAAATTGACGATGTCTGCATCACCGTGGTAGCCGACATCAAAATTTTCTCTTAGTTGTCCCTACCACGATGTACGGGAGCGGCTCCGGAGCCAACCCGCTGCTAATGCAGGCCTTCCGTGGCTCTGGGAGCAGCTCCTCTCGTTCCTCTGCCTTTCCTACTCTAAATCCACCGATCTTCTCGCACACACGCTCGTTTTCGACCTCCTCTCACCATACCGCCGCTCATTCGACTCTCTCAAGCCCTGGTCTCAGTTATGCCTCTTTGAATGACGACAACATGTTGTCCTTGTCTAGTCCCATCCCCACCGGCTTCCCCGACCTCTACCCAGTCCCTGCGGAGCGTATTTGCTTCACCTTGATTCAAGCACTTCCTTACCTTTACTTCCCTAGACCAACAGCTCTGAATCGTCGGAGATCCTCCTCATGCGTGTAGATGGCCTGGGACACGACCTCAATTTCATGCAGGGCGAGATTTGGTGCGTGTCATGCACCTTTCTGCAATGTCGGCTGACCTTCCTGTGTAGGGACTCCGCTCGACGCTTGAAGTTGTCCTCGAGGCAACGCGCAACCCCACCAATGAAGCTCTCTGGATCTGCCTCGCCTCCGACGTGTTCCGCGGTGTCAAGGTACGTTCCCGTTATATTTCTCTTGCTTGCACTGACAGTTCTTGCAGGTGTACGAGAAATATGCAAACACACTGGTGCGTATGCTGTCGTCAAATCGTCCCTGTCGCTGAACCGGACCTAGAAAAACTCCAAGCCGAAGCCAACCGAGATCCCCGTGACTACCGTCATCCGCAAGCGTATTGGCGGCGCAGAACATCTAGGATTTTGGACCAGGTGGAGGTGGGTGGGTAGTATTGCGACCACATTGTTTCTATAGTGTACCAGCCCATTTAATCGTGAATATTAATTGAATTAATACATCACTATCTCATTCCGTGCACATAAGCGCTCTACACGCGATACCACCTCATCCCAATCTATCCCGGTGTGCGATCGGTTGGTGGCTCGCTCAGGCAAGTGATTGAAACGGGATTGTTTGACAAAACCCTCAAACCTTCCCAAGCCTTTCCGCGCCATGACGGTAATTTGGGCAAAACCGGGAATGTGAGGTTTCATTCGAAGGACTGTCTAGACATCTCATATCTTCACATTAGATCCCTCACAATCTCACCGACTTTCCACTGGGGTTGAAGTTGAACACTGCGTCCGTTGGCCACTTGCGAGATAGATACAGGGTCAGGTGTTGTCTCAGGCACGACACATATTCCTATTTATTATGAGGAAGAGAGGCCAGAGTAGCATTAATACATACCCACTCGCTTCCGACTGTATGAATATACGAACCTCACAAATGAGAAGGATTTCACATTGCGAATCGCAACCGTATGTCTGAGGTTTCCAAATCAACGACAGGTGAGAACTCCGTGAATGTCAAAGATCACAATGTCCAAGACGACCAAATATCAGGGTGTGCCCATGCTTGAATTATAGAGAACTGAGGATGGGGATTTAACAGCAGTGAAGCCTTGGATGGGTAGGATAACGGGCGTGGCAAAGATGAGAAACGAATTGAAGGAAGTAAAAAGGCTCACACTGGGGGCAACCAGCGAGGCATGTGAACACCAAGTGCATTACACGCATGTGGCTTGCAGTCGGAACAAAGCCCACAAAGGTGCCTTTAACAAGCAAAGGGGGGCTTTGTTGCATGCTTTGTTCCCCTGCACCAGAGAACAAAGCATGCAACAAAGCCACCCTTAGTCTGGTAAAGGCAGCTTTGTGGCCTTTCTTCCGTATAGGAACCACATGCGTGTAATGCATGCGGTGTTCACATGCGTCGTTGGCTGCCCCCGGTGTCAGGAGCGCTTGGATCACATCCACAATGTGTATCTGACCACGCCATCGATATACAGTGGAACACCTGTTCGATTCGGGGCTGAGCCATGGGGTGGGACAGACTTCTGTTTTGTTGCGTCAACAGTGGATAAGTATTGAAGACCCATGGAGGAAGTAGATTCAGGCAGCAGTCGGACCACGGATTCTTGTTCGCGTGGTTCGGATTACTTCAAGCTGTACCGCTGGTGGGAGGCCGCGAGTCCACAGACTCTGATGAAAACCACACCACGCGAAGTACGAACCACGAAGTCTCGTAGCTTGAACCGAACTCAAGCTGGTATGCCAGCACCCGTTCGAGTCAGGGTCGAGGCCTGGCTGTTGAATTGTCATGAATCACCCAGGTTCTACTTTTTGGCGCGACGCGTCTGTATGGATACAGATGCGTCTTAGCGGCATGGGACTCTCATGACGCCACCACGTGACCTTCTCATGGTTGAAACCCAGCCTCGGATTCTAAGCTGCAGACTCAGGGAGTCTGCGCCACGGGATACAGAAGACGTTAGGGACTAGGAACCCGTACAGATGGACTCTAGTCCCTGGACGCACCAAGGGCTGACACAGGAAAGTACACGGAAGTACAGGAGTGGTTGCAAACCCGATCGGGGTTTGAACCACTGGAGACGATGACACTTAGGACTAGGAAACCCGAACGTCGGGTCTCCTAGGTCCACCGACGCCACGGAAACCAACACAGAGGAGTCCAGGAGCATCAGCATTAATGCTCCTTAATGCTGCGGTGCAGGAACTGATCGCGATTGACCGCGATCGCTTTAATTTATTAGAAGCCTATATGAGCACGGTAGAATCTCCATGTACAGTAGATTCTACCTCGTCTAATCTCAGGCTTCTACCTTGGCTTGACATAGGCATTGTCTCCACCCTGCCCCGCTTCCCCTCGCACCATACTACGGGTCGTATCCACGCCCCGGGTTTTGTACCTGAGTGGATATCACACCCTCTTCGACTCGTTCCGGGTTCCGCCTCGCATCCCGACCTACGACATACGGCCTCCTAGGGAGGACGCCGTACGATTGGTCCTACTGCTCGGGGAACACACGAGCTACTAGCGTCTATCGGGTTTCTCCTGGTTGGGGTTCTCGTCAGGTTACTCGCTGTTTAGCCGACCCAGAGGCCATTGCTGACATGAATACCACCTTCCCTTTTTCCTCGTCTTCTTATTGCTGCAGGTGGGCTCATCGGTGTCAGACTCGGCGCCGAGATTTGGAGGGGAAGGCAGATCAATGCTGATGTCCGAAATCGGCTCGGGTGTGAGCGCTAAGCACTAATAATTGTTGCATCTATATATGTACTATGATAACTGCTCGAGAAATGGGCAGAGAGAGGTCAACGGGGTGGAAACAAGGCTCAGAAGCACTCGGAGCACATCCATGATCAATATCCATTTCGTGGAGAGTGGAGGGGCTGGGCCGTATAATTTCTGTCATACTTTTTACGCTGTGCAGAAATTGAAGTTGTAGCTTTGACAATTTGAAATAGTTATCTGAGCAGCGGCGCCCACTAGGCAAAACAACGAGGTGATGGTGAACGATTTTGATCAAAGTTGCGCAGATTGGATGTGGTTGCTGATGGTGGCAAGCATGAGGACCTAAGAAGGCTCAGCAGCGCGTGGAGCGCATCCGCGATGAATCCAAATATCAGTGAGAAGTTTATAGCAGAGCACCCATTCAATTCGGGGCTGGGCCATGGCTTGCGGGAAACATATGTTTTTTCCTTTTTGTGCCCCCGGCACTGGAGGTAAAAAGACACAGAGTAAGTATATTCCCGCAGTGCAGCTTGGATGTGGAATTCCAGCGTGCCCTGCGCAGTCAAAACTTAAAGATTGCACCGCTGGAGCCTGACGAGAGAACACCACAGATAATGTGTGATGGGGTGTCCTATGGCATTTCCAAGGCAGACTGCTGCTAGACCTATAGATAGATTACCATATCTTAGATCACATGTTCCTATATCGTTACATCATGTAGATCACGTAAATCAATCTTAACTTGCCATCTACCATGATATAGCGAGTCTGAGATCACCCCGGCGAACCACCATTACGCGTTAGACCACCTGCCTGGCTGAGCATCCGTATAACTGCTCCATGGCCTCGGTGCTGCAGAGGCTCCTGTCCAGGGTAACACGACCCCTTAGCGAAGGGTTACAACGGTACCCCTGTGAGCTGGCGCCTTTGTGGCTACCTACCTCACTTCTACTACGGCTACTACCCACAGTGAAGCCTTCCGAACTACGATGCGCGTCTCCCGACCCGTGCCGCATCACAATGGAGCCCACCGCGAGGGCTTCACATCGGGTTTTAGCCTCGCGGATCAACATCAACGACGAGCTCAAGAGGCAGCTTGCCTGAGCTCCTCCGGATGTTGCTGGTACGCACCGGGAGAGGCGAGAACGCCCCGCGCTGCCTGAGGCGCGCAGGGCCTCGCTGGTGTTATGGCCTAGTTGCCACATCATCACTCTCCCACCTCTCTCTCTTCCTTCAGTGAAGAGAGCCTCGGTCTCCCGCTGGCGTACCACTGGAATACACCGCCGAACACCCCGCGCTGCCGGCGGCACGCAGGACCTTGTTCCCAATACTATTCGACATGCAAGAAGCACGCCGCCCCGCTCAAGTCTTGTCGACACACTTCTGATTCCCGCCTGTGCCTTCTCCTTCCCTCAAGAACAAGATTCGAAGGAGCTGCCAGTCTCGACTGAGAAGCTCACCCTGTACCAGTTCCCCGGGTCGAGGTGCGGCTGGTGCTGTCATCTCCCCACCATGGATACTGGCAGCGCAGGTTGAGGCTCCTCCGCAAACAACCCGCGCGCCTGGCCCCGTGGATCCCATGCGCGCTCGACTCCCCCTCCTCGCTCGGCAGCTGCGCTTGACGCGTCGCCAGTACACGGCTGGCCCAAAGACACGCGCGGGTACGCGTCTGCGTAGTGGGAGGCAGGAAAGTCACCAGACGGCGACTACTCGCCGCGGCGGGGCGATACGGCGGCGCCGAGCGCACGTGGCGCCTGGAACCTCTTCTTCCACCACCACCATGTCCAAACTACGGCGTCCATCGCCGTAATTTGGACGCCCTCTACTCCCCCTTTTCATATTCTCTCCGGCTGGAACTCTGGAACCCCGGCATCCGGAAGCCCCAAGAGCTTCGAAGAACGAAGTGGAGGGACGAGGATAGCGAGGGGACGAGAACACCAGCGCCCTAGTGGCTGTGGTGTTCTCATTTTCGCCTCGGACCAGGATGCTGGGGGGCATGGACGAAGAAACTACGCGAGAGGAGGAAGGGAGGACGGAATTGAAGGGAGAGGGGAGCTGGGGAAGGACAAGGAGCGCAGCGCTGGCGGGACGAGGCCTGCGAAGCTGCTCCTATCGGGTACGTCGTACCACTTCCAGCGACCCCCGCTGCCCCTCCGCGCTCTTGAGGACGCACGCGCCCGTTGGCTCGACGCCCACGCTCGCGGACTTGACGTCAACGCTGCGCTGGACTCGATGTTCCGCCCGCGCCTGTTCCGCCCGCGTGTTCCACCCGCGCCCCTGGACCCGCTGACTTGACTCCACACGCGCGCGTCCTCAGAGGGCATGTCTCCTCCGAGGATGCGCCGCGGTGGAGCGCGTCGCTCTCGCCTTGCGCTAGCAACCGCGCGCTTGCCCACGGTATACCCCCCTGCATGCGCTCCCAGCCGCCACCTCTGGCTTCGCCCGCGCAGTAGCGCCTCCCATCACAAGCGGGCTCGTGCGCACTCCGCTATACCAAAGCGCGGCCGCTGCCGTCTGCGTCCGCGAACGCCCCGCTGCTGCCGGTGCGCGCGCCGGATTGTTCTTCTCTCACGGCGACCCCGAAGCGCCTCGCCGCTCCCTCGCTCGGCGAAGGCCCCGCGCTGCCGAGCCGCCGTGCTCCGTCACCGCTCCGGCTCTGCGCTCACAACTGCGGAGAAGTGGCGAGCACTGCTTTTTAGCTGCGCTGCCCTTGTCTCACACTCGACGCCCACCGGGCACCTCGCCCCGGTTGACTCAAGCCGCCCGAACTGGCGCCCGCGGGGCCTCTCGGCACGGCGCAAGGCCGGACCTGCGCTTCTTCCCCTCGCCACAATCGCACACCCAGGACGACCCGACCTGTGGAGTGACGCCCGCCCATCGACCGCTTTCACACGTGGACCTCACACGCGCGCGTTCTCAGAGGGCACGTCACCTCCGAGAAGCGCCGCGGTGGATGGCGTCACTCTCGCCTCTCGCCGCCATCGCGCCAGCTCGCGCGCGCCTGTGCTCGACTCCGACCACTGCCGCCAACCGCCACCCGCTGGTTTCGTCCGCGCCGTCGCGCCTCGCACCGCAAGCGGGATCGGGCACACTCCGCTAACGCCCCGCGGTTCTCCGCTCGCCTTCTCCAGCGCACCAGCTTTGCGGCGCTGCTCCTCAACGCCTCCGTTTTGCGCGCGAACACTTCGTCAATGCGCGGGCCTCTAGCTTTAGCTCGCGCCCTCGCCTGCTACAATCGCACGCTCAGGACGACCCGACCCGTGGAGTTCGCGCCCGCAACCGCCCGCGCCCATGGACTCGCTGACTCGACTCCGCACGCGCGTGTTCTCGGAGGCACGTCACCTCCGAGGAAGCGCCGCGGTGGAACGCATCGCTCTCACCTCGCGCTCACAACCGCGTGCCTGTGCGCGCAGAGTTGGCCGTACGCCCACGGTACTCCCCTTATGCCCGCGCCTCTGCTACATCGCACGCCGGAACGACTGGCGAAGTTTACCTCGGACGTTACGGCATAGCCGCATCGTACGGCTGTCGTCCTCCACGTCCGCATCCGGCTGTTAGCGCAGGCGGAGCTCGCCCTGACATCGCCTCGCCGCAGCTGATTGCATCTGCTCTGGTGCAGCGCACACGGCCGAGGAGGGCGCGTTGCTTCTCGGTTCGCACCGTCGGCGTACGCTCCCCCGCTCACGTCATCGACGTGCCCACGGAACAGTGGAGTTGACCCCCGCAGACTGGCCGCCCGTGCTTTAGGAGCTGTACTCGGCATTCCGCCCTCGCTGCTCTGCACCCACCATGCGCACGCCTGCCGCCGCCCGCTTTCACGCGTTGACCCCACACGCGCGCATCTCAGAGGGCACGTCACCTCCGAGGAAGCGCCGCGGTGGAATCGCTGGCCAGCCCCGGCTTCTGCTCTGCTAGGTGCACGCGCGCCTGTGCTCGACCCGGACCTCACGCCTGTGCTGCCGCTCGCATCGGGTTCGCCCCGCCGACTCGTCGCTCGAGGCGCCCAGGCCGCGCTGGGCTTGACGTCCCACCTTCGCCTAGCTGTCCTTTCACCTCACGCGCTGCGGTCTTCGACGCCAATCCCACGGCGCCCACGCCCGCAACTGGCCGTCTACGCCCTGACTCGCCCGAGCTGAGCCAGTCCCAACTTGCTGCTCGTATTCACCTGCAAGGGGAAAACTGGACTCAAGGCACAGCCCTGGGCCAGGAGATCTTGCACGTGCAAGATCTCCGAGTGCCCTTTTCTGACCTGGTGTGTCCATCGACGCCGCGCCCAACGGCCGCTGGCCTCGCTTGCGCGGCGCGTCCACGGCGCTTCGACATCCAGCGCCCGTCGCCCCCGGGAAGGCTCTGCGCTGCCAGTGCGTGTATGGGGCTGGTCGTCTGCGGAGGGAGATGGAGGCCGCTGTGGGTACAGCGCTGGTGGGACGAGATTGCAAATTCTCGGTCTGCACTACCGAGTGGGGGGCGCCGTGTTCATCGCGCCAGCACCCCTGCTACTGCCCTGCAAACGTCCCGCGCTGCCGGTGTGCGCGCAGGGTCGTTCTCTGTGCGCGCAGGGCCGTTCTCCGCTCACTCTCGCCCGCACCCTCGACCCCTCACGCGCGCATTCTCGGAGGGTACGTCACCTCCGAGGAAGCGCTGCGGTGGCGCTCCCACCTTGCGCTCGCAACTGCGCGCCTGTGCACGCCGAGCTAGCCGCCCGTGTCATCGACCGGTCGTGCCCGTTCTACGTGTTGCTACCAGAACGCGTGGGGGGCACGGTCCTCATCTCCGGCGGGCTCGCGTGCGCCGCTGGACGTCTTACGTCCATCGTGGCCGGTGTGAAGGCGTGCGGTGCGTTCTGCCTGCCCGGTGTGGAGAAGACTGGGGGGCAGCTCGTTTTGTTTCCTGGAGGGACGGAGCCTGCGCGACTGTGTCGCTGCGGCTTCAATTCTTTTTTTTTTTTTTCTGTCTCGCGGGGCGAGATTCATGCTGGATGTTTTCATGTTATGTTTGAGCATGGGCCTTTTGCTCGATTGGATCGAGCTAGACTGGGGGACTGAGGGTATGGTATTTAAAGCCTACCTCGATTCAATCCAAGCTCTAACGAGCGGGGCCGCTATCATTTGAGAGGGGAATGGAGATTCTAGAGCAGGAAGGGATTGGGAAGGGACGGTCTTTACTACTAGGTATTCACATGATGTCTGCGCGCTCCAAAGTCGCTGCGACAGAATGTAAATTACTACCTTCTTGTAGTTGGTGGGCTGTAGTGCCTCGTTGAGCCGCGAGCGGCGTGCAGTCGTCAACAACGTAGGACGTGCGACTGAATGCCACGTTCCTTCCTGCGTAACTCCGCGTCTCGGTGTGCGACCCGATCTCCGGCTCGCTTCCACCTCCTAACGCCGCACACCCCGCCGCACTCTCTCTTCGCGCTCGCCGCCGCCCCGTTTCCGTCACTGCTGCGTGAGCACGACTGTCGGCTGCCGTTGCTGTCGTCCCCTCTCGGCGTGTACCGCGCACCCCGCCACTCCTTCGCCTTTCACGGACGACAAACGCATGCGCGGCTTCCTCGTCTTACTTCATCCACCGTGCTCGGGCTGCGCTCGGCCTCAACGCTCTCGTGAGCCGATCGTGCAGGGCGAGCGCATCGATACACTCGCGCTGCCGTCCAGCCGCTTCGTCCTATTACGCTTGGCTACTGCCCAGGTAGAAGTGGAGGGGCGCTGCTTCCCAGCGCGCCCCTTCTACGATTCACTCGTCCATCACGCAAGACGCCGTTTGCTCGCCTACGCGCGCGCAGACACTCCTTGGACGCTCCAGGATATGCTCGGGGTGGAACCACTACGTGCGGCGCCGTCGATCGGACTGCCCTTTGCTGCGATACCGAGTGGAGGGGCGTCATTCCCAGCGCGACGTCCAGCAGTCAGCACCTCACTGCGGTTCGTGAACGCCCCGCGCTGCCAATGTGCGCGCAGGGCCATTCTCCGCCGCACCATCTCTTGCCTCCTCGCCGGCACAGGACGGCTACGAGGAGTTCACCTCCGCGTAGTCATGGCACCATGCGTACGGACGACTGGGTACCGTCCTCTAGGCCCTCCTTCCCTGTGCGTTCCAATGGTCGCACCAACCTGTCGCTCGCGCCCGGCTTGCTCACCTCGACTCGGCGCTCGAGGCGTCAATGCCCCCGGATCCATTGGCTTGACGCCCACACCACCTATCTGCGTGTGTAGAGCTGGTTCGCCCCAACCTCGCCTTGCTGCGCCTCGCGCTGCCAGTGTGCACGCAGGGCCGTTCTCCGCTGCGCATGTCACCTGTGGATCCCACGAGCCACCCCGTGCTTGCTATGCAAGACACCACGAGCACCGCGGACAACTGCTGTCGCTCGGGAGCCCCTGTAGATTCTACGAGCCACCCCGTGCTTTGCTACGCAAGGCACCACGAGCACCGCGGATGACCGCCGTCGCTCGGGAGCTTTGTGGATTCCACACCTGCTCCCGGGTCCAGTTCCAACTCGTGCTCGCACTAACAACTGGCGCCCCCAGACGTGCTGACCCCGCCCCGTCTTGGAACCTCTCGTGAGGTCGGCGCTACAATTCCATGCAGCACCACGACGTGGAGAGGCTCTACCACGCTCTCAACCCGTAGCGCGCGTGGCAGTATAGCTCGCCACTGCTGCGCAGGCTTCACCTCTATAGACTATCTTGTACATGTAGCCTGCGCGACGCAAGTTGCTGCGGCGAATTGTTAAATTGATTACTTCCTGCAGCTGGAATAAGACTTGAAGTCACGAGGGAAAGCGGGGGGCCACAAAGCCAGCTAGACTATGTCGCTGCGGCTTGAGGGGCAGCGCCGGTGGATTGTTGGCTAGTCTCGTAAAGCGAGATCTCGAGATTGGGGGGCTGCAAAGCCTGCGCAACTGCGTCGCTGCAGCATGGGGGGCCATGCCTGAAATTGCGAGCTAGCCTTGCAAGGCAAGATTCATTGGTGCACCAAGCCTGCGCGACTGTGTTGCTGCGGCTGGCGCAGGGCTTCAATTGTATTGCGGTAGCAAGTCTTCCGCAAGGCCTGTTTTTTTTTTTTTTTTTTTCCCGTTTGCTAAGCTCTTGAATCGAGCTAGCCTGAGGGGCAGTAGGGGATAGGAGGTAGCCTACCTCGATTCAATTAGCGTGGTAACGGCACTCGTCTCTGGGATGCTGGGTGTCTTCGTCCGCCGCCGCCACCGCGCCTTCCTGTTCACTCGCCCACTGCCAAATGAGCAGGTCTCTGATGCCAGCACATGTCTCTTGTCGACATTGGCGCTAGCTGCTGTGCATCACGAAAGAATGAACTTGAAGCTCCATCCTTAAGCAGCTTGAGTTGCGCACAGAGGAGATTGGAGGGGAGCCCGCTGCTTCCCAGCACACCATGTTGGTGCATCCACACCCTGCCAGCGCTGTTCTCGCTGCCGTTGAGCCATGCGCAACATCTTCAGCGTGAGGGCTCTCGGCCTGGTTCCTTTCCTTTCTTCCTTCATTTCATATATTAGATATATATTACCTACTATGCCAACTCATGCTATCCTTATCTCATCATGGACACTATACGTCGTACTTAGCTTTCTTCTTGTCATGGACACTCTTCCCACATCTGCCTGCTCATTGTTCTCACCTGCAACTACATATCCCATTCCTCGGTAATTCTGGTGCTTCGTTCTCTTGCGCCTGGATTCTGTGCCTCCCTCACTGTGTGCACCTACTCCTTCCTCGGTGATCCTGGCGCTCTGTTCTCTTCTACCTGGAGTCTACACCTCACTCTGGTGACCTGGCCCTCGCCGCTTGCCTTTGGCGCAGCAAGGAGTCAACGGTCCACTGCTACCCTTCCTCTCCAGGACCGCCATGCACGACATACACTTCCTCGCCCTCGTTCATTGCACGCGACATTGGTTGCAAGACAACCCCATGTCTCGCATCATGGCTCAGCACATTCACCGAGCTGCCACCTCACCGTCTGCAGCGCACTGTGGCATCTGTCTACTGCACACACAGCACATTGCACTGGCTGTACCGCCACACTGGTCTTCTGAACTCCGGGCCGCTCTACCTCTTGTGACGTGTTCACCCCCATTTCATCCTCTTACTGGCACCGTCCCTCCTCATCTGGATATCTCTCCTCATGCACATATTGGATATCGCATCTGCCCATCCCCACCAAATTTTTTTTTTCCCTTCGTTGCGGATCTGGCTCTCTGTGCATATGGTGGGATTAATTTTTCCTCGCGCATTCTGTGCCTGCCGCGGCCCAGGGATGCACGAAGAAAAAGTGGGGGGCTGTAGGGGGGTATATGTAGTACTCCCCTGCAGGAGCAGCTATGAGGAGGACCAGAGGGACGACTTGCCTGCCTCATGCAAGGAGTACTATGGTGCGACCATACAGGCAAGAAGGACCTGTGGGATGCGCGCGCATCCTAGCGGATCATGCACCTGGCCCAGCCAGGTGTAGTGCGCAGCAGACCAATGGCACATAGGTCAGGTCCTGGTCGACGCGCGCACATCCTAGCGGATTATGCATACTGGCCCAGCCAGAGTGTAGTGTGCAGCGGACCTACGGATCGAGGAGCACTATCCCCCTCAGTCTAAGGGCTCACTGTATGGCAGACCAAGGGGATGACATACAGCGCTGGACATCCTATGCAGCAGACCAGCAATCGGAGCACACATGGCAGGCTTCCCAGTACTGCCGAGGTTCGGGACACTTGTGCCCTGAGCTCCCCCTTCACTATCAGTGGAGGATGCAGGGATGCAGCACCAAGAATTTTTTCCCTCATGTCGGGTTTGGGGGGCCATTGTGATTTGCGATGCTAGGTGTTTTTCTTATGTTTTCACTTGCATGCTTGTCTACCTTGGGCATGCGGGGGGCTCTGTGATGGGGTGTCCTATGGCATTTCCAAGGCAGACGCTGCTAGACCTATAGATAGATTACCATATCTTAGATCACATGTTCCTATATCGTTACATCATGTAGATCACGTAAATCAATCTTAACTTGCCATCTACCATGATATAGCGAGTCTGAGATCACCCCGGCGAACCACCATTACGCGTTAGACCACCTGCCTGGCTGAGCATCCGTATAACTGCTCCATGGCCTCGGTGCTGCAGAGGCTCCTGTCCAGGGTAACACGACCCCTTAGTGAAGGGTTACAACGGTACCCTCTGTGAGCTGGCGCCTTTGTGGCTACCTACCTCACTTCTACTACGGCTACTACCCACAGTGAAGCCTTCCGAACTATGATGCGCGTCTCCCGACCCGTGCCGCATCACATAATGGCTTGGGTTGCCGTAGGTGGGTCCATTGGTGTCAACGTTGGTGCAGGGGGTTTGGAGGCGAGTCGCAAGAATGCCGACGTTCAAAATCAGCTCGGCTATGACCGCGACTTATCTGTAAGAATTGTTGCATCTCTGTACTATTTTATAAGTGCTCGAGAAATGGGCAAAAAGAGGTCACCGGTGAAACACCGTAACAAGAGCGCGCTGCATCTAGTGCTATTTGCGATTTCCTAGGACCAGTATTTATACAATGGGAAAGCGCTAGCACTTCTGAAGTGTTATTACTAGCACTCAGGACTCTGGCTAGGTGATATAAAGGAGAACTGGAGTGAGCCCAAGCTGCCGGTTGTAGCATCAGATACGACTAGTGTGACGTGCTAGTACGGTCTGAAGGCACAAACCACGGGGAAATAACCATAAGCCTACACAGTCAAGGTGCTAGCACCTAGGAAGCGAGACACAGGAGAGTGGTATTGCGAGCACACTAGCTGGAGGCGCGAGCGGCGGGTCTGGGATCTGAAGGGTAGTACTATGCGCTAGCAGCCTTCTAGCAAGGGCGCTAGTGTGCGGTACCCCTCTAGCGATCGACCCGAGACCTGAAACACAGATGCGAGCACGTGACGGTCACGACGCGGTCGCGAGTCACAAACAGAGACAAAGTAGACAGTAGAGGAATAGCTAGCAGGCTATTGGTGCGGATGCGCGGGTCACGTTGGTGCACGTGGTCTCAGGTTGCTAGTGGAGATTGTACACACACTTCACAAGTAGTAGCTTTATTGGAATCAATACTGTTGACTCTGGACACGTTGAGATCTTAAGTTGAGGTTCTAAGTTGTTGGCTCGCGGAGTCTTCACGTATAAAACCAAGGGTGTTCTCTTCGAGAACCAGCTAGCAATTGCGCTAGTAGCTTTGCCTTCACCCCGATATATTCGTAGTGTGTTGGATCGCCTGCTAGGTGATTGTGTGTTGACTCGAGCCCACTAAGAAGAAGACGGACTAGGTGCCCCCACCTCTAGACCGACTGTAACTTGTCAGTTACTTCACCTTCACCCCGATATTGACGGAAGCGCTGTCGTAGTGTGTTGGGTCGCTAGCTGGACGCTTATAGTGTCTATTGCCAATACAAAGTGGAAACATTCCTGTTCTTGGTTAAGGAATAGGTCAGCGGCTTAAGGACTGCCTTGTCGCTTGAGGATTGAAGTCCCCTTGTTGTTAGCCTCAATAGTCTTTGGGTATCCCATTGCGAGGATTTTCACAAACCTACATACTCTGCCCTGGTGCCCTCGATCTAACTATCCAGCCACCTTGTATCCAACCCATATAACCCTGCCCATCCCAGGTGCTAGCGGTATTGTTGTTGGCAGCTGCGTAGTGCTAGCGTGTTGTTGAACAGCTTTGTTGAAGTCTAGCAGTCGAATTGTGTTTGTTCCAAACCTGCTGGTCGCATACTACGGCCCGGACCTGAACTCACAAAGAGAAGCACTTACATCTTTGGAGGAATAGATTGTTGTAGTGGTGGTTTTGTGGTTGTTTTGTGCAAGCACGAATCTAAGCTATTTCTAGTCGTATATCAAGTGCACCGTTTCACCGGACTGGACAGCAACGCTCAGCGGCGCTTAGAGCATATCCACAATATCCGCGTTGACGCCCAGTGAAAACGGCAGGCAGCCAGATCGAGCCGCACTTGACACATCGAGCCGGATTGAACTACATCAAGCCATATCAAATCATCGCCAGGATCGCCGTTTGTCCCCCGCAGTTGGGAAGATTTTGGCTCGATTCTTGCTCCATTCTGACGCGTGCTTCTCGTGTCCACATCCTCACTTGACAGCGTCATGACGAAATATTCAAAGTCATATGACTTTTTGAATTTCTCGTACCCTCGGCTCTTGCTTCCTACCACCATCATCCTGCCCTGGTCCCCCTCCCGCCGCTGCGATCCTCATTTTTGTCGTTGAGCTGCTCTTTTCTCCATGTCTTCTGTTCCTTCTCCTCTTCCCGCCTGCGTCAACTTCCCTTTGGCGGAATTGTACGAATCGGAGTCAGCTAAATTCGGAGAGACAGCACCGGATGCATGACAGAGGTATGTACATCCTTCTTCTGCAGGGTTACACTGTGCCTTGATATCTTTTCTTCAGAGGACGCTGAACGCGCAGTAGTAGACTTCCACTCTGAAAGGATCGACTCTGAAAACATCACCTGGGTCAAGAACTTTGAGCCCTCCTTTGGCTCTTCCCCACTGTATGTTTTCACTATGCCCAGCCTCCCATTCACTGACGCCCTACACGCCATATGAAGGCCTAAAACCTCATTTCAACAATGGCATCATCGTCGAATCACTATGGGATTTGGCGTGTGCAACCAGGTGACCAAAATCTGTCCCTATTGTGCTTCCCTTTCAACTCCCCTTCTTCTAGGTCACTTCCGCTTGCTACCGATTTCTGTTTTCTTCTGCAGTACAGATGCATTGACTGTGTGTCCACTTTCATCATTTCTGGCTTCCAAATTTCTGCTAACATACTTTCTCCAAAATATATGCTCAAAATCTACGACTCTACCCTTCTCGTCGATGGCGCTTGGACTCAGCTGTTGAATGGTGGAATCTCGGGGCATGGGGGGAGCGGCAGCAAGTATGGACACAATTTAGCACACAGTTGATAGTCGCCTGTATATTTTCTAATACATTTATTCCGCTTTATATGGCTCGATGGTGAATACAGCGGAGCTCGATACTGCTCGATGTATTGCAACAAAATTGTCGAGCCAAATCAAGCAATCGGCCATTTCTCGAGCCACATAGGGGTGGCTCGATGTGGCTGCCTCCAGCTCGATCCGGCTCGTTTCTAGCTCGATCTGGCTGCCTGGTGTTTTCACTGGGGTTGACGGTGTGCAAGACTCTACGGCGGGCAACCCGTTTGATTCGGGGCTGAGCCATACATATGGCAGAGAGTGCTGTTTTTAGACTCTCTTTTACCATTTTACCTGCAGCACAGCCATTTGATTCTGACTGGAGACCTAGACTCCGCAGCTTGGACCCTCACGCGTTGAGGTTGGGTCAGTGGACATAGATCTACGGTACGGAAGTACTGGGATTTTCATTCAAATCGACAGTCACGCATCATGTACCCCCCTGTTGAGGACGAATTCTGGTCGTGGTCATGCATCACGGAGGGGTTTGTTGAACCCTTTAAGGCATGTTACCTCCCCCCCCCCCCCCCAGTGGCAAAAAAAGTTAAATTTTCCATGGAGCTGTCAAAATTTTGGAGGTGTCATGCGAAAATTCGGCTGCTGTTGGGATGTCGAACTGGTCAATCGGGTCACGCATCACACCCCCTGTCGATTTGAATGAAAAACCCCAGTATGGTGAAATAAAAAATAAAAACCAACCAGTATAAGGAATGCACTAAAACAGGCAGCATCCGGGGTGCCAAGTTTCAGTGAAGCACCTGTTCAATTTGGGCCTGAACCGTTGGTTGGTGGCATACAAGACAAGGGTGTAAGGTTAGGGTTCGCAGACAGCCACATCTGCCCTTCCTTTCCCATCACCTCCGCCGCCCTCTACTACTATTAAGTAGTACTTACTAGCCTCAGAAATGAGTATCGCTGAAACGGTGCACTTCTTATATGACTAGGAATAGCTAATTGATAGGTATTGCGAACAAACACCCAAAACAACCAACCACAACCAATCTACCTCCAAAGATCCAAGTGCTTCTCTTTGTGAGTTCGGGTCCGGCCCGTAGTATGCGACCAGCAGGCTTGAACAAACACAAGTTTGATTTATAGGCTTCTAACAACACACTCTACAACGTACTAGCAATATGCAACCGCCAACAACAACACTGCTAGGAACCTAGGAATGGTCCGGGGGGTGTGTTTATATGGGGGGTGGATACAAGATGGCTGGACCGTTAGGTCGAGAACACCAGGGCAGAGTATGTAGGTTTGTGAAAATCCTCGCTAAGGGCGCACCCAAAGACTACTGAGGCTAACAACAAGGGACTTCAATCCTCAAACGGCAAGGCAAGTTGGGGGTTTCCCAGAAGAGTCCTTGAACCGTCGACCTATTCCTTAACCATGAACAGGAACCTTTCCGCTTTTTATCGGCACTAGCTCACTACAAGCGTCCAGCTAGCGACCCAACACACTACGACAGAGCTTCCATCTATATCGGGGTGAAGGCGAAGTAACTGACAAGTTATAGCCAAACTAGAGGTGGGGGGCACCTAGTCCGTCTTCTTCTTAGTGGGCTCAAGCCAACACACAATCCACCTAGCAAGCGATCCAACACACTACGGCAGAGCTTCCGTCTTGTCGGGGTGAAGGCAAAGTCACTAGCGCAAACTGCAGCTGGGTCTCGAAGAGAACACCCTTATTTTATATGTGGAGGTCTAGGACCAAACCCTCAACTTAGTCACTCGATGTTTCCAGAGTCCACAGTCTACTGATTCCAATATAAAGACTACTACAAGTGAAGTTCGGTATCAACCTCCACTAGCAGCCTGAGAGCACCAGCACCAGCTTTGTCCAAAGTCTGGGGCGTAATGTTCTTAGACCCTAGTCTGCTCTGCGCTCCCTTTTATACTACTAGGTTCAAGATACATGTGAAAAGCGAGCTGAATAATACAATAAGCAATATTAGATGAAGAGAAATATGGTCAGCCAATGAGACGACTGCCGTTTGGTTTTGGGACAGGTTTGGTATACGCCAGGTCAGCCTCGCTGACCGGCTAGTGTCCAACCGTGGGTATATCAACTGATCCTCAGCCCTCCGTCTATGCCGAGCACCACTTCCGGACCAACCGGCGAAGTAACCGGTGGTCCAGGTCATCTCTACTCTGTCAGAGCGTCGATCTATTACATCTAGGCGACGCAGTGTTGCGACCGACATCAAATGGTCATAGTTCGTTTGTCAGGATGTCGATCAACCCTCCAGTCATCGGTGCAGACTGTATGATCGTCCCTAGCTCCGTTCCAATAGCCTGCTTGCTATTCCGTTCGTCCTAGCTGCCCAGATCGGGCACTAGCCTCGTGTTGTCTCATCTCTGGTGTCGTGTTATGTCTTTGTCAAAGCCCTAGCCGGTCGCTAGTCAGGTCATTCCGCCTATCGCCGTCGAGTTGCTTATCTAGAGATTAGATAGTACCACCGGATCTTGCGCCGAGCTTCCTAGCTCAAGGCGCCGTCCCCTAGTTGCACTTCCATCGTAGATATCCGTCTGCTAGATCCTCGCTAGCTCCTTCGCAAGCCATCTCTGGACTACTAGAGTCTCCTAGGTCATGTCTCATGAATGTATAGGCGGTGGTTTAATCCCTGGTTGTTTATACACTCGACTAGCAGCTAGCGCGTCACACTAGTGTAGCCTCGTGCTACAGTCAGCAGTTAGGGCTCACTCTGACTCTCCTTTATATCACCTAACAAGTGGTCTGTGTACTAGCTAGGATGCTAGTAACAACAGAAGTGCTAGTTGCTTCCCGTTGTATAAATACTGGTCATAGGAAATCGCAAAAATAGCCCTAGATGCCGCGCATTTATGTTATGCCGTTTCATCGCCACCGGTGCCGACTGGGATTAAGCCTCAGCTTTCACAGGTCCCTTTCCCTTCCCGAAACCTGGTGCCTATTGGGCAGAATTAATTCACAGACATCTGTGATTTGACAGCGCCACCCCCCGCTGCAAGATTGTGGTTCCTGTCTTGTATGACTGAGAAGACAATGACGATGTCGATGTAGACGAGGATGGCTTGGGAATGGGAATGGGAATGGGCATTAGCCAGATAACCAGCTGCGGGTGTGGATCTTTTGTCTTCCTTGCTTACTTTCTCGTGTGGCGCTCACACCTTCCCCTTGCTGCGCCCCATCCATACTCCTTCCGCGCCCCTGGCCGCTGTGCTTTAGCCCACCATGCGCATCGTCAAGTGGCCAGCGTGTCGCCGCCCGCCGCACTGGGGGACAGCCTCGAGGAAAGGGTCGTGGGAGCACCTATTTGGGGATGCGGTGAAACGGTGCACTAGGATGCGGCCGTGAAATCTAATGAAATCAACACTGAAGGCGGCAGTCTCACTTCTATTAACAAGTCTTAACCTGGAGGCCTAAAGCGCTGCTACAGGAGACAAGTTGAATAAGTTGAACGAAGGTTCTTATATCAATGCAGTGGTAGTCTTTTCGACATCCCGTATCTTTTAATCTTTTCTGTGCGTCTTCAAATCTGTCTGATATCTTTTCACAAATCTAGAGTCTACTATATTGCCCGTATATCTTGGGTGGCTAATACAGAGTACACAGCTGGCTTTTATACATTTCAGAGAGAAGTAAAGGAGATAGACAGAATGAATAGGAACAATAAAGGGTGGGAGCCCGAGTAGTGAATGGCCAATGGCATAGAAGACATTCTCAACCATGGGTATTATGACCTGCTACTGGGGCTAGTCCACATGTATTTCTCTAGCACACCATAAGACGTGCTTAGTTGTCTTGGTTTCCATCTTTCTGACTGAGCAAGTCAGTCTTTTAGTCATTGCTGACTGGTCAAGTCAGTCTTAGTCAATTCCTATCCAACTTCTGTATCAGTCCTGTACTTCACAAGCTCAGTGGAACTCATAGTACATATCAAACGGATTGACAATAGAGCACGGCACTATACTGGTAGAACAGTATAATGACTAGTGGAATATAGCGCGGTGCTATTCTGTAGTGCCAATCCTCATCAATCATATCAGTAAATCCTTGATGCGAGGCCCGCATCTTTCTAACGGTCGGATCTGCCCGAGTGACCACAGTGATGGTTAACTCAGTAACATGTCTTCATCCTAATCTAATCGGTTGGTCTTATACACAAATGGCACGGCGCTATATCTCTGCCGGCCCTAATGTGGTTGTACCAATCCTGACTTCGTATATCTTGTTTTAATAGTCATCAGACTATTCAGAGGCCGTTGAAGTGGCAAGTCAATAATTCTGAGTAATTCCCTGATGTTTCACCTCCAGCGCATAAGATAATGGTTTACCGCCACCATCGATAGCTTAGTGTAGAATATCATAGTCAGGATGTAACAGCCTTTTGGGCTGCCTTGTCAAGTCTACTCAATCCTTCATAGTTGATTTGTTACACTGACTTTCGGCCATCAATAGTGTAGCCTACCACCCAGAGAGGGTGTACGCTCGTAATCTAATGCCTCACTTCTGCCCGCTAATAGGTTCAAAATGAAATAAAAACTGGTGTTTTCATGGATGTTTTGGTACACACCCTATCAGCGGGTGACGTAGCGGGGGGTGAGAGGGATCGGTGAAACGGCGTAACATAAATGCGCGGCATCTAGGGCTAATTTTGCGATTTCCTATGACCAGTATTTATACAACGGGAAGCAACTAGCACTTCTGTTGTTACTAGCATACCAGCTAGTACACAGACCACTTGTTAGGTGATATAAAGGAGAGTCAGGGCGAGCCCTAACTGCTGACTGTAGCACGAGGCTGCACTAGTGTGACGCGCTAGCTGCTAGCTGAGTGTACAAACAACCAGGGATTAAACTACTGCCTATACATTCATGAGACATGACCTAGGAGACTCTAGTAGTCCAGAGATGACTTGGAACGGAGCTAGCGAAGGTCTAGCAGATGGATATCTATGATGGGAGTACAGCTAGGGAGCTACGCCTTGAGCTAGGAAGCTCAGCGCAGTAACCGGTGGTACTATCTAATCTCTAGATAAGCGACTAGATGGTGCTAGGTGGAATAACCCTACTAGCGACCGGCTAGGGCTTTGACAAAGACATACCACGACATACGAGATGAGGCAGCACGCGGCTAGTGCCCGATCTGGGCAGCTAGGGCGAAGGGGAATAGCCAGTCAGCTATTGGAACGGAGCTAGGGACGATTGTACAGCCTGTACCGATGACCGGAGGGTGGATCGATGTTCTGACCAACGAGCTATGACCATTTGATGTCAGTCGCAACACTGCGTCGCCTAGATGTGATAGATCGACGCTCTGACAGAGTAGAGATGACCTAGACCACCGGCTACATCGCCCGTTGGTCCGGAAGGGGTGCTCGGCATAGACGGAGGGCTGAGGATCCATTGATATACCCATGGTTGAACACTAGCCAGTCAGTGAGGCTGACCTGGCATATACCAAACAGTCCCAAAACCAAACAGCAGTCGTCTCATTGGCTGATCGTATTTCTTATCGTCTAATATTGCTTATTGTATTATTCAGCTCACTTTCACATGTAACTCACACCTAGTAGTATAAAAGGGAGCACAGGACAGACTAGGGTCTAAGAACATTACGCCCCAGACTTTGGACAACGCTGGTGCTAGTGGACTCAGGCTGCTAGTGGAGGTTGATACCGAACTTCACTTGTAGTAGTCTTTATATTGGAATCAGTAACTGTGGACTCTGGAAACATCGAGTGACTAAGTTGAGGTTTTTGTGTTGTTGGTCCTAGACCTCCACATATAAAACAAGGGTGTTCTCTTCGAAACCCAACTGCAGTTTGCGCTAGTGACTTTGCCTTCACCCCAATAAGACGGAAGCTCTGTCGTAGTGTGTTGGATCACTTGCTAGGTGGATTGTGTGTTGACTTGAGCCCACTAAGAAGAAGACGGACTAGGTGCCCCCACCTCTAGTTTGGCTATAACTTGTCGGTTACTTCGCCTTCACCCCAATATAGATGGAAGCTCTGTCATAGTGTGTTGGGTCGCTAGCTGGATGCTTGTAGTGAACTAGTGCCGATAAAAACGGAAAGGTTCCTGTTCTTGGTTAAGGAATAGGTCGGCGGTCAAGGAGAGTCTTGCCGTCTGAGGATTGAAGTCCCTTTGTTGTTAGCCTCAGTAGTCTTTGGGGCTGCCCTTAGCGAGGATTTTCACAAACCTACATACTCTGCCCTGGTGTTCTCGACCTAGCGGTCCAGCCATCTTGTATCCACCCCATATAAACACACCCCCGGACCATCCCTAGGTTCCTAGCAGTGTTGTTGTTGGCAGTTGCATATTGCTAGTACGTTGTAGAGTGTGTTGTTAGAGGCCTATAAATCAAACTTGTGTTTGTTCAAACCTGCTGGTCGCATACTACGGCCCGGACCCGAACTCACAAAGAGAAGCACTTAGATCTTTGGAGGTAGATTGGTTGTGGTTGGTTGTTTTGGGTGTTTGTTCGCAATACCTATCAATTAGCTATTCCTAGTCATATAAGAAGTGCACCATTTCATCAGGGTAGGGATAATGGGAGGGAGAAGAAGAGCAACGTCATGTGCAACCCGCATGGCCCTGCACAGTCTCATTCTCATTCTCGGTCCGCCACGTCCCTCGATGCAGCTGCGGATACGCTGAGGGGCTTCGGCGCGCGGAGAAGACCGCCGCCGGGTGCAATTCCGGTGCAGACGTGGCTCATGCATGCATGGATGCGTGTCACTTACCCACCTTTTAATTATCATCTGCTTGCGTCTTCACAACGCCCGCAAATCGCGGCTTCGTCTGCATTGTGTTTGCCACGAGGCCCACCACAATCTGCCGCACAAATGTCTGTGTTCTAGTGGTGGCCTGCACTCCAGAGCGTCTTTTCTTCTCTGACAACGCCATGTTCACCCTTCGATCTGGCCTCTGGCTTCCGTCAGTGCATCATCGATCGCAAATCATGCCTGCCTGCAGAAAAACCTCGTCCCGCTTCATTTCGTTTCAGCTTGCATGTTGTCTCTTCTCGGAAGCAGCCCTCCCAGTACCGCCCACCCCAATCTACACGTGTTTCTTGCCGCTCATCCTCATCCACTGATGTGATGTGACTCGTCCCTCTCTCTTCTCGTCTCGTCTCATCTCTTTTCTTCTCACCCATCTCGCTCGTACCCACGCTGGATGATTTCGGTTCCCGCTTCCCCTCAACGTCATGTTCATCCAACGAACCCTTCGATTCTGGTTCTTTTGTGCCTTCCTCCTGGCTGCGACTCGAACCTTCCTTGTCCCATCCACTCATCACCGTTTCCCTTCTTGCCTTTACCTGCCAAACATATGTTCTTGGGTGTTTTCACCGCGGATGGATGGACCCCCTCAAGCCACGCAGGTCGTATCAGACTCAGCTTCACATTACGCTGTTTTGTTTGTCTCCTGGCTAGGTCAGCACTCAGATTCCGGTCCGGTCCCGATTTCGGTGTTCCAGGGTGTTCCGCGCTGTGCCTTCTTCCACCAGGCTAGCTTGTATAGTCGCTGACGTCCTCTCCGTGTGGCTGCGGCTGGCCGGGCTCCTTCAGATAGGGTTTGGGTCGACCTGTAAGCTGTACTTAACTTATCCACGCAGACTGTACTCTCGATCTAATCCCAAGCTCATTCCCAGCCCGATGCCAGTACCAGTCTGGTGTACATCTTCCTTTCGCACGGCACGCTTGTATACTCGCTGATCAACGAACATGCCGTTTGAGCGAGTGTTGTTCCAGCTTCGAGCTTAGCATTCGAGTGTACAATATCGATATCCCCAATCAATCCCTTTCACGTGGGCTTGCATGCTCTCACGCCGCTTTGCCCCACGTTACGCACGGCTGGAGTTTGGGGGAATTGGAATTGGAACCGGTTAGCAAGATGGTGAGTTGAGCCTTCTATGTAGCAGCCCCTCCGTCTCAGTTGTGACTCGGCACTTTTATGTCTGATGTGCTCCCCCAGATGCCTGGGGGGAGTTCGGAGTTTGGAATTGGTTCGGTGTCGGGTGGGGTCTATACCACCCCCGCCACCCCGCCAGGTCGGCTAATTCGGAAAAAGTTTGCCACAGCGATTAGTTTTTTGTGCCAAGTTCGTCGGTCCCGGGGTTTTGGTGGTGTTTCTCGTTTCAGCATTAATTTTTGTCACTTCGTTGAATCTACTCACTGTGCACCGGGAAGCGGGTGTTTTTTCCCTCTAACCACCATTGTTGCTCTCAACTGACCTGTCCTCTCCCCCCACCACTGTCGCCACACTGTTTACCTCAATGGTCAAGCTTGAGCCGCAAGGGGATCCCTCCATCCCAACCCACCAGTGGCCACAGGATCCTCGGTAGAGGCGGGAGCCACTGGGGTGGAATCAGAACTGTTGTGCCCGTCCAGTGAGTAGCTCTCAAGTTTCAGGCTCTATCGGGCAGTTACTCACTTGCTATGAATCTATTGTGCACAAATATGATCCTGGGAGTAAGCCAACTGCCCTCCCTACCTTTCCTCGGTTTTTTGAACTGGACTTGAGCTGGACATCAATTCTGAACATGCTAAAGGCTGATACCCAGCGTATAACCCTGTCACAATATACATGTCGTTTCCACACCTGTGGCATTCACTATTTGAACCAGGAATCCTTCTAGCCCGCCCGTTTTAATGCCTGAAATCAGCTCAATCTTGCAAGGGGGAAGGAATAATATTATGGTGATTCCCTACCAGTAGTAACATGCTGTTTATTCCCTCCGTTTGTTCCACCATGCTTGCGTAGGTCAGTTGATTTTGAATTAAACACCCTCAGACTCTTCCGAAGCGGATTGCAGAGATATGCTATATCATCTGGACTGACAAAGTTTCCATGAAGGTTAACAAATATAATGACCTTTCATCACTCTCATGGTGGTGATCGATGTGCTCTGAACCTATCAAGAAAACACCAACCAAAACCAAACCTACACACAGAAGTGCGTTGGAACAGAACAGAAGTGCTTGAAATGTGCACAGACGAGTATCAGACCCTGGTACAGGGCCTTATAAAAGGTTGCAGGGAATGGAATAGACCTCGGAAATGAAGAGAGAGTGTTGTATTGTTTATAGAAGTCCTTGGAACGAAGTCTAAGTACTTAAGCCTTGTTCTGAGTGAACCGGAATGGATCCGGAACAGACAGGAAAGCTAGTGGAATGCGCCGAGATTGTCGATGCGTATGGAACCCTTGCTGTGCAAGTGTTCAGCCTTGAGCTGAGTGAACCGGAACAACACCAGAACAGACAGGAAAGCTAGTGGAACGCGCCGAGATTGTCAATGTGTATGGAACCCTTGTTCAGCCTTGAGCTGAGTGAACCAGAATGACACCAGAACAGACAGGAAAGCGAGTGTAACACAACGGGGGTTCAATGCAAATGGAACCCTTGCTGTGCAAGTGTTCAGGCTAGATCTGAGTGAACGAGGGTAGACCTGAACAGACAGGAAGCACAGAGCGTGATGATGTAAAGCTTCTCAGCTATGAAACAAACGAGAACGAGTTGCTGGGGTTCTCCAAAGCAAGGTGGATGCCAATTCCAAGCGTAGACAGTAACAGACAGTAGTGGGTTCCAATCCCAAGCATAAATACAGTAGTGGGTTCTGATCCCAAGCTCTTTAACAGTAGTGGGTTCCGTTCCCAAGCTCCAACATCCAAACAATCCCAATATCCAAGTGCAGGCTCAGCACAATCCCAACATTTCCAGTCACTTTCAGACTCTTCCAGACAACGGCAAGTCGGTTTCCAAAGATTCCGAACACACAGAACAAAGATCCCGAGCCAAGGTGAATTCTAAGAGACACCTTGTTCGAACTCCCCGGTCTCTACCCGTTTCGCAAGTGTTGCCGCCTACTAGCCGTGGGGTGATTCCGTGAGCTCATCCAAGATTCCCCTGCTACTTTGATACAAAGCCCTGAAACACATGGAAACATCCGAGAATAAGTAAGTATGAGTAAAATAGTCCGTTTATCCGTCCGACTTCTGTGTATCCGTTGTAAGAATGGGTATCTGAGTCCTTCTATTGGCTGCCCATATTGAGCACGCCATCCTGGTGCGATCCTGTGCACATGTACAGTTGGTAAGACTGTGCCCAGCCCATCACAACCAACATCCTATGCTGATCCCGACTTGATAGTCCATTCCCTCTAATGCCAGTGCCTTCCCATCTACCGGAACGTCTGGAACCGAAGCTCCCAGTCCGTAGCTCTTCAGGGATACCACATTCAAAGTACTTCCCCGTATGGGTACTTGTTCCAAGAGCCGACGAGTGTAGGTCCAAGTGATCGGACCCTCACTTAGTGACCATCCCATATCTGGAAGGCCCAGGACGGCGTGGAACCATCAAGATGTGATGTTCCCAGCCCCTTCCAGTGATCATCTGATCAGAACACAATACGCGTCCAGTGTCCAATACACCACAACAGGATTTCCAGTCTGTCCCTGTCTAGTTCTGTGAGCAGGAATAGAGTAGACTTCATGTTCCACTTGTTCAGTTGGGCTACACATCTCCTTCAGGTTTTGGAGCGAGCACATGCCAATGGTTCCAGAGTGTTCCTCCCCGTTCCTATCCGTTACTCAGTGGTTCCTGCCCAGCCAGCTACTTGGGAACCTCAGTACTGATGCTTCTGGAGCGTAGCCCAGCACATGTCTTGTCATGAAAACACGAAAAAGCAAAGATTTCATGGGTGGACAAATCCTGTGCTTATCAGCGGACTGACGAACTTTCCACAAAATAAATAGCTGTGACGAACTTTCTCTGAAATAGCCAACCTGACAAGGGTGGCACGGACTCCATTTTTTTCTATGCAGAGAGGCCTTCCACCAACTCCAATTCCGCTCTCCAGGGCTCCACGACTACACGACTACTCCGCAAATGTCACAGTCGACAGTAAGATCATCTCCCTTGGGTTGTGGGATACTATTGGCCAGGAGGACCACGACCGGCTCCGTCCATTGGTGTACGCCCAGACAGATGTTTTCCGGATTTGTTTCTCGCTCATCAACCCCCTGAGCTACGAGAATGTCAGGACTAAAGTATGTCTTTATTGCAACTGCTCATCCATGATCTCCTCTCATGTTGTTAGTGGTGTCCTGAGATTTCTCATCATGCACCATCAACGCTCATCATCCTGGTCGGCACGAAGCTCGATTTATGTGAAGACCAGGTCACCATTGAGAAGCTGCGAGACCAGTGAGCAATCTGAAAAGAGTTTGATGCATTCGATGCTGAATAAATCATGTGTCGCTAGGGGTAAGGCCCCTATTCAATACCAACAGGGTGTCAAAATACAGAGAGATATCGGAGCTGTTAAATACTTCGAGTGTTCAGTGCTGACACAGAAGGGGCTGAATGTATGTTTCTCTCCATGGCCTCCCGCACAATACTCATCACTGGCCAGACTGTATTTGATGAAGTGATCCGGACAGTCGGCGAGTGTTTCATTGCGGTCAGTGTTTTGATTCTGACAGCCTGACCTGCAGTAAACCCGATCATCTGCAGCAGAAAATCTAGGAGTCCATGCATCATTGCGTAGAGATGACGGGGATGGCTATGGATAGGGCTTGACACCACGAGGAGGCTTAATACCAAATATACGATGCCAATTCTTTTTATGTTGTGGGACATGTCTCACGAACTAGGACTCACCTGCAAGAACCTGGTGGTGGACAGGCACTGGGTGCTTTGCTGTTGTTGTCATTGGCAAGCTTAGAGGAAGGGTTTCTATTCCGACGACCTTTGGGCTTGGGTTCAGGCAGGGGAAGTGGAGAATCTTAGATGGCACATTGGGTCACAAATGTGATGTTTTATGCTGACCTGAGCTAACACGAACATTGCGAAAGGATTGTGATGGATTCTGCCATTGGGTGTGCAGGTATATGATTGTTTCTACAAGTAGCAGCAGTGGCCAGGCTTTAAAGCTTGAAGAGAGAGTGAAAGTGATGACACAAGAACAGATTCGGGCCGAGCTGTCCGAGTCCGACGGGTATCAAACACCAGATTTAGCGATGGAACGAAGACGGAAACATTGCGCAACACCTCCCTGTCCAGTATTTATTCAGTGAGCAAGTGTTCAGTGTTGGGGAAAATTAACTGTTTAACCGTTTGTTTATAAAGCTGGTAAGGCCGACGAGTGGCAGAGCCTGCTACCACCGCTTGTATGCTTCCGGATTGCCGATCTCAGCTTGAATCACACATTCCGGGTACCAGATACGGAGATATTCAGAGCAGAGGATATATGTACCAGGTTTTCGGTCGACAATTGCTTGTCCGTTGCATCAAGAATCATGTTTTACACCGCTTTGGACATATCTGCGGCAGTTTCGAAGTCTTGACAGAGGGCATGGCACGCAGAACGGTCGGGACGTGGAGATGTGGACACATCCACTGCGCGGTCAGCACAAGATCCGGTTGTGATATGGTGGAGGAGCACACACCGGCATTGGATCGAATGTAAATTTGTGTAAGGAATGGCGTGCAGATTGAGTGCCTGCCGAATTGTGAGGAGATCAGCATTGAATACCAAAATTCGAGAACGGGTAACATGATGACCAAGGAATATGTCACGAATAATATTCATGGAGTTTACAGGTGTCATTGGAATAGCAGGATGCAACGAGGAAGATGTAGAGGGGCATGAGCAGCTCAAAGGATTCCAACAAGCACATAAAGGGCCTGGGGCTTCAATTAACGGCAGCTATAATTTCGCATAAGATATATTATCGACGTACCATTGCATTGGGTGTTAGCCGTATCACCGTCAAATTGACCATCAACATCCATATCGGAAGGGCCAGATGCGCCGGGGAGAATAACCGCAGCACTGGACGATTTCCCCGGGCAGACGATGCTAGATGTCAGGACAAATGTTGCATGCGGAATGGTCTCTCAACAGAAAAACAACCAATCCCACCCAAGAACGAGGTCATAGGGGAGCTCCGAGCAGACTGAGAGCTCGGTATTAATTGAGCAAACGGTTGTCGCCAGATGGTAGAGTGAGAATGCCAGAAGCAACGGAATGGAGTGCTGGAATCCCGTTGGACAAGACCCAGTCAAGAGTTATTAGAGACTTTTCAGCCATTGCATCGACAGAAACAGAAAGCGGTATGGTGCAGAATGTCAGAGAGGGAGACATTGTGGGGAGAGAGAAGGGGCGAGCAACAAGACTAGACAAGTGGCGACACGAGTGAGACTCAGTGAGTAGGGTCTCAGCGAGACAAAAGCCGAAATCGATCGGCAGATGACTCAGACAATAGGCTCCGCGGCTCCGACAATATGACAGGTCTTACGTGAAAACAAACGACAAATTGTGATTTACTGCAAGAAATTTTAAATCGGGCTCTCTAAGACCCTTACCTTACGGTAGCGGGAATTTTGTTTACGGCTTACAGGGTCCCTCAAACTAAACAAAAAATTAAATGGTAAAAACCATTTAAAACCGTTTAAAAACGGAAATAGTTGGAGCCTCGGGCCGGAGGGGCGATCAAAGTTAAAGTTAGTTCCAATGAGTTACTTTTTTCACTCTCCATTCAAGGATATACTAAGGCTGTGCACCTCGCGTTCCAATATCTTGTCAAATTTGCCTGAGTCTGTGAAAAGTAACTTATGAAAAGTAACTGGTGCGGAACTTGCCCCTTTTGGCAGGCGCGCCGCAAGTTAGCTTAAGTTTTCCCATGGGCTGCAAATCCAACTTGTACTAACTTGGCAGGTTACCAACTTGTATTGCCTTCAAGTCTTCTGAAAGACCCTTTTAAATTTATTCTATCTTCCTCTACTTCTATATTAGCAAGAATATACATCTGTAAGAGCACCGCATGTCCCACCATAGAGTAACTACTAGAAACTGGTGCCCAACTGCTCACAGGGTCAACCTGACTCAATCAGTATCTTTGATATACTGGATATATGCTCTCTTCCTCATGTATGTTCCATCTACAGGCCAAGTGTGGTCAGAAAATAGATAGGAGATGGACCACGGAATGTGTCGGAAAATGTTATATACTTTTCATGTCAGTCTCACCTCAACTTAAATGACCTTCAAAACATGCTACCCGTTCAACTGTTGTCTTTTACCTATAAGTTAAGAAGTGAACCGAAGGTAGCACAAGTCAAGTGTGAGCAACTAACTTGCCCGCCAAGTTAGATCAAAGTAACACGAACAAATTAACTTAGATGCCATCAGTTACCACCAGTTTTGTCTGTTTCTCCAAGTTAAACAACCCTGTTCTCTTCAAACACTCCATTCATCGAGCTGAACTGCAAGATGCTAAGTTAATTCAAGGTAGCCAAAGCTAACTTAAGCGAACTTGTGGGCCAAGTTAGATCAAGTAACATGACCAAACTAACTTATGCCATCAGATGGCATCAATCCTCAGCCAAAATCAACTTGTATGATCAATTCATGCAAATTAGCATCTCCCAAGCCTCAAGACATTCAAAGACTCAAACTGAGAGTATTCAATGATTGAATAACATCTGCACATCAAGTCAGGTAATATTTTGAGCTGAACATTGGCTGGATTTGATTTTTGGGGCACTACACATGTTCGGAGATGCAATCCAGGTACAGCTGTCATTGGGGGAACACCTCACATGAAAAGGTTAGGTCTGATGTTTGAGAGGTCATACACTCAAGGAAATCCCACATGCCCTTGATCATCCAAAGTCAAAAGCAAGTTAGTTCAACTTTGGGGCAAAACAGCCAGTGTACTTAGAACGGGCATTGTATAAGTACCCATGTTGCCTAGATCTGACGTACAAATAATATCTTTGCAAAATGAACTCAGCCTCGATGTCTTACACCTCCAATGCATCTCTTTGCCAGCTTGAACTTACTCCCAGCAGAATATTAGTCACGACAACATGGATCATTGCCTCAAAGCATCATAAGACTGCAAGAGACTCATATTTGAGGTGATATTAGGTGCTAGGATGGCACCCCATAGGCACCGGGATGAAAGAACCATTAACATGTAACTTACTTAAGTTAACTTATTTGTGTGGAACTTGTACTTATGCGGAACTGTGTGGGTAAATTTAACTTGCCCCGCCACAAGTTAGCTACAACTTACTTGTGACAGGGCAAGTTAGTTTACATAAGTTACTTGTGCCACCATCCATTTGCCATTACTGGGGTTTTTCGTTCAAATCGACAGTCACCGGTCATGCACCCCTCTGTTAATGTCGAACTTCGGTTGCAGTCACGGATCACGGCGGTCCTTGTCGAACCTGCTGCTGGTCACGGTGCGTCCAAAATCACCTGAAAAATGCAAAAAAAGCGAAAATTTCCGTGGGATTTGTCGAAAATTTTGGGGGGTGTTGCACTAGTCTGTTAGTTACCGTGCCTTGATTACCGTTACTCGACCTTATTATGTAAGCTTTCTGTTTTGGGATCTAATTGGTGACGCGCGAGACTTCAAAGGACGCATTTTGAACCATGGAGACACATAACATCAGGAAAATGTTTTCTGAGCTGGCGCATCTGGCACCAGCTCTATCAGCACTGTCAGCTCGCCAGAACCGCATCTGGCACCAGACATGACATAAAAAAGATAGCTGACGCCAGCGTCTGTTCTGGCACCATTTTTTTGGCTTCTGGCGCCAGAATGTACGCCATAAAACCTGCCAGAATGCACCAGGACTCATTTCATCTTGCCACAGGCCTTGTTTTAGAAATTATATATTGCATATAAACTAATAACATAGAGCTGTACAGACTCTAACAAACCAGGTAACGATGCAAGCGAGGCGGTAGATCACTACAGAAACAGGACATTAGTGCATGAAACAAAGGAGAAACAAATATACAGACCAATCAACCCACGACATCAAAATCGCCCCATGGGCACCGCAAGACAGAGTGGGTTAATGCACCAATGAAAACACTATCGAACGGTCAAGAAATACCTGGTGGGAAAAAAGATGTGCACGGTGGGGGTGTGCATTGATGACTACAAGTGCGAGCACACAAGTTGATTGCAAGCCCGGGTATATGTGGCACCTGTCAGCTAGCATCCAGGAGGGAGGAGATATAGTGAGGCTTACCGCATTGTCGCGAGACTCATGAGAGCCCCAACAATCTTCAGAGACAGGGCCGAGGCATTGGACGTTCGGACCGGTTCCAGAGGCCTTTGAGGAACACTTGTAATCGCATTGTGAAGCGCTTGACATTGGGGGCGTTTGAAGCATAACAACTTGAGTGACCAAGGCTCGAGTCCTGAGTGCTTGAGACTGAAGCTTGCAGCTCGAGGCTTTGAAGGCTTGAAGAGCTCCTCCAAGGGCTGACATGACAGCATCGAAGCTCCGCCAGAGCGCTTGACGACTTGCAAGTTTGGTGGAGCTTGCAGCTTTGAGATCTTGAGGCTTGGTATATAGCTCGATGTTAATGAAGATTTGAAGAGATTCTCCGGGGCAGGCAAGGCGGAGAGCAGAGACGAGGTGGTGGGGGGAAAGAGAAAGAAATGTGTGACATGGCATGCCAATGTGATCCATCAATCCCCGGTTGCGTGATTGATGGATCGGAGTTTGAATGACCTAAAAGATCTTCGTCAATTCACCAATTCCCCGCCGTCACGATCGCACTGCACACACAAATTGTCTCCTGATTCATAGCCTCATGTCACCACGGCAATGTACGGGACCGTCCCTGAGCTCACGCTGCCAGGAGAAAACTATTTTCCTGATGAAAACTTGGTGCAAAGCACTCTCAGGTACTTACATAAAACTTTGTTACTTGAAGAAATAACCCTCGATACTCTCTGTCTGTCGAGTCTATACTAGAAGAATGGGAGTGGGACTCGCCCATTTCCTTTTCGGGAAGCGAGTCCCATTCTTGATCCCATCAACAATGGGACTCGCTGAAGAAATGGGACTGGGGAGACCGCCGCCAATCACATAGTGACCCGCTGTCACGCAGTCCCAAGGTTCTTGAGGCGGCACAAATGCACGTAATGATCTGATGCCGATACCCAGCAATATTCGGCACCCACTCAGCTGCTCAAGTTGCAAGTGGAATATTTAAACAGGAAAGTATCTAGATAGTACAATTGAAGAAAATATTAATGTTGCTGTACAGAAGTTGAATTCTGCTTGTACCCTGACCCTTTTAATCAACTCCTCAGTTTCTATGAAATGATGCCAGATAAGCAGGCTTCAGAGGTTTGTACCGACCCTTAGCTCACCATAACCCCTTTTTAGTTGGCCTTGCCTCTGCTGCATCGGCAGCGCGAGTGGACTGGGTGTGTCGATGTTCCCAACAAGGATGTTGTGTTCGCTGAAGCTCAGATCAATGTTCCGTGGGGCAATCATTTCATCTGAACCCTCAGCATTTGGGATCAATTCTTCGGGTTTGGAGGGCGAGGGTGAAGGCGTCACATGAGGAGGGGGGGAGGGGAGGTAGTTTTTGGGATGCCCTTCCAAGATTCCAGTTCTCCTGTGAACCAAGAAAATTCAGTATGTGAATATCTGTATAGTTTGAGACATACACGGTCCGATATATTCAAGCTGATCAGGAATTACAGGACTAGGACTCATGGGAGGGCTCACGAGATGTGCCGGAGTTCCCAGGGGATTTCAACACTCAATTTGGCCCAGCAGCAGACAATGACCTTGGCAACTTGCCCACACTGCCCATGCCGTCTTCG
The DNA here is from genome assembly GCA_029378375.1 of Mycena olivaceomarginata. Taxonomy (NCBI): domain Eukaryota; kingdom Fungi; phylum Basidiomycota; class Agaricomycetes; order Agaricales; family Mycenaceae; genus Mycena; species Mycena olivaceomarginata. Next base: position 122,608 of record JARKIC010000136.1, on the reverse strand, counting down.
ACTTGCCCACATTGCCCATGCGGTCTTCGCCGCTCCTCTACGAGCCATCTGTGATTTCCACAGAACCGAAACACTAGCTCCGAAGAATAAGTCGCCGAGAGCACCCGAAGTCAATGAAGCTTTAATCATTGAGGGTTCTCAGCCACGAACCAAATCACACCGAGCTCTTGGGGAGCAATAGATATCTTGAAGTTTGTATATATGTCACGAAAATTTGATATTCGCGCTGTTTCACGGTTATTCTACTTTCATAAGTGTTGCACGTGACCGCGTCAAGGAGGCATCTCCTGTGGCGGGTAACAGTTCGGCGCCATCAACTGATGGTACAATGCCGTGTTACAATCAAATGGCCAGTCGCACTTTTTCAAAATAAATTCCACACGGCACACACGCAAAAGTGGGACTGAACAGCGGGAGTGGGACTGGATGAGTCCCACTCCCACTAAAGTTGTATATACTCAGCTGTGCATCCGTTATCGGAAATGGCCGATGTCAATGCCGCGGTATTGATGTACATCAACCGATCACTCCGGTCTTGCCCGCCCATGCCGCCTCATAGCGCCTGAAAGGCTGATCTTGATGTGGAGGGGTCACAGATTCACCGGCAAGCAGACTTGCCGAGTAGCATTTTAGCCGAGTCCCATTGTTGATGGAATCAAGAATGGGACTCGCTTACCGAAAAAGGAAGTGGGTGAGTCCCACTCCCATTCTTCTCGTCAACCCTCCTGTCGAGTTCTGTCCGAGTTGGGGCATCAACCCATCAAATAATGCCGAGCATACACATCTTCGTGTTGACGGCTCTTATAAAGTAGCTCTCTGGTGCGGTGGAATCAATTTAAATCAAACATAATAAAAATGGCATAATATGGTCAGAACCTGCAAGAAACGCGTCAAGAACGTGAACAGACGCGTCCTGGGAAAAGCACGTGAGTTCCCAAAACGGACCGCTTACATAATAACCCTCAGCAATGGTAATCAAGGCGCAGTAACTAACAGACTTCAGAACGAGGTTGTCAGTGCAAGAGACTAGTGTCACACCAAATTTTGGCTGGTGTCGAAATGTCGAACTTGAGGAAAAAAGGGTCACGCGTCACCCCCACTGTCGATTTGAATGAAAAACCCCAGTATGCCTGGCATCATCCCCCCTCCTTTTCGACAGACACTTCTGAACCAATTTACTCTATTCTGCGGTTCAAGCTTCTCAGCAGTCAGTCCTCGAAGACAATGCATTCCTCACATCTGAAATCCTTGTTCGATATTGATGCTATGATCCTCCCGGCCGCAACCGACTCTCGCCCTTTCCGTGGATCTCCTGAGAATAGCCCATTTATCATGCTTGCGGTTGAGCAATCTTATTTGCTTTGGGGCTCCCCTTTCTTAGCCTTTTCGATGGTACTTGGTATAGATCCATCTACTTTGTTCCTCATGTTTCTTCTACCGTGAATAGGTAGGGCTGCCGCCCGTTACCGTAACGGCAACGGCCGTCGATTTGGCGGCCGTTTTTCTGGTTTCCACAGCTCCAACGGGACGGGACGGGTGACGGGACGGCCGTTACAGCCGTAACGACGGGAGGTTGATTCATTTCGCTATTTCACCTCAATTTCATCGATACACCGGCGAATTTCGACTCGGATTCCCCTTATCTTATGGTTTACCACCCATTTCAGCATCTCTTCGTCATTTGCCGGGAAACAACCACCTCAAACTTGTAGTTGAACCTCGGCAATCAGCCTCGGAGCTTGCCGGGCAGCGCAACCAAAGAAATCTACTGCCTGTTTATAACCAACAGCACTTCAATGCAAACAAGAGAGGCATTCAATGGGGGAGCCTGGTAGATATACACATCTGTGCACTGGAAAAACACTAAAATGGGTGTTTTCAAAGTACCTTTGCAAGACCCGTTTCAACGGCCGTCACGGCCGTCGTTCAACGGGCCATTGGAAGGTAGGAAAATTTGCCAGCGGGACGGGAACGGCACCCGTTCGACGGCTGCTGTTGAGCCGTTGCGACGGTCACGGGCGGCAGCCCTATGAATAAGGACTGGTGAATTCTTTTTGAAATTCTCCGCTTCTCCTCTATCTGATTCCTCTGCAACCAATGTTCTCTTGCATTTATAACATACATGAAGTTGAGGACTCAGTCAGCATGGCTATCGTCTGCGTATGAAATTTGACTCTTTATACACCTAATCTCGTCGGTTGATACTGGGTTTGGTCGGTCCCTTTCAAACCACGAACATCTTCCTCTTTACAGGATACACCCTCGGTTGGAGAGTCCATCACTCTGCTCTTCATGCCTTTGACTTTGATCAGACTCAACCATCATCTGTCCCAAATCTTACTCCGCAACTCGGATGCGACACGACGCATATAGTACTACTTGACACATTTCTTTGAGACTAACGAGTCTTCATGGACTCAACACTACTTATTCTGCAGACTGTTTGCAGTCATGGCGAGGATCCTACACAATACTGTAGATAGAGGACAAGCAGGGGAGGAAGGCAATCGATGTACAGATTTGATGATGAAAAGTCTAGGCTGACGTGGTGGCTCGGCCCGTTTAGTCCGGGCAAAGTGAAAGTGACGCCACTGCCGCTCTTTGACGCCCCTTGCCGTGGGGGCGTCAATGGGGCGGCAATGTCATAAATTATTTGGCATGTGCTTGCCCGTAGGAACTTACCATGCACTCTGCTGCACTTCTTACAATACTCACCGTTTATTGGAGCAATAAAAATCCCCGAGATGAAGTTAATTGTGCCAGAATATATCTGGTGGGGGCGTCAGATGGCGGCAAATTGGGGTGTCAAGGGGCGGCAAGGGGGCGTCAAAGGGCGGGCAGTGGGGGCGGCACAGGGCAGCAAGAAGGCGTCACCGGGGGCATTACTTTTGAGGGTGGGGGGCGGCAGTCCAAATATGGGGGCGGCAGTGGGGGGCGTCAGTTCATGTGTGACAGGGCGTCAGTGTGACATGCTGGCGTCCAAGTCGGCATCACTAAGGGTGTCCCTCACAATGGATGGTTTATGACTAAAAGCCAGGCTATGTTGCTTGCTCAAGGTCTTTGATATTCCCTGGGTCAAATACTTATGCATCCTTGTTGCTTTTCTAGTCTTGCTTTTTCAAGTAGAAAATTCCAGTTCAGTGGTTGCTCACTGGTGGCTGTAGGGATCCCCGCCGTACCATATACGGTTAAGGCCATACGAGTTACGGCCATTACGCTGCGTTATCCATCTGTAACCATATCCGTAAAATTGTCTCCTGAACGTCTTACGGTACGGTACGGAGGATTTTACGGGATTTTACAGATATTACAGCCGTAATTCGAATAAAATTTGTTATCGATGTGCCACTGTCTGAGATACGGTGTTTACAATCCTTCAGTGGCCTGGAGAGCATCCTCGTGCACTTTTTGCTTCAGACGGAGATGATGTTTGAGCAACATCAGTGTCCACATGGTTTCCGGCTTCAAACGCGAGCGCCGAAGAGAGAGTGTGTCTCTTCTACGCGAAAAAAACCCATTCAACGGCAACTGCAGAACCTGGGATAGTCATCAGAGCCAGGATAACCGAACCATTGGGGACATAAATACTGAGAATGGACATGATATCGCGCGCTACTAGTAGCCGATACAGGCACGGGGATTCTGCCCTACGGGTGTACCATTGACAAGGTCAGTGTCAAAATATGGACGGGGTGCGTAAAAATAAGCGTCCAATTCGTCCCTTTCAGGCTCGTCATCCGTGGCCCGATCATAAGCAGCGGAAATAATGGCAGCCGGGCGAGCCGAAGAGATATTCGCGGAACCAGCAGTTACAGTGCATGAGGATGGCTGAGGCGACTCCGGATTCTAAGTCCGCGCTGTGAGATCATAGTATGTTGATTCTGTGGAAAAGTGCGGGTAATGTACCCATATCCATTGAGATCCCTGTGGCAAAATGAATATTTGACTGAAATTTGTGGGGCGTCAATGGGGCGGCACTCAATGCGTGACGTGACAAAATTGACGCCCCTCAAAACCAGTGGGGGCGTCAGTGGGGGCAGCAGGGGGGGCGTCACTTGGCGTCACTGGCGTCACTTTCACCGAGCCCGTTTAGTCCGCAGTTGCTTTTTGAACCAGTTCCGCTTGGATAATCCGATTTGGCCCGAATCCTTTGAGGATACACATCTTACACCTACCCAGTATGTACTCATGCAAAATGGATGAAGAAGTTTAAGTTTTGAGGACCCGGAGTTTGTTTCCTAAAGGTAATATTGTTACATCGGGAACATCATAGACATAAGCCAAGAGCCGAGAATGAGCAGGCAGATATCCTAGGTAGTCTCCCTCCTTTTCTCTTGTCTCTTATTTTCGCAACTTGAAAAACTTGAAAAACATGGTGAGATCCGTCATGTACGGCACAGGGGTCCAGTCTGCAACGGCAGCCCGTCCGCCACAACCACCTCCCACGCCTCACTCCCTGGCGTCGTCGGCGCCCAAAACACGCCCCACGGGTCTCTCTGCCTCTTGGTGTGCAGCAGCCGTGGATAGTGATCTCCAAAGAAACTCTGCTGCCACTCCGGCTCCTGCATGTCCGCCTCGTTCATATATGCTCCGCTCCCCGGCGTCAGCTTCCTCCATGCGTCCACAAACGAGTCCAGCCGCGCGTGTGCGGCGTTCACCACGTTTGCCGGTAACACTCGGCCGTCTTTCACTGGGGACGCCGAGTCGAACGCGATAGCGTGCATGAGCGTCTCGCGAAATGCGGGGTTGACTGAGTTGTTAGGGAACCCTGCCACTTCTTCGGTTGGCGCATACGGAATCGCGTTCACCGTGTAGCCGCCGTCCTCGACGGCTGCGCGGATGGACTGCACGGTGGCGTTGAACAGCACGGGGTCTTCCCAGTTGGTGCGAGGGAACAGGGCGTGACGAGAAGCGGTTCTGACCGACAGGGTCGCCCAGGCCGGTCCGTCGAGTGTTGTAGGCCTGGCTTGTAATGGTGGTGGTGTTGGACTGCGTGAGGGGGACGCCGAGTTGGGTCATGGTGCTGAAGAACGGTTCCAAAAAGGCAGTGGCATCTTCGAGTGTCTGTCCGGGGAGGATAAATTCCCCGATCATCTGGAAGAGACCGGGGGCAGGGCCCATGAATGTCGAGGATGGGGGCTCAATGTAACTAAAGCCGATACCGCCGGCGCTGGAGACGGAGCGGCTGAACTGAATCCACTCGCGCACCCCAGACCAGAAGGCTTCCTTGTCGACTGTGATGGCACCCGTGGATGGGTCGATGTTTGGCGAGGAGAAGTTGGCATCGAGGCTGCCAGACCACATGAACTGGGCGGTCTGTAGAGTCAGGGGTGGGAATGCTTTGATAATGGCCGAGGTACGATGCCGTATGTGCTGCCGCCGCCCCCTCGCATCGCGAAAAAGATATCAGCGTTGTTGTCTGTGTCGACTTGGAGGAATCTCCCATCCGCTGTGACGACTTGAAGTTGCAGTGTTGATCGGAGCCCATGCCGTGGTACGAAGTGAGGGAAGAGTGTCCGCCAACAGCTGTGAAGCCACCTAGAATAGCCACGGTGCTCTCACTGCAAGCCTCTGTTAGCCGCCAATCATCATGCGGATGAAGAAACTGACCTCGGGGCAACAATACTGATATTGTTGTCTGCCATGAAGTTGTACACCTGCCACCCTTGCGTCCCTCCCGCAATCCGCGCCGCCGGACCACGATAATTGCTGCCACTGAAGTCTGGTATGAACTTCTGGCCCTGTAGATTGTGCAACCAGACGCTCAAAGCTCCCGCACCGACTGACCGCCCGGCGAAGTCATGGCCGGTATTCTTCACAACAAGCCGAATTTCCTTGTTCCTCGCAAAGTTCACGCCCAACTGCACGTGTTTGACCGTAGTCGCGTTCACGATGTAGACGGGAAACCCGCCCAGCGAGCAGTTGCCAATGGGCGCCTCTGTGATGTTGCACGGCTCGCCCGCAGTCCACGGCTGCACGATGTTGGAAGGGTCGACCACAACACCGCCCGAGTGCCCCGTGGCCTGCACTACTGCTGCACAGGCCGCCTCGTCATAGTGTGGGTCGTTGGGATAGCAGACGGCTCCTTGCGGAACTGTCTTGATGAGGGCGCCGTCCAGTGAGGTATTGAAAGCCGCCCATTCGGCTTCTGTGGGCCAGGCAGCATCCCAGGGGCCGACTTTGCATTCTCTGCTGCTGGAAGTGGCTACTTTGACGGTGCTGGTCGACCGGGACGGATGGAGCAGCGTCTGCGAAGGCGATGGAAGTGAAGGTGCCAATGTCGTCTTTTGTCAGTTGTGTTTCTTCCCAGGCAAAGTTGACTGCGCTGACGAGACGCTGGAAAGCTAGCAGTAACAGTAACACGGGGAGTTTGGTGAGCATTTTAAACCTAAAGATTCGAGAGAGAACTTTGTAGAGGTCCGAGGTCGCTGTTGACAGTCGCTTTCTTCGCTTTACTGGGCAGGATGTTTTCCGGGCCACAAGATGTCGGTGTCGGCCTCACGCTTTTATATGCCAAAGGCGTGGCCTGGAAATAGATTATACCAGCCGTGGTTGGTCAGACACTGGTCACAAGCAAGGGGGCACCGGAATAAACCGGCGACCAAGGGCTAGGTAGTAGTGCACTTTTTTTGGATGTTGGTTCCCCCCTGGTCACGAGTGTAGCCTCGCTGCGCCCGGATCCGGTGAACTGTGATTGACAAGCGAGTTTGAAAGCCGAGTGCAGAATTGGTGCAGAATTGCCTAGTTGAACGTCTGGGGCATTTGGTATGGTACACCGCCATTTGGTCACATCCCTCGACTTCCCGCAGGTGTAGATCTACTTCAAGTGCTCCGCGCAATTGCTATAGGTCGCAGTGTTGTCACTGACTCGGTCAGGGTCAGACCCGGTCAAATTAAATTGACCGTGACCGTGCCGTTAAGCGGTCCCCTGACCGGAGTCCGAGCTACATAGCTCACGGTCATTGGCGGACGCCGGCACCCTTTGCTGGCCGGCGGTGGTTAGAGGTGATTAATTAACCGTTCTTTAACGAAATGCCTCCTCGGCTGTGCTCTTACCCCATGTAGTACCTCCATTGGCTCCTCCTCTGCTCAAATAACAGTGCATCTCCCCATTTGCATTTGCACGCAGTTTTTGCAGCGCCCATTTCGTGTCACTGCGGCCTGTGCAAACCTCGCCGCTGTGCACTTATACCTGTTCAGGCTACATTTTCCGATTCTGCGGACCTCTGGAATGACTGTGAACTGTCGGCAACTGGATGGATTGCGACGTTTGAGTTATATAGCCAAGTCCCGTGAATTGCCAGTGCGAATAAATTGCCTTATTTACACCGCAGAACCACGGATCTTTGTCATACTGCGGCCACGTATTAATTAACCGTTCTTTAAGATTTTGCTCGTTTGGCGGTGCACATCATATTGTGTTTGTTGTGTTTCTACTCCATAAGGTCTAATTACCCCGTTTCTGCTCTTACGCAGTGCCCTCATGACCTACTACGGACTGCGCCGTCAAAATTTTTCCGTTTCTGAGCTGTCCAAATTGGCCTCCCTTGGCTTGCGAGCCAACTGCGATCTTCACACATACGCCAGTGATTCACCTCTCAAAAGAGCCGCCTACAATCAACACTCCTTCCTTTCCTCCCCCCATCGTCATCCCTGCAACTATCCCCCACTGCTGCCTTCAAGCCGCAACGAGCAACGCCAGTTCATTTCCACATGCCTCACCTTCAAAGCTTGGACCTGTCCATCAGTCTTGCTGCTCCCAGCATCCTTCCTCCTCGCCAGGTACCTCTTTCCCTCAAGATTTTCTTGAGCGTCTAGCATCAAGTCTGGAATGCTCGACCGCAATGCTGTTCAGATCCGTCTCAAATGCCTCAGATCCCCCCTCCAAAAATGCTCTGTACGTCGTGGGATCAAAGTCTACAAAAAATATGCGTCAAGATTTCGTCCGGCCACCACTATATTTTGCACGCAATGTCCGCGATTCCTGCTTCAAGATCGCTGTGGGCCATCGTCATGCTGGTGGCCAGCCACAGTCCTGCTGGAATGTCCCCTGCCTACACTATCCGCACCCCACCTTCAGCACGCTCTTTGCCTTGGGACTGAACTCTTGGCTGCTTTGACACCGGACTTTTCTGCAGTAGTTTCACCGCTCACTTTTTTTTAATTTCTCCCCACCAAACTGGAACGAGATGGTGATTTCAATTTTTTGCTTTATGCCCTTTCGATAGAGATCCTCAAGTCTTCTTGAGGATCGGGTCACTCAACTGTGTCGTGACACGCTTCCCAACTTCCGTTGTTTGGCGCCGATTCGACTCAAGCGGGCCAATCTGCCTTTCCTCCACATTACGATGTACAATTCTGCTTCTTGTCCAAATTTAACTCGTTCCACCAATGCATTTCGTCCCCTATGCGCGATGCAGACCGGAGCGAAGCGTCGGAAGCGGAGGCAAGTCATGTACCATATAAAGACTTATCGCCGACGGTCAGCAGCCCGATCACAGCCATGACGTCGACCCTCTATTATTATTACTCGTATCTTAAGCAGCTGAATCACATTGTACCTATTTGTCTGTTCCTAATTACCCTACTTCTCTCAGTGGCTCCACAGATCGCCCATATTAGCGGTTCAATTTCCTGTTGCTTTCCGATTACCTCCGACACATCAAAGGTTCCTGGGCGCCAATTTATTATTGACCTTCCCGATCAGCCGTTCAACATCCGCTCCAAATGAAGAGTTTCCTTCGACCTGTTTCTTTCATTCTCACCGCCATCATCTCCCCCGTATCGCTTGGCTCCTTTGCATCGTCCGTCCAATTTTATTCCGAATGGTTCTCAGCTTCCTCTGTGACTAATATCAGCATCAGCACCTCCTAGCCTGTAAGGAGCCCACAAGCAGCCGGTGTCCCCCACTCCGAACAGCTCAAGGTACTATGCGCTGCCCCACGCGGTTTTTTCTGCATTTTCTTTTACTTATTTTTCTTTCTCCTTTTCTCTGCCACCCAGGTCGCACTGGGATTCAGCTCTACCATGCACGGTGAAATACGCAAGGCTCGCAAACATGTAAGTGGCCAGGTGGGATCATGTCGAACCCATCCCGTCATTCTCAGTTCATTTTGAAAGCCTCATGACAAGGTCAGTATTTTTGTCCATGTGCTCGCGCCCAAAACTAGCTTCGCTCCAACAGCCTGAAATCCCGATTGGATGCATGCTTTGTATGTACTAGATGCTTTGCATGAATGAATCAATTTTTCGAGTCTATACCTCGAAACCATTCGTTCTTTTGTAAATTTTTAATACCGGTTGACTGCCTTTTCGCCCACCACATTCGTCACTTAGGCCGGAGCGAAGCGACGGCAGGTCTTGTATACCTCATACATTAGATGCCTCGAATTACATTGTTCATGTTTGTCGTGTTCCGATGATACCCCATTCAATTTCAACCTTTCAAGATTCACCCACGGTCTGCAGAAATTGGTGCTTCTTCCCCCATATTTATTCAGATGGTCGTCGAGTCATACAGCGCCACTCGTGGGAATGGTATCGCCTACCGCCCTTGCTTTCCCTACCAACTCCGTGTAGTGAGGGCCATTCGGCTGCTGCAATCCCTCGTGCACTGCTGTGGAGACTGGGCCCTTCTTAATAAACAATTTTCACATTCACTGCTTCAGCATCCGCCAACTTGGGCAACCGACTTTCCATTTATTTTTGTAGTTTCGCCAGCTGATCGCTCCCACCACACATTAGCTTTGAGAGCCGGTGGTGTGGTTGATTTTTGACCTCGCCGATCAGCCGCTCGAGGCTGAGGGCTTCAGCGCTTCCAGATTCACAGGCATCTCATATGCCCACGTTTTTGACCGCTTAATAACCACACAAGAGCCCTTTCAAGACCTCCGTTTCCTTCCACACCACTATCCCTTCGCATTCCTGAATCCCCATCCACCGGGAATGAATCAGGCCCTGCTTGACGTTGCGAAGACTCTAAGTCACCGTGGCTCCCATCAACACTCAAGTGTTCTCTCTCAAGTTCACTTCCAGATGGTTTCAATTCTCTAATTTGCATCACCCGCATCGTCTATGCCGCAATACTCTCCACTCTGTCGTGAGGCTTTCTATATGAGAAGTTCTGGGAAGTTCTTTCTGAACAGTCAACCAGGGCGAGTTGATTCCAGACACTTGCACATTCACAGCACTCCTAGTGTCGTGGGACAGGCATCATGTAACTGGCGGCTCATGATCAGTTGCAGTCCAAAGAGTTCCAGATGAAGAAGTTGTGGAGAATCATAAGTCACATAAAATATTGCATTTCGTTTATTGACGCACGAGAAATAAATACGGCTGGCCAGCGACGAGTTCGCATAAAATGAATGGAGTTAACCAAGACAACTATTCAGCATTCCACGAATATCCTAGCACTCAAGCAACCCCAACATCCCTCTCCGTTCGTGTCACCGCAATTCGAGAGACCCGTGCGTTTAGCCGGACTCGGCCGTGTCGCAACTTCTTCGTAGCGCGCCTCGATCTGGTCAAGCCGAGTGATTAACTTTTCTTTCGTGAGAATGCTGATTCGGTGCATCTCAATGAGCTGCGCCTTCGCTTGGAGAACGAGACACCGGAGGGCAAGCTCGTATTGAAAGGTCCCGCTCCCCATCTGGGTCATGATATCCCTGCCAACTAGATTAAGGGACGGAGAATGCACTTGAAATTGAATGTAATCGCGTCTGTGAGCGGTTGAATGCCCAAATGAACGCTTCTCAGGAACTGTCTTGACGTTGTATATACGGTCTTCGGTGGACAGACTCTGCTCCTTGTAATCAATTTGATCTGGATTAAAATGTTCGCAATTTATGTCTCGATTTGTGAGGATGGAATTACACTTACCCTCATCCACCGAACTACGTGTTTCCTCGGACTCGTGGCTCGTGTATGTCTGTTGTCGTAAGATCTCGAGCGTGAACCACACGGTACTCACAAGAACTCGAAAAAAGAAGAAAATATTACCTGTCCACCCATCTTCCATTCTGTCTCCACTCCCTTCGTATCTCAGCCTTTTTATATGATTTCTGTGGAAGACTATTTCGTTTGAGCCTTGGATCGGAGGACGACAACGTGGTACAACAACCCACGAATTGCAGATCAAAAAATAGAAGGTTGTACTATAACAAAATTTTGCCCGGGAGCGTCATGACATCAAACGAAAAAACGACTTCGATGGATTCCGGCTTTACCGTGGTTGCTGCAAATACGCCGGGGCTCCGAGAGAAATGAACTAGCAACTGGTTCCCTCACAGTAATTATTCAGTTTCTCTTATATTCAACACCACATCTTACTCAAACCACAGCTAGTCGTACTCCGAAGCCCGCATCTCTGTGTTTTATCTGCCCTTCTCCGCCTTTTTCCCTGCAACCCCTCCGCTCGTACACCACAGGGTACTGGTGTGGTAGGGTCAGGTTCCTGGGAAGTGGCTCGGACCTGGGGAGGATAATCCCACGAGATATGCCAACCAGTAGAGCGATGTAAAGGGAGAAAGAATGCGAATGGGGAACTTTCGATGATGTACTGAGCCGAGTAAAGAGTCGGCAGATATTCTCCCCGGCGCGTAGCGTCTCGGAACAACGATCGGTGACAGTAAACGTCAAAATAGCCTGGGCATGAGAGTAGGAACTTGAGTTCGTTTGAATGTTCTAGAAGAGACCTAGAAGCGATGAATAGCACTGTGCGAAGCACAAGCGTAATGTCTGTGCGAGGCATGACGAAGATATACAGATACAGCTAGAGCGAATCTAGCCGAAAGGGGGTTGTTGGATCGGTCCAGAGAACCTTGGGAGGTAGATAGAAGTGTTGTGAAGACGAGCCGGGTTTTGATGCAGGATGAAGCTCAGACATATACCAGGTGGTGGTAGAGAGCAAGCAACGAGGTGATTTGTTTTTGATACAAACAAATTTACACAATTGATCACCCAGCGCACCCGTTCTCGAAGGCCGCTGGTGCTGCAGTACCTAAGAAAAATATGTAAACTAGGCCCATGTCAAGGAAATAGCCAGAGGAACCGAAGACCGAATAATCCCAGTGTATATACAAAAAAAAAAAGAAATCTATTATTAATACATTTGTTGAATACGATCTGTGAAACAAGAATTTTTACAGCAAAAATAATCATCCGGCAGTCGCGGGAGTTGGAGAGGTAGGCAGCCAGCCTGGGTCATTCAAGAGTCAGTGCAGCCATGTGCCGGAGAGATCACGTCAGCATGAGCTCTTAAGTTCAATCCAACTTTGAAGTTTGAGCCTGGGGCGAGTCGTGGTCCATTGCAGAGAGAAAGGCTGGGACAGAAGGTAGTTTGATTGAATTATTCTAGGTGAAACAGTTCGTCATTCACAGCCAGCGGAGGGCTCGAGACAATACTGATCAATTCAATAGGGGGTGTGGCCCGTGACCAAAAAATCATTTCGGCACCTCGACAGGCCTCGGGTGAGACCGGAAAAATTTCGACACTTGGCCAAATCGCTACCAGTGAGCTGTTATTTGGTGTCAAAGTACACTGAAAGAGCTCCAGCTAATTATTCTCTCAATTTTGCATCTGCTTGATCTCTGCAACTCAAATGCTACATTCAGGCTGATTGGAGGCTGAATTGAGGTTCGACAGCTAATCCAGCTTGCCAATATATCTCACAGCCCTAGAGGGAGCCCTGGGAAACATGCATTATATGGGCCCCGCAACGATTTTCTGGCCATTTTTGAACCGTCAAACCAATTCGACACCCAGCGCCGTGACCCGTGACAAGTTCATATTTCATTAGGGTGCGTGAGGTGACTGACGAATTGATCGCCCGAACTCGAAACACTTGGCATCACTCCCTCGCTGATCCTCGCCTGAGGCAGTGCACGCTGGAACCTCATCAACGCGACCCGACGACGCCATGTGACCGCACGATGTCGACGAGGCTGGGCCCATGTGGAGAAGCGCAAATGCATGCTGCACCGCTGATAACATCACAGTCTCCTCGATGGCCACTGTGCAACCCATACACTCCTCGGCGCCCACATACAACATGTAGCCGGCGTACTTCCTTCTCGTTTCCCTTTTCTCCGCGAGCTCCTAGAACGCTATGATCCTCATTACTCTCGGCCTCGTCGCCGCCGCGCATGTTCTGGTAGGCGCCCACGCAGCGGCAGTGGCGCCGACGATCGTGTTGGACAACGGCACCTTCACCGGTCTTACGAGCACGACCGACACGCACAGTTTCTTCAATATTCCGTTTGCGCAGCCACCGTGCGTCCTCTTCCTCCTCCCTACTCCCCACCTACCGCGAGAAGTAATCGAACTTCATTCCTCTCGCTCGCAGCACCGGCCCTCTCCGCTTCCGCCTCCCTACCCCTGTCCAACCCTACTCCGGCACCCACAACGCCACCCTCATCGGCCCCGCCTGCCCCCAGCAGACCGCCGTCATCCCCATTCTCTCTGGCGCCGTCCAGAAGATCGTCGGTGACCTCTTTGAGGACTGGTATGGGAATAAGTATCCGAGTGCAGAGGATTGTGAGTCGCATTTCCCAAGTCTTTCGCTACTTCTGGGTAGCGTGGCACAGCTCCCGCATCGAGTACCCAGGAATTTACTAACTGTCTTGCCTCGCATGCAGGTCTGACCCTGAACATCATCAAGCCCGCCAACGCCGCCCCGAGCGCCAAGCTCCCCGTCGTGCTGTGGCTCTTCGCCGGCGGCTTCGAATTCGGCACCCCCGCGCGCTACGACGGCGTTCCCATCGTGCAGCGCTCCCTCGCCCTCGGCACGCCCATCATATACATCTCGATCAACTACCGCGTCTCCGCGTTCGGCTTTTTGGGCGGGAAGGAGGTGAAGGAGCAGGGGGTGGGCAATTTGGGGCTGCATGATCGTGCGTGTGGCCTATTTATTATGTGGTCTTTCTTCCCTTGTCGATGTTGACCAATACGCTGCACAGAACGCGAAGCCCTCCGCTGGGTGCAGAAGTATATCGGCGCGTTTGGTGGGGATGCGAGCAAGGTTACTATGTATGTAGTCCGCTCTCCCGGGTTGCAATCCCTTCTGCTTCCACTGCCACTGCCACTTCCTTTATCCCGATGCCGTCTCGACCTCAATCCCCGATTCCCCGCACCTCCTCAGACTTCGCTTTTGTTTCCATTTTTCGGTTGTTCCGCACCATTTACCAATCACGCCCCTCCACTTCTACAGTTCAGTTCCCACTCCCCTATCCCACCTTTCCATCCAACTTTTTCCGCGTTCCTTCTCTTCTGCCCTTTGCGGCTGGACGCATCCTATACTCTTCCTCTCTTCTTTGTGTTTACTTTTTATTTTACTCGCTAACTCTTCCCTCCCAGCTGGGGCGAATCTGCCGGCGCCATCTCCGTCTCCCTCCAAATGCTCTACAAACGGCGGCAACACCGAGGGCCTCTTCCCGCGCGGCGTATATGCAGAGCGGGAGTCCCGTGCCTGTGGGGCCGATCGATACGCAGGGGGGCGGGGGGCAGAAGTGTGAGTCGTATTCCTTATCCCCCCGTTTTCCGTATTGGTTTCGGTCGTCCAACCCAATCCCTTCCGCAAAACCCCTGCGTCCCTCCCTCCCAACCTGTTCCAATATCAAATGATGTGCTGACGCCCCCACTTGCAGACTACGACGCTCTCGTCGCACGCACGAACTGCTCTTCCGCGCCGGACACGCTCGAGTGCCTCCGCGGCCTGCCGTACGACACGCTCAAGGCCGCGCAGGACGCGTCGCCGTTTTTCTTGAGCTATGAGGTGCGCTGCGCTTCGTTTCGCTTTTCTTTTTTTGATGGTGGAATTTGTTTTTCCTCTGCCGGTGGACGCAACGCCGAGACACGCGTGGCCCGCCTTGCATTACATTCCTTTCCCTTGCATTCTCTCGTTCGTATACGATAACTAACCCAATATTTCGCACAGTCCCTCGTCCTCCGCGTGGCTCCCGCGCGTTGACGGTGTATTCCTGAGCGACAACCCGCAGCGCCTCGTGCAGCAGGGCAAGGTCGCGGATGTGCCGTTCATTACTGGTGCGTTTCTGTCTGTCGCCTGTCGCGACCTCACCCATACAACTTTACACTTCTGTACAACTCACTTCCGATTCACCTCCCTCCACCTGGATGAAATTGCAGCTGACGAGTGATACAGGCGACTGCGACGACGAGGGGACGATCTTCTCGCTCTCGACGCTTAATGTCACGTATGTCCCCTCTCTCCTGCTTTCTACTTCATACTTCCAACTTCTCTTGCCCTTCCCTTCCCAATCTTCCCACTCCTCCACTTCCAATTTCGAGTCTCAACTCTCCTCATCATATCCCGCTAACGAGCCCTGTCCTTCTCAAACAGCACCGACGGCGACTTCACCACCTACCTCTCCACCGTCTGGGCGCCGACCGCCAACGCCAGCACGGTCAAGTCGCTCACGGACGCGTACCCGAGCACGCTGAGCGAGGGCTCACCGTTTGGGACGGGCATCTTCAATGCGCTGTCACCGCAGTTTAAACGGTTGGCGTCATTCCAGGTCAGCGTCTCGCCTGGAAGGGCTTCTCGGGGAAGAAGGAAATGGTTGCTGATATACTTTTTTTTCGCAGGGAGATGCCGTGTTCCACGCCCCGAGGCGGTTCTTCCAACAGGCGCTGTCGGGGAAGCAAAATCAGTGGGCGTATCGTGCGTGCCTTCTGCTGTAAACCCACATCTGTCTTGACTTAAAAAACTTTCGCAGTGAACAAACGGTACAAGGCCGTGCCCTTCCTCGGTTCTGTACGTCTCTCCTCCTCTCCCTGCACACTCCTTTCCTCTGCTTACATGCCCCGCAGTTTCACACCACCGACGTCTTCAACGTCTACGAAACCGGCGAGCTCACCGACTACCTCGTCAACTTCGTCACCGCGCTCGACCCCAACGGGCCCACGGTTCCCGCGTGGCCCGCGTACACCACCGAGCAACCAAACCTCATGACATTCGCGGACGGGCTGGGGATCGGCGACGGGCGGGAGACGGGGACGACGGCGGTTACGCAAGATACGTTTAGGGAGGACGCGATCAGGGTGTTGACGGAGGTGTCGTTGGAGTATCCGATTTAATCATGAGCTGGAATGAATTTCGGCATGTAGTGGGTGAGGGTGGGGATCGTATGGCGAAGGTATTGAGAGGAAAGAGGAGTTAAAGTGGCACATTCATTTGCACTCATTCATTATTTAATATTAAAGACATCGACTGTAGAACAGTGAACAGCCGTACTTAGGTCGGTTCTACTACAGAGCAAAGAAAACAAGACAAACTCAGGGAATCTAACGGGTCTTACGCAGTGCATCATATGGCGCCATAAACAAGATGTTGCGGATGTACTCCACGCGCTCCCGGGCCCTACCATCTGCATAGTTCGGTGTGGTCTTCATGTGGACCGATTTGCTTCGCATACGGTGTTGGTATGTTGGTATCGATCATCCCCTTCCGCCGTGCCGCGCTGCTTGTGATTTACTTATCATACAACACCTTCACTGGATTGGACCTGTGCAATGAGCTGCACAATCCCAGAACAATTTCACAATGAAAAATGAAAACAAGATGCAAATGCTCAGGCCCGAATCGAACGGGATTCCGCTGTACACGGCTCCAAGAGATAATAGATCTCGCGGAAGCGCTCCCAGTGCTACTTAGCCCAGGAATTGACTCGGGTATGTTCGCCATACGGCCCATACCAGACTGTCTCGCACCTCAAACTCGTCCCCAGTGCCTGAATATCAACCAAAGCACTGCCCCACTGACTTTGTTGGGCACATGGTACTTACTCTGACTGACCTCTGACTCGTATGTACTCACTCATGCACGCGCTGCGGAAGGGCGAGCTGAGCCCTTCATTGCTTCCCCCCCTTTCCGTCTCTTCTTGCATGCCTTACAACCGTTCGCTTTTGCGATGGTTTACTTACCTTGTACGTAAATAGGGACATTCATTACCTTTCTCCCCCGAACCACGAGCATTGATGCGGTCAGTGACTTGAGTACTCCAACGGGGGTATGCCGCCACCGAGCCCTTATACACCAAATACTTGGGGGGAGGCTGATGCTGCGCATGGCATAACTTGTACTTGACTTTTTTTTTTTGTTCTCTTGTATGACAGTCAGCCTGCTTCTCCTTATGGCATGCAGGCGTCAGACAGCTATGGGTAAGGAATAGTGCATACAAATACAGTCAACATCCCAAAAGTAAGGCCCAATTTTCTGAAAATTCATGTGTTAAACAATACACCGCCATTCGGTTCAAACATTTCAAAAATGTTCATCGCTCAACATTTTTCAAACAAAAAAGAGTCAGTTCCTGAAGCATTTTTTGACTCTTGATGTTTGGTCAATGTTGAACTAACATTGGTAGGACCTTTCAGCGAGATGTTTTCTGCAAATGTTTGTAGATGTTGCTGTGACCATTCTCAAATGTTTCTTGACTGTTACAAAAATGTTTGCACTCAAGGTTTGTGTAACAAATGGTTGAAATGGGGGTGTATGTGGGCAGTTCGGGCCTTATCCCTTCCATAAATTTGTAGATAGAGATGTTATGAAGATGCTAATAAGATTTCAAAGGGATCCAGGCGGAACTGAAGGAGGAGTTGTCCTCGCAAAGTCACCAAGTGGTTGCCATCACTTTTGATGGCCAATGCTGATCGCACTTTCACTGAATGACTACACTCTACATTTTTCCTGTTACCCAGTTAGGTGGTTCAAGTCAAAGCTGAGAGGTATATCTAAAGATTCATAGAAGGGATTACATATGCATATCCTAGTAATTATTTGGCACATTTACCTCGAGAATTTACCCCTATTTGGGATGTTGATGGAATTTGTATGGACTATATACAGTTGCGGCGAAATCAAATGTCTTACCATTTTAGGAAGGCACCATCAATTTTCGCTTGTCTCATTCCTTGCACCCTCTAGAGCCAAGAAAAAGCAAATTACAGCTATGCTACATGGACAGGTACCCAATATGTGTCTAATGCTTGATTGACAAAAAATTATTCTCTTTTATCTCTCGAAGACGACATGGAAAAGAACGATACACTGTCACAGCATACTGCTGGAAGGAAATGGACTCCCAGATGTCCGAGAGCACCTCGAAGAACTCCTTGGCTGAGCCAATCTCCATGTAGTGTGGGTGGCGCTTCACCCACCGCTTCAGCTCCACCCAGGTGTTCTCAATCGGGGATATGTCGGGTGACTTCATTGGCCATTTGAAGACGGAAATGCTGTGGTCCTGGAACCATTTCTTTGCGAGCCATGTGCTTTGGGTTGTTGTCCTGCTGGAAGAAGAGGAAACTGTGTTCCTGGTTCTCAAAGTGGTCGTAGATGGGACCATAGCGTGCTGAAGGATCTTGACCTACAACTCTGCATTGAGCATCCATCAATGCAAATGAGTTTTGAAACACCCTGTATGATCTCTTCGGCAGTCATCAGATCTAGAGACTAAAAGAGAGTGAGTATATGATATAGCAGTTAGCAAGGCTCTTACCTGAAGCCAGCGTTGCGGGCATGTTTGATGTTGTTGAGGAGCTCACTCCTGAGAACATACTTGGGATGAAAGCATTTGACCAAAATTGAGCCAAAATGCGCGTGCAGTTCAGGAACCAGAGTGTTGAATTCCGGTCCAGGTGCACATGGCGAGTGTTTTGTATTCGCTGCGAGCTGTACATCCGCGCTCGGCACCAGGTCGGGTGTCCAAGGGAAACAATTCGCCAGAAGCGCAAAAAGTATCACCCCAAATCCATAGACATCGACGTAGGTGGGCAGGTGTCCGTAGAAGCCAAATGGAGCCTCGAACATGGGAGGGGGGGCAGTGGAGAACTCCTGGGATAGCTTTGGTTTAGAAACGGCGAAGGCAAAATTGCATAGGACAATGTTGAGATCATCTGTGACTAGGATGTTATGGAGATACAATAGAATGTGACTGAAGGTGGGCCAGCCCTTCTGCAATCTGAACTGCCCACTATATGCAGGTGCTCAAAGGCAGTTTGTGTTCGATCAGGTATGTCCACAAGTCACCATTGTGGTGATATTCAAGCTCGAGAAAGCCCCTGTAGTTGGTGGAAAAGTACTTAAGGATCTGCTCATGGTGGTGGGGGTGAATGCGGGCTGGCCACAACAGAAAGGTGCGGCCATGTGGTGATCCAGGTGACGTGGGGGTGGGACACTCACCCAACAATGCCGAGGCGTGGGGGGGATGGTCGCCCGACAAAGATGACGAGTGGGTGGGGTAGGGTGTCGCCAAAGATGACGGGCAGGCGGGCCCTCGTGCGGACAATGGCAACGAGTGAGTGGGTCCGGGTGCGGACAATGCCAATGGGTGGGTGGAGCTGCATGCCGAAAAAGATGCAATGACGTGGGGGCAAATGCGGGCCAGCCAGAGGACAAAGATGTGGCCGTATGACAATCCAGGTGACATGGGGGCGGGATGCTCGCCCGATAATGGTGACGAGTGGGTGGTTCTGCATGCAGACAAAGGTGATGGGCGGCTGGGTTCGGGTGTGGAAAAGGGCAATGAGCAGATGGATTTGCATGCCAACAAAGGTGAGGGGCAGGTTGAGTCAAGTGCCAACAAAGACAGTGTGCATAAAGCACATTGGTGTTTCGCCAAGCACTGACAAGCAGTGTGTGGGATGGGCGCGAGGTGGGCACCTGCCTCAGGGCGGCTGTGCGGGGACCAATGGCAGTGCGGCGGTGAGTTTCGAGCCCGCTTGACTCCAGGTCCGAGCCAGCCTGCCTTGAGTCTCAAGTGTCTTTGTGTTCTCCTCATCACAAGGTCACACATCATGCCGTCGGACAGCATATTTGCCACGGCATTGGCGAGTGTCTTGCGGCTCACCCATGGGTCACCACGACAAAATTTTGTTGTGCAGTGCTTCAACGCGTAAACTGAACAATAAGTACTTGAAATTAACAATATATATATTTACTATCTACTTAGACAATAGATTTTGCTTTGTGAATGAGATCAAAGGACTCTTTGTTAGACTGATGGCACCTACGGACCACATGCCTCGGAGGCACCTGGATTCCAGGTGCCTCAGCTTTTGCCCCCGGTGTGTGCGCTGGGCATCTGGACATGTTGGCATCGCCGGCAACAAGCACATTGATGAGGAAGCGTGCAGGGCAGCTCAGGACAAGGACTCCTCTGATCAATGAGACATCCCTTCCAGCCTTCGAGGCCAGCTGCCATGGAGCCGCTCCACAGTGCAACAGGTTTGAATGCCAGATGGAAGGGAAACATCAAGAAGCAGTGGAAGAGGTCAAAGTGCTACGCCCATACCATGCTGCTACTGTGCCTCTTCCACTACCTTGGTCAAATGGGTCAGTTCCACACGGTCCACAGCGTCCTCCCCGCACTGCCCAACCCCGACCCCAACAGGCCATCGTGTCATGATCATGAGATGTACTCCTGAAATCAATCAGGATACCCACGACACACACCCGCACCGCCGACTCTTTCAATGCAGACACACCTGCAGGCCCCCTTGCCGCTTGGGCAGAACTTCAAGCCGCCCTACGTGCCAATCTACCCGCCGCATAACCCACCCGTCCACCCCGCCGCAACCACCCACACTATACCACACCCCTGCCTCGCTGTACTAAACCCACTGTGCCTGTCTACTTCTCACCCTGGGGAATGTAAAATCTTGACCTAGATCAAGATGGTAAGCAAAAGTAGATGCTTCAGTAGACAAAAAAAATGGACATACTGAATGTATTGATTTGGTGTGAAACTCACCCCGAAAGAGTGAGAATCAAAGGCCCTATGGCGAATATATTTGACTTCCATTGTTAACGAAGTCCGAAAGGACTGCTGAGATGTCAACTCTCAGGAGCCACTTCCAATGAGAAAGAACAAACTGTTTTGAATGTCACTGTGGAGATTTCTTTCAGCTGTATTGAAGCAAAGACTTTCAAAGATTTTATAAGGGGGTTTTACAAAAGTCTTTGTTTCAATGCGGCCGAAAGCATTGCTGAAACAAGTTGTTTTGGCATAGTATTGAATACACTCTGTTTCTGTCTCATATGATCCAAATCCCAAGAGTTCACCTCTTAGCAGTCCTTTTGGACCTCTCTAACAATGAAAGTCAAATATATTCACCATAGGGCCTTTGATTGTTACTCTTTCGGGATGAATTTCATCCCAAATCAATACATCAAGTATGTTCAATTTTCTTTTCATCCACTGAAGCATCTGCCTTTGGTTACCATCTTGAACTAGGTCAAGATTTTGCTTTCCCCGGTGTGTCTACCTATGATCACCCACACTTTTCATCTTACTTTACTCAGCCCTACTCTCGGGAGGCCTATGCCACCAACTACTTTATGCCCGAGTCCGTTTACCTTACCTCCAGGGCTGTGCATGACTTCTTCAGTCGCCACCATCCGTCTCAGCCTAAAGTCGGCGCGGCGGTTGGACATGTTTTCGAGTAACAGATATATTCACGGACACCTCTCCCTACCTACCTAGGACTATGCTTCTCTACAGTGTGTAGAAGGATGCCCAGTGTGCCGCACGCGGCAAGGGGCAAACTGAATGGGTTTTAAAAATAAAGTAAAATAAATAATTCACCTGTACCTTTCTTTGTCGTGATGGATAGTGTCCAAGATTTGGATCGGCTCCTATTTGATCGTGGTTGTGAATGTTGAGAATCAGACTTGAGATCAAACTTGATCCGCAGTGTGTTCAGACACGCCACGGCATTGAAAAAGACAGGAAACAAATACATGGGCATTGCATCGGGCTACAGAGTTTCACATATTCTAAGAGGTACTATTATCCGTTTGGAATGCACGAAGAGACCTTCGCGTTCTCAGTAGCGCCGGGAGCCCATAGAACGAGTACACGCAGAGCAGAAACTATTTATGTTGGGAGCTGGAGAGAGTTAGCGCGGGCAACGGCGAAGAAAATCGATGAGGCGCACTATATTGCTCAGGGAACAGGTGGCTACGAGAGAAGGTTTCGTCAATGGCGTGTTGTTAAAACAACTAAAACCTACTATTGATTGCATGTCCTGCTACAGGACGGAGGGCGACAACCCGCTGGGTGGTTTGGGCTGAATTTACAGTGAGTGCTTGCACACTTGACCTTCGAGAATCAATTGTAGTCCAAGACGAAAGAGCCAGGCATACCTCGATCGGCGGCTGATGAAGTTTGTTCAGCGAGGAAGCTATCGACGACTGGCAATCACTCACAAGGCTTTCAGCGTGGCCGCAGCGGAGGTAAACGTTTCGGACACTATTTATCGGTCCAGTCAGATAGTTCGTGAACTCGACAAGCAGAGTCGATTACTCACTGACGCCAACGGCACATGGCTAGAGATGCACCTGGGATAGATAGGGGAGGAAGTGGTGGGTTGTTGAAGGAAAGCGAGCAGCGCAGTCTTTTAGAGGTGACGGTGGTTATTTTGAGCTTGCTTGTCAGCATTCTTCAAGCCCCGCTAGCTCTATCTTTGCATAGCCTCCGCTCCGATGTTCTTAGGACGAACACCTCAGTGAGCGCCAGCGGGCGGTGAAATAGTCAGGGAAACTCATACCGGTGAAATCATCCATGGCAGTTTTGATGAACAATTCGATGGCAAGTCGCTCGGGGTAGTGAAGGAAGATTCGGTTCGATTCATATTCAGGACTCTTTTTCTTAGGATTAAAGCTAACATTACGATCTCAAAAAGCGCCGAACTGCGAATCTTCATACAACACAATGCCGAACCGTGCTTCGGCCTCCTCGGGCAACGGAAATCTCATTCAAAATATTGTTCCTCGACATTCTTGGTGCGATCATGTGGCTCCTTGCAGTACCACAGACGTCTGTTTAATGTGCAGAAGCCCACAGAAACCGAACATCACGAGATTTGACAGATCGACCAAATGTTGAAGAAACTTAATCACCCAAGCGCAATCACTTTGAGTTACTTTGAATTGCTTTCCCTAGAGAATGCCGGATGCATTTCAAATTCATTCAGGTTGAAATATCTACCGCAGAGTCCACAAAAGCCTGAATCTTGTGTTTGGTTCGGTCCGGTTCGTTATCGATAAACTGGCAGCATTGGTTGGCCGGCTCATCAGGGTTACGAACATCTATTCACTTCCTGTGTAGCTTTTGATCGTTGACAGTCATGCTCTCCAGTAATACGCGACCCACATCTCAGACGATCTGATAATTGCGCACTGGACTACACTCTCCTTGGGCAGCCTGGTGAAGAAAAGGACACTCGCGTGGAATTATCAAAATAAAGTTCCTGTACAAGGTGTATCATATACAGCAGTGATCCGCGAACTGAGCTCCCTTCCAGACGCCCACTCTGTGTCATCACCCGCCACTGGCAGGTGGGGATTCAATTCTGACTCACAGGAAGGAGGTAACTCCGAGTACGGTAGAGAGCGCTTCTGACACCAAGGACACGAATAATCAACGGGAGAGTCAGCCGACTTCGAGTTACACAACGGGGTGCGGGTTTGTGGCAGAGGGAAGGGTCAGACTTACCCTTCCGAGTCAGACCCAAATTTAAATTTCCTATTAGTACCTGAAAGTCCGCATGAAAGGAAAATACTCCCTTATCGAGATCTGCGGAATGGTCTTTGTTATTGTACACGATTACAGCAATGAGCGGCCAATATCCTTCTGAACGGTTTCCGGGCCAACATCAACCGAAAATTCGTGTCTTTTTCAACCCATGCCTGCAACTGCACTTCGCGCAGTTGCTTTTCGGAACAATGTTACTCGACTACCTGGTTCAAATGCATGTTCGCCGGCGAACTGCGTCCAGGCCGCCTGTGCTTTGTGTGATAGTAATTTTGTACCTACCGATTGAATTCAACTCAGTCATCCTTGGATACTACTGGCTGTGCTCTGCGGTCTCGCCTCATCTCTCGATACTTCATTAATGAGTCCCGGTTATTATATTTAAGCCTTGTTAAGAGCAATTGGCTAGGATGATTATTATGGGCAGATATTCCGCCTTCAGCAATAATCTCGGGCTGCCTGTGGGCGGTCGAGATGAACGAAGAAATTATTCTGTGATCAGCGGTTTTATCGACTGGGGTGTCCGTCATATTTTTAAGGCGCTGTGCAGTCCGGATCATCATTCATTAAAAGCTGTGCTCAACGGGTCAACGGGCGTCAACGTCACCGCTTGCGTCGAGCCCGCTTGTTAAAATTGCCGTGAATCCCCAATGGGTTAAAGTTTCTGGATGACCTGGTCTTATCCACAGCAAAGAAGAGCAAAGAGCGCCCATCCGGAGAATTTCTTTCGCCTGATACTGCCCAGATGTTGAGAATGAAGATCCATACATTAACCTGCGGTACCTGTCGGGAATTTTGGCGTTAAGGGACGTGACAGGCTTTGATTTTCCAATCAATGCTTGGCCCAACTCAAACCTGGGAGCTCCATTGAATGCCATCCACCCCAATACCCTGTATTCGCAATGTGCAGTACATACATCGGAGATATATACCTAAACTCTTGGGATAAACACGCTTCGGCACCGACATCTTCTCAACCGGGGAACACCCAACACAGAACATTCAAAGGTGTTCCAGTGTTCGTGCAGGAGAGACAAGATTAGACTAAACAAGTACAGTTGACCGCCATATTTGATAAGGTTCACAGCCCCTCGGAGCTCCGTTAAACGGCGGGAAATTATCATTTGTGAGGTGTTGGGTGGGCCGGAATTTGCTCGGAACGGGTATACATCCGTTGGGACCGGAAATTGTTCCACAAAATCCTGGTCTCCATATCAATTCAAATGAACTATGCCGAGCATCACCCCGGCCACGCTGCAAGACAAGCACGCGCCAATGAATGAGGAAATATGGGGGCGGAATGATCAATCGAAAAGTGTACATCCTATGCGATGACCGACAATAGAGAGGTTGTGGTGAACCACCAGAGCCACCGGGAGCCACCCAGTGGCTCTAATGGCACGCAGTGCGGAGTGGCTACCGCATTTGGTGGCTCCACTGGTGGCTAAATGTCAGCAACAGCCTCTGGGTCGGCTAAACAGCGAGTAACCTGGTGAGAACCCCAACCAGGATAAACCCGATAGACACTAGTAGCTGGTGTGTTCCCCGAGCAGTAGGACCAACTGTATGGCACCCTCTCTAGGAGGCTGTATGTCTTAGGTTGGGATGTGAGGCAGATCCTGGAACAAGTTGAAGAGGGTGTGATATCCACTCAGGTATACAACCTGGGGCGTGGATACAACCCGTAGTACAATGTGAAGGAAGTGGGGCAGGGTGGAGACAATGCCTATGTCAAGCCAAGGTAGAAGCCTGAGATTAGACGAGGTAGAATCTACTGTACATGGAGATTCTACCAAACTTATATAGGCTTCTAATAAATTAAAGTGATCGCGGTCAATCGCGATCAGTTCCTGTACCACAGCATTAAGGAGGGTTAATGCTGATACTCCTGGACTCCTTTGTGTCTGTTTCTGTGGTGTTGGAGGATTTAGGAGACCTGATGTTCGGGTTTCCTAATCCTGAATGTCATTGTATCAGTGGTTCAAACCCTGATTGGTTTGCAACCAGTCATGTACTTTGTGTACACTTCTGTGTCAGCTGTTGGCGCATCTGGGGACTAGGATCTGTCTGTACGGGTTCATACACATCGACGGGAACCTCGTCAAGGAGCTATATGTCGATATATTGCAGGACGACTTCCTAGGAACACTCAATGACCTCGAACTCGACCCACGCGACTACTATTTTCAGCAGGATAATGATCCAAAGCACACGGCCAGGATTGTTGCCGCCTGGTTCGAGGAAAATCACATTGATGTCCTCCCGTGGCCTGCCAACAGCCCCGATATGAACATCATAGAGCATGTTTGGGCCCATCTCAATCGTCAGGTCCGCAAGCGCAACCCGCTGCCTTCAAATATCGAGGAGTTATGGGTGGCTTTGCAGGCGGAGTGGGTGAAAATGGACAAGGTGTTTATCGAGAAATTGCACAACTCAATGCCGAGACGTATCGCAGCACTTATTGAGGCCAAGGGTGGGAGCTGTCACGTGCCGTGACTTCACATCCTTTTCGGCCGCCATCGGACTCTGACTATCTCCGATCCCGATTATATCCGACACTGCTTTTCTGTATTCGCCCTTGTCCTATTGGTTCGTACTACATATGATTCCCTCTGACTCCTAGGTTACGCCTTATGCTTCTCCATCATGGAGCCACCGGAAACCCGATGATATCCGAGTCAGTTTGACTTCACTTGACTCATAACGACTCAGCCCATCACGGACCCACTCGGAACTCCGAAGCTCCGGTACTTACATTATATCCCCACTAATACTTTACTCTCGTATAAATACAAGCCATGTCGGTAGTTAGACTTCAGTTTGAATATCGACTTAGTCTGCCCTATACTTCTCCTCTTGGACTCCGTCCTCTTCCGAGTCTTCCTCCGAAATCGGGCACCAGGCGTAGAGAAGGGCGCAGCGCACGAGCTGAAGCCAAGCCCCTTCCCTTCCAGTATACGGGTTCGGTATTCCGTTCGGACTCCAATACTTTCCCTCTATATCTCGACCCCTTCATCTTGCTTATACGCACTTCATCTCCCAGGCGTATCTCGGTCTTCCGTCGGATCCCGATCGGGAACCGGTACTTGACAGGAGCACGCGCTACTAGTTTATTTTGTATCATTTGCTCTTTTTCTCGTTGAACGAGCTGCTTTTTACATTTCTTGCTTGCTGTGACATGCCAAAAATGGAAGTTTTCGTACTCATGACCCAAAATCTCAATGCCATCTAGTCTGGTGAACTGTCTGGAATCCGACTATACCTAAACACCGCACATTTTGCACGTTTCAGGAATAGTCGGATTACAGTATAGGCTTATTTCTAAGGACTGGTATACCGTCTCAGTATAGCCAGATGGGTTGTGGTCACAGAGTAATGGGTACAAGGGGTAGGGAACTACCCTGCGGATTGACAGTGCTTGCCTTGAAAACTGTAGAGGAATGTATAGCCCACAAACCTCTTTAGAGACTATTTCTGGTCTTATTCCCACACAATGGAATAGGCTAGATGTATTAATGACAAGGGCATTTGGGAATAGTCTTATTTCTGCACCAATAGGCCATGCACCTTCCATGTGATAGACATCAAGGCCCGAGGATATACATTCTGGTGAAGTTCCGGGACTAGCGAAGGTCGGCTAAGGAGATCTGATGGGATTGTTCTTATTCCGAGCAGACAGAGTTCAGGAAATAAGAACCCTTTCTGGGACAAGTCTCACTAGGGATATCTATGAGGAGCTGGAGACCAGGGGAACATTACCTGATGGTCAGCAATGACGGGAGAGGACCAGGGACAACTGGAAATAGGACAAACAACTCGGTATCAGTCAGCCAAGAGACTGAGGGTTTCAAACCCCTAGGATGACCAACACCGCATGAATGGACATCACAATCGTCTTGTACACTGGCCAATGGCAATACACTCGCAGGAGCCCTTCCGACGGATAAACAGCTGTGGAAGGGGGACTCGGGCAATTTCACTAATTTCTATTTTGTTCTTGGACTTACATATGATTTTGGGGTTTGTATAAGTAGTCAGGACATTATCTCGAGTAGGGCACAGAATCACCCGTGTATTAGTAGGCTGAACACTTGCGATTGGGCTATTTCTGGGGTTGGCTCAGTGTGTATCGTCGTTGGACTTTAACATCAGGAAACCTTAAGTTGGAATAAGGAATAGGGTATTGGAAACATCTTGGACATGATTGAGGCTATCTAGCATCTGGGAATCGAATTGTGTATTGTCATCAGCTACCGTCATTGTCATCAGCTATTGTCATTGGCACTTGGGAAATAAGCTACAGGATCTCTATCGTTTGGAATTGTTTTATCGTCGACCTATCTGAGGTCTCCTGGATGTTGTCGGATGACACCACCACCACCACTCTCAATACTTGCTGTCTCATAAGCTGCGGAGCTTTTAAGCATCTTATTTCCACCGCTCAATTATCGCTCAGGCCAATTCCTGGTGATATCTTGTATTGAAGGTTCATCTTCCTAAGGGAAACACATACCTTCCCTTCAATCTTGTTAGGACCTGTAAAAGGACTACCACTCGTCTGAATCTTGGCTCTTGCGCTCGCTGATTGGCCTATTTCTGATTCTAGTCTTATTTCTGTAGGCGTCACCACTTATTTCGGAAAGGCTTGGGTTGTATTTGGGTGATAAGTGGGTTGTTTGGGCTTAGTTCAGAGCACATCATTCACCGGTGACAGACCTGGTATTGGGGCACCCGGGCATTTATTCAAATCTGCTAGAGTTGCAACATACTATAATGTACTTCACTACATTACGATGTCATCTCACAAGAGCTAATGCTGGCCTGAGCAGTTAGCTAAAAGGGATATAATGTGTCTCGAACCATTAGAAAGGCGCTGGACAACAATCCTGGTAAAGGGTTGGAGTGGGAAGTCGCTAATGGAGCAATCACGGAAAGTGCCTTACCATCCTGGAAACGGATTGGGGCTACTGCACATCCCTGACTAAGGGCATATTACGAGGGAACATCCTTCTGAACCAGGGGGATCATTGTTGGGCATCATCTGACGTCTCCAGAACTGCCAAGAGAGGACTGGACTTGGTCGATTTACCAATTGACTAAGAAACTGTACTCGGGTACTAGGAAGCGGCGGCTATCACAATTTTCAGACAAATCACTTAAGCGGTTCAAGGCGGAACCATTTGAGCTTGCGGTTACCAAGGAGGGTAGCGAAGTGCTGACGAGGAGGTCGGCTAAAAGTTGGCATATCAACAATATTCCATCACGATCGTTCTAAGCGATGTAGATCTTGACTCATCGCTAAGCTCGGCTCGTTGATGTTTCTTACAAATCTCTCTCAATTTTACTAATCGCTTGATATTTGACAGGAGTTCATCGGCTAAGCGGCCATACCACTAGTCATATACCCTGAACCCTATTGCTCGTTTGTATCAGTCTCGTTTATATTTAGAATCCTGTAACGTATTTAAGTGGAGGGTTATGGGAGGAACACCAGTGAATCTCACCCCACCTGTTGGACGCGAAGTTACTAGACTTCACGCTTAACCGGTAGAGTAGTCATTCATTCGGAGACACCCAGAAGCTATACCAAGTTTCGTTTGTTTTCCCTGTTTGAATATTATCTGTGTTGGATTTGGATCTTTATAAACGACACGTGAACATATTGGATAAACGGAACGGACACGTGGAATATAAGGAAACGGATCAGACTTGACAATTGGTTGTAATCTCGCAAGGATTAGCAATCGCGGATACTATTTGGAATCGGAATTCATAAGAATCACTTGCTTTACGCATCGGAGTATTATCTCCAAACCTAGACCCACATCATACAAAACCGTTGAACATAAAATCTCGTCTGTCTATCGCGATTGCGCCTAGAACGGATTCGAGCAAGTTTATCTATACGACTTGTAGACCTGTAAAGTCTTGCTTCTCAAAGAGAACTAGAGTTCAAATTGCCATAATCTATACTGGATTGGAACCCCGAACTTGCACGAGGACTATAGTGTTTGAGTGGTTGTAGTTGCATTATCGAACCGCGTATTCATTTACAAGGTTTGTGTTGTGGTTATTTCACCGCCAGCCCCATAGTCAGCGTTTCACCGGTGTCTGAGATATTTTGCATGTGGAATCTAAAGCTACTGGAGCACATTTCGGTCTGCAAGTATGTACAGTGATTTGCACTTCCTGAGGCACAGTGCCCCAATCCAGATCAAAAAACCGATTGGTCAATCATTTTGCCGAGTTAATGTATTGCACCCTAAATATTGACCTTAATCTTCTTCCAGCCATGGGCTTCTGTTGGCTGGACACTGCGTGGGGCAAGAGCATCATGTCCGCATTGCCACCGTACGTAGCGGTGTCCATCCGATGCAGCAAGCACAATCTTTGACTTGTCGGAGTTAATGAGGACCCTGCAGAGGAATGTATCCTCCACAGTCCAGTCAATGTAGCGCTCATACATGGCCTCATGTTGGGCAATGTGCTGCAGAAGAAGATTTGGCTTCTTGCACTGCACAAAACCCTGCAGGCCAAAACACAAGAGATTATCAAAAACCTGCCAAGAAAGACATGTCAGAGGAGCAGAAGAGGCTATAGATGGCTGCAACACACTGTTTGGGCAGGGATATCTGGGAACATTTCCTGTCTCACATCCTCTACATCAATCAACTCCCCCGACTGGAGCCTCTCCTCCACCTTCTTCAGTTGCTCATCCAAGAGCACACATTTGCATCTGCAATGGCCTCGTCTGCCATCATAGTAACAGTTGCCACCGTGCTCCTTCACAGTGTTGTAGTTGTGCTTGAGAGTCCTTGGTTCAATGTGTTTGAAGGGCGACTGCTGGCAGATTGTATAAAAAGATAGATGCATGTCATCATGGAGTATGATGGCCTTGGCACACTTAGTTGGTGTGCACTTGGTGTTGTTGATAGCCCGGGATGAGTGCTGAGGTGTTCACAGTGGTTGATGAGGCATAGTTAGTGGCTGTGAAGAGGAGACATAAGTGGGGTGACAATGTCAAAAGACGAAAATTGATAGTGCCTACCCAAAATGGTAAGACATTTGATTTCGCTGCAACTGTACCTTACTCACAGAAGATTGTGTAAACTGCTCTGGGATGTGTTGATATGTTGATGAGCTGTGAAACATCGTGATATGAGATTGTGATGGGAAAACAGAAGAGTGGCAGTGCAGTGCCTGTGTGCGAAGGACTTCGGGTACATCCAAAATCAATGATCGCCGGTTTGATCATCCATACAGAATGCCTCTCGAATACTAGTAGTTTCGGAATAGCTCAATCAATATGAGCTGGATTGATGTAGTGTCCCTTCTGCACAAATAGCAATAAGGCCCAGACCATCCTACAATGTATGTCAGTATATGATAAATGCATTTCAAAGTTTTAGCTCACTCCATAGACAACTGGGGATTGATCACTGGGTACTCACTCAACATAAACATGCCAGGGCTTTCATTCAAGCTCCAGGTGATCACCTGCCTGCACCTAAAAACTTACTTTGATGGCCAGTTCCCCTTTTGGAACAACTACACCATGTAACCCAAAAAGGAAGTTCCCATGATTTTTACTGTTCAGCCTATGTTTCCAATACTCAGATTTGGCTCACAACTCTGTAGGTGTGCTCTCTGGATAGAGTTGACACAGGTAGGAGAATTTGGAAGGTTTCACCCTGCTATTCAAACTCTAGGTGGTTTTTTTTTCACGCAGTGTATTTTGCTAAACCATAGGGTGAGGTGTCCCATTTGTCAGGGATGTAACATGTTTCCTAGGGTTTCAGTACCCTCCGGATTAATTGGATGGGTCAATTGGACCATAGGAGGTGTCGATGATCCTGCAAGAGCACTGTTCCTCAATTTTGTTGCAACAGTGTGCAGAAACAAGTGTATATTTGAACTCGGTACTTTTTGGTAACATAAACACCATATATTGGAGTGACATATCAGCGTTAAGGAGGCTTTGCACCCCTGCTCTGCAACCATGCACCGATATACAGTGTTTTGGATGTTCTCAGCCTTTGTTTGGCTCACGATCAGATGGCTCAATGCTTAACCAGGCCACCGGCCACATGCAATTATTCTATAGATTTGATTGATAGCTGTTACAAAGTGTCTAGACACATGTTGCACTCTGCAGTTGTGGCCCACCGGAAGGTACACCTATTTGGAAATAATGCAATGCTGAGAGGGTGACTATTGGTGACTCTTGGTTTCCAAATGTTTCTGGGGTCCCTGGAGTCAAAAATCTGTCTCCCCTAATTTCTGAGGCACAATATACAAAGATATTCTGAATTTACCGCCCTCCTCCACAAAGAAGTGCTGCAACAGCCATGTGCACATCTAGCTATGTGTTACCTCTGGATGTGAAAAGGAGTTGTTTTACCTGTCAAACACGATGGACATGCCACCTAAAGACTGCAGATCCCTGAATACACCTCCCATGTCATTTCTTCTGAAATGATTTATTTTGATATTTGTCTGCTATTTTTTATGTGTGTGTCAGTAAAATCAATTTCCATATTTCTGTGTTGCTGAAAAAGCTTCCTTACTCCCATAGTCCCTTGTGGAATAGCCAGAAGTTTGCCACATCTCACAGAGCCACCCTATTGGCATTGATTGACTTGAGTATGGTGAAGAAGGAATATTTTTGCTATGGACTTGGCCTTTGAGTAGGAATGGTCAGGGGTTTTTCCTTGATTCTAGGTAATCACAACATTGAAGTCAACTGTTCAATTTTTTTGAGCCTGGAAGCAACACAATCCGTGAAGAACTGACGGAGTTAGCATTCTAGGAAGTTTGAGCATTGGACAGTTCAGTGATTTCTGTCAGGGGAATCCCTGCTCCAGCCACTTCCGTGTCCACCGCTCCGGCCGCTTTTCCATCCGTCGCTCTGGACACTTCTACATCTGTCGATCCATCCAGGACTTCGTCTGTCTATCCGTATGGGACTTCGTCTGTTGATCCGTCCGCAGAACTGTCCCGGACATCTGTCTGCTCTGCTGGCATGTGCTATGTGATCGGACCTGGGATCACTGTAGATACCTCCAGACATGCTACTGCATGGTTACTGATTAGTATACAAGGTTTCGCCCAGTGTGGGAATCACCATCCTTTCTTCTCTTCGGATTCTGATTTGGCCACTTACAATGGTCTAAAAGCCATTCTGACTACATAGAACATCTATTAAAAGCCATCAGTAGGTCCTAAAAAGCTCTCCTTAATTGTATGTACTACTACAAGATCAATTTCTGTCGCTACACAATCGGCGTGTTCGAACTTGATCGCAGTGCTTAATCGGGATGTTCGAGATTTAATCGCGGGGCCGTTTTGGGGTGTCTAGATTAATCCTACACACAGCTTTTACTACTACAAGAATACTCAAAAGATTATTCGAGAAAAATAGCGGCCCCAAAATTTGGGGCCAGGATTTAATCAGGCCTCGTGGTGATTTGGGGCTAAGATTAATCTGCCGAGCTGATATCACTGCCGAGTCGATCGGTCTTCTGCCTCTTGGTTCTGCGGAGAGCCGGAGGATTACTTATCAGAAGGGAGTACTATTTCCTGTTTAACCATATCTCGCTGAGGCTCGTTGACCTTATTCCGTCCCTTTCACTTGAAGCTTTGGGGTCACAATGTACCTCACTCGATAACTGTACGTTAACCTTGGTTAGCCACGCGTGGACTACCGTATCTGAACAGTTTGATTGATGTGCTCAAATGGTGCGGCTCAGAATTGACCTGCATTTATAGGAAACTATTTTCAACTGCTCAAAGAATTCAGGTGTCGAGCGGGTGAAGGATCACGGGCCGCACCCCTATAAATGTGAATCCAACTTCGATATCAGATAAATCATGCGGGCAAAAGATCCGTGACGTCCGTCGGCTCTTGGCAGCATCCCTGCTCTCTCTCACCCCTCCTGCTGCTCAGGGCCGTTCGCTCGGAAGTGGCCAAGCACCGCCTGCCTGGCCCTCTAGCCGCTTGTGTTGCTTCAGGTGGGTAGGTAGGTCGGTGGCGTTCAGGCCTTTGCCGGGCGTCAGCCGGGAGTTCCTCAGTCCTAGGTG
The DNA here is from genome assembly GCA_029378375.1 of Mycena olivaceomarginata. Classification (NCBI taxonomy): domain Eukaryota; kingdom Fungi; phylum Basidiomycota; class Agaricomycetes; order Agaricales; family Mycenaceae; genus Mycena; species Mycena olivaceomarginata. Next base: position 88,978 of record JARKIC010000136.1, on the reverse strand, counting down.
CTTATCAGCTTTCATAACGTGCGACCACTGCATGATGACCTAAAGAAGGCTTGATATGGCGCTATTAGACTCGTCCGTTGTCGGCTCGATATCTGCACAGATGTTACAGTAGAAATTCGATGCGATGATAACTTATCTCTTCTATATTTAGGGACTCAGGTTCCGCCCCAGCATGGCCAGCACTCACCGCATATCGCCGGACTCGGATCAATCCGATTCCATTGCCATGCTTCCGAGCCTGTCACGCGCCCGTTATCTCTTTCCGCCAAGATGTTCGAACTTCGAAGTATAGGATCCGTAGCTTCGATGTATTCGTCTCCACAAGTACATCAGAGTACACCGCTTTCGACAAGGCGGTGAGCGCTTTATATACCGATGCATAGTTCGAGACACGCTGCGAACCTCTCCCGGTTCAACCCCCCAAGATGGTTTTGGCAACTAGCTACTTCGCGTCTTTTCTTCTGCTGGCAGCGGCCAAGCCCATGGTCCCTCGCACCATGGTTGTCCATGAGTCGCGTGCCGCGCCTGCCAAAGGATTCATCCAGTCTGCCGCAGCCCCTGCAGAGCGAGCACTTACCCTCCGCATCGCATTAAAGCAGAACAACATTGCGGGACTGCAGACTGAACTGTACAAAGTCAGCGACCCGGCGTCCGAATGTACGTTCTGAGCTTCTCGCTAGCGTCTTCTCTGATCGTTCTGCAGTCTACGGGCAACATTTGACCCTCGAAGAGGTATGACTTCCATGACTTGGCAGGACGAATATGTTTTGATGTCTGTTGTCGCTGCCAGGTTGTCGAGTTCGTCAAGCCGACGGATGAGACACTTGCCGCCGTGTCCAGCTGGCTCTCAGAGAACAATATCGGTGCCAAGCCAATTACGCCCGCCGGTGACATACTCGAGATCAAGATCCCTGTCTCCCAGGCAAACGACCTCCTTTCTGCCGAATTCTCTGTCTTCACCCATGTCGAGACGGGCAAGACCAGCATTCGCACGCTCCGGTACTCGATCCCCGCATCGCTGACCGAGCACGTCGAGTTTTTCCACCCGACGACCATCTTCACGCCTCCCCTTGACTCGATGCCCAAGTTTGTTGCCTCCAGCCCGGTGAAGCGAGCCATTCCCGGCTCGGATGATGTCCCCGCCTCGTGTGCCTCGACTATCACCCCCGCTTGCCTTCAAGTAGGTCATTTTGGGTCCAGCGCAACTATTTAGACTCACCAAACGATGAGGCTTTCTATGGTATCCCCACCGCCCCCAGCAACGCAGATATCCAACACGCTCGGCGTCGCTGGCTTCATTGACGTGCGTTGATCATTCCCATTTGCTTCTGCTACTTTATTTACTGTGCTCGTTACTTCTAGGAATGGGCGAACAAGGCTGATCTTACGGTGATCTCGGCTGAGGTGTTGTTGCATGGGTTCTGACTGCCGCCACAGGCCTTCCTCACCCGCTTCCGCACGGATATCAACTCCTCCACCGCCTTCGCTCTTGAGACCCTCGACGGTGGGTCAAACCCGCAAATTAGATCTGAGGCCGGTATCGAAGCGGTTGGTGGTCCGCATCCATTTCGAATTTATCCTCATTTTCTTCTCGCCCCTAGAACCTTGATACTCAGGTACAGGTCTTCTGCACTCCTTGCATCATTTCTTTATCCTGAAATGAATTTGAAGTACACCATCGGCATCGCTACCGGTGTCCCAGTAACCTTCATCTCGGCAGGTGAGACTGGTCCCGATGGCCTTGACGGGTTCCTGTAAGCCTTGTCAAAACGTCTGTGCACGTTTGCTTCTGACGCTTCCAAAACAGTGACATGATCACTCTCTTGATCAACGACACCAACCGCCCCAGTGTCTTAACCACCAGCTACGCCTTTCAAGACGAGACCGACCTCCCAGTATCAGTTGCCAAGTCAGTGTCTTTCATGTACCTCCTGGGCGCAGACTTTTGACCACGGATGTCTTTGTTCAGCAACCTGTGCAACACGTACCTTCAGTTGAGTGCTCTCGGTACCTCGTTGCTCTTCTCCTCAGGCGATGGTTAGTCCTGGTTCAAATCCGTGTTCGCGTTGCGTGCTTACTTGATTGGCAGGTGGTGTTTCAGGTGGTCAGTCCGCGGGCTGGTAAGCAATCTCCATTCGCGCCTTTTGTTGAACATTTCTCACTGAACGTCGAATCGCATGCAGCACGAACTTTGTCGCCCCCTTCCCCTCCGGCTGCCCATTGTGCGTGAAATCTCTTCCCTTCCCATCCCATTCCATTCTCTGATACGTTCTCTTTCTACAGTATCACCTCGGTCGGCTCCACCGGCGGAATCACCGAAGTTGGGTCGTCGTTCTCCTCCGGAGGTTCGTTCTTGGTTTACTATATCCGTGCTTTCCTCCATAATGCGTCTTTAGGCTTCTCAAACTACTTCTCCACTCCCGACTACCAGACCGGAGATGTTGCAGCCTACGTCGCTTCCCTCGGCACCACCTACGCTGGCAAGTACAATGGCAGCGGCCGTGGCTTCCCCGACGTCTCCGCGCAGGGCGAGAACTTTGAGATCGCGTGGGGTGCGCCCCTTCCCTTCTTTCTCGATGCCACCATATATTGCGGGAATTAATAACAGCTGGGCAGATAACCAATTCGGCACCGTCGACGGAACCTCCTGCTCCACCCCCACTTTCGCCTCCATCGTGGCGCTCCTGAACGACGAGGCAAGCCCTTTTTCTCCCGCGTTGCAGGGAAATTCGACTTCTAACCATTATTGTATTCCTCCAGCTCGTGGCGGCTGGAAGGCCTGTCTTAGGATTCTTGAACCCCTTCTTGTATAGTTCGGGTGGTCGTGCAGCACTCACAGATGTTACTTCCGGTACTAACCCTGGTTGTGGCACCAAGTGCGTGTTATCCTTTATTCCTTTTTTCTTTCACTTGTCAGCTTGAGTCTTGCTTGGGCTGACAAGTATTGTAGCGGCTTCTCCGCATCAGCCGGGTGGGATCCTATCACCGGCCTGGGCACGCCCAACTATGCGGCGCTCAGGACTGCGCTCGGGTTGTAAAGATAGAAATACCATACAATGGTAGATTCGGTGTTTTGGGTATCACATTCCCTCCTGTATCTAACTCAAGCTCTTGGGACAACTTAAATCAAATGGTTATGGCGGTCAAAGTGCACATTTACAGCACTTTTCGAAAGTAATGACACTCTTCTAAAAATGATTAAAAGAAAGCCCAGATTTCCTTGCTCTGTTCTCACTCATTTTCAACAGATTTTCTCGTAGACACGCCGTTTCGAGAAGCCTAGCCAGTGCCGAGCCAGAAGCAGTCTCTAGCCGCATCTAGCCAGCTAATCACATCAATAACGAAGTGTGATGAGACCTCTACTTAGATGCACCTCCACAATGAAGATGCCGAGATAGAAGAGTCTCGCTATTTGTTGAAGTCTGAGCAGTGCAGTCCAATTCCATTGTGAGCAGAATAATTGTGAAACAGTTGTGGAGTATTCAATTCCAGATGTCTCGGCTCAGTAACAGCAGGGTTTCAGTTTAGCCACATCGTGTCCAACAAGACCCCTGGGTTTAAACTGGTTTGAACCATAACTGTTTCTCCTATAGAACCTGCCTCTAACTGCAGTTTGAACCCGGTTGGAACTGTGATGGTTTAAACTGGTTGGAATTGTCAGTGGTTTAAACCGGTTGCAACCATCAGTTGGAACAGTGATGGTTTAAACTGGTTGGAACCATCAGATGGTTTGAGCTGGTTGGAACCGTCAGTGGTTTGAACCATCAATGGTTTGAACCCATTGGAACCGTCAGTGGTTTGAACCCGTTGGAACTGTCAGATGGTTAAAACCATCATGGTCTGAACTCGAGATTTTCAAACTGTGGGTGCTAGGGTATGATGCTAGAGACCAACACAGAGGAGTCCAGGAGTATCAGCATTAACACTCCTTAATGCTGCAGTGCAGGAACAGATCATGACAGACCGTGATCATCTTTAATTTATTTGAAGCCTATATAAGCTCAGTAGAATCTCCATGTACAGTAGATTCTACCTCGTCTAGTCTCAAGCTTCTACCTTGGCTTGACATAAGCATTGTCTCCATTGTGCGCCAACTCCTACACATTGTATTGCCGGCTGTGTCCACACCCCAGGTTCTATACCTGAGTAGATATCACACCCTCTTCAACTTGTTCCGAGTTCCACCTCACATTCCAACCTACAATATACAGTCTCCTAGGTAGGACACTGTACAGTTGGTCTTGCTGCTCGGGGAACACACGAGCTACTAGCGTCTATCAGGTTTATCCTGGTTGGGGTTCTCGCTGGGTTACTCACTGTCCAGCTGACCCAGAGACCGTTGCTGACACCATTCTTCCCGGTGGTGAAGCTCGAGCTTGCAAAACTGGACCCATTTTCTTGCCCTCAGAACGATGAGCCACCACCAGTCCTCCAGACAGACAGACAGAGACGAGGGGTGGGAGGTCACTGAGATCCTTGAGGCAAGTGTCTGCTACAGTGGCCTCTGGCACCTGGTGCGATGGAAGGATTATGGACCAGAGCACTACAAGTGGATAAAATACTCTGACATCTTTGCCAAGGACACCACTGACACCTACTACTACCACTACCCCAATGCTCCGTACTGAATTGCCTTGGCTGCATTCGACTCACTCTCTTTCCAGAGGCACAACAGGAACATCCACTTCATACGTCGGGAGTCTGAAACACTGTTGTGCCGGAAAGGAATATATTGTGGGTGTTTAGTTTTGGAGTAATGACATCCCAAACTCTGGCTGGCTGCGAGGGCTCAACTTGTTGAACACAACTTGGAAATGGCAGCAACATAGCTCAACATGGGAAGAGGGGGAAATAATCTCGAACCTTTTTCCGGCATGGCTCAGCCCTGAATCTAACAGCACTCCGCTGTAAATTGCTGACCCCAGGGGAAAGCTATACAGATGTGGTCCAACTGCTGATATTCAGCCTTTCTATTGTATATTGCGATGTTCTTCATGCTTCCGCCTCAACTTCATCTTAGTCTTGCAGGGTCTGCAACTCTACTGTACCGGCCTGTAGGGAGGGTGACAGTCACGGTCACGGAGGGCCTGTTACATCGCCGCTGTCGAAGGCAGGTCATGGTCACAATGGCCCCGTTGCCAAAGAAATGTGGTGACAAAAAAGTAGAATTAATTTTCTGCACCTTCAGAACTAGATTTAGAAGCGGAAAACGGTCCATTCAGCCCTTATTCTTGGTGAGTTGAATAACCTTGCAGGATTATCTTGAATTGACTTACAAAACACCAAGAATCAGAAGAAAGAACACTTTGTGTCGCCAACTTGGACAATGGTCATGGTAGATTTCAGGTCCATTGTGTCGCCCCCGGCTGCTGGATGATGTCACGGTAGGCAAGCCGTTGCTTCCATACAGGGCGGTACAGTACATCTGGTGTAAAATTTCCTTAGCACCTGGTCAAGACCTGGAAAAGAACAAGAGAAGAAGAAGAAAAAAGGGGGGAAAAGAATCCCTCATGGTCCAATATGGCCCAGCCCTGAATCGAATGAAAGCTCTGTTACATTACTGTCCTGCATCAACATTAGCTATTCTGGATGCGGCCCAACCGCTACTGAGAGTGTAATGGAAACATTCCCACTACCTTTAGGTATGGGTTCTTATATAGTGCCCCATTAACCCAACTTTGGCAGAGCATCACAAAACTGTCAAAATTTGTAAGCTATTTCGTGTCACTGTCAGGGGAACCCCTGCTCTGGCCGCTTCTCCAGTCGCTTTCACCCTTCAAGCCGGTTCTGCTCTGGATGCTTTTTCGTCCAATGCTCCGGACGGTTTTCTGTCCACTGCTCCGGATGCTCCTGTGCCTGTCCATTCGTCTGTCCAACCAACCGGGACATCTGTCCGGTCCGCTAGCACATGCTATGCGACCAGGCACGGGATCACTGTAGATACCTCTGGACACATGCTACTGGGTAGTTACTAATTAGTATATAAGTTCCGCCTAGTGTGAGAATCCTCATCCTTTCTTCTCTTTGGATTCACCCACTAGGTGCGTAGTATTTCCGCTCCTGTATTCTAGTACCCATATTTATACTTCGGATTCCCCCACTAGTTTCTGTGCCCTGCACCGAGCTTAAGGTTGCCCTTACAGCCACCCTACTTTTTCACCTCAAAGTTTTCTCCCTGAGAGTTGCCGATGGTAACATATGTTTGTGGGGTTGACATGGCAGTGGCAGTGATTCACTCTCTTTCTCTCCTCTATCCTTCCCCAGGTCAATGTCTACATCTGCTATGCCTGCTGCTGCAAAGTTCCGGAACCTGGCCATCTCCACAACATCATTCAATATAAATGCTCCCAAAGTCGAGGCTGTCACTTGACTGGGTTCTTCAAACTGGTGTATCAGCTTCTTGCTCAGCATTATCTGTATTTCAAATTTTAAGCAGCAATTTTTAAAAAACTAGTGCTCCACTCCATTCTCACACTGCCATTTTGGCGATACACTTGAGCTGATATCCTTCAAAAGAGCACCTCCCGATGTGATTTTTGGGTGCAAAAGTGTGCCCCAAAAGTCGTGCATTACCTTGCACACGCAGAAACTTCTGTTTCGTGTCCATTGTGGCTTCAAAATCTGTTAATGTTTCCGAATTCGGACAGGCCCTACACCTCCACTCGCTTAAGTTCTTCAAGATCAGAGGCCCCAAATTTTAAAGAAATTGATTTAAAAAAGTCGTTTCAAATAACCTCTATTGCTATTGCTGCTTTCCACCAGATCAATATCCCACCCAAAGCTAATGCTGAGGACATTTGTATGGAAATTACGAAGCACATCATATCTGGCCACTGTGCCCGTATTCTGGAACAACCTCAGAACAATCACGTGGACACAACATGTCCACGTCGCGTCCCTCAGCGCGCAATATTTGCCATTCAAGTATTATTCACGGCACAACATATTGCTAAATAAAGAACTGCCGTGCCTGTCATTGAATCAAGGGCAAATGTACCATATCTATACTGCGATAGATGGTTGAGTGAGGGTGATGCGGTGGGAAGGAGGAGTTATATCAGTACATTCATTTCCATTCATTCATTATTTAATAGGCTCAACTGATAGAACTGTTCTATCCGCCGGTCACCGGCAAATGCCGTTGTCGGTTGGCATTGTGGCCTATGGAAAGGAACATGTGTAATTTCCCTGCTGGCCAACACAAGGATGCATTGACCATAAGTGTATGAGAGGCGTTGAGAATGGAGGTTGCACAGTATCCGATGGTGTGAGGACTTTAGAGCCCTCTAACCAGTTTATTAGGTTAACTACATCAGATGGGATGGTCCGAATAGCTAGTGGGGGAGACCCTTGGTACGACGGTCCTGTTCTTAAAGATTCACCCTGAAGCCAGACGTTCCGGGCTTCAGATGTTGGTGAATCTATTCTCCCCGCGATCTTATCGCGGCGAGAGAACTGAGGCCAGTAGGGTGATTCTTCCATCAGAACAGCGGACATAAGTCCACGCTGTTATCGAAATAGATTTGAAGGGCTTCAAGCCTCTATCAGTGCCTCAGGAGAGGGCTGGTGAGGCGATGAAGCTGGTGGTGGTAGTTGGTAAAAGTAATAATTCACGTGATGTTCTACTGACTAAGGTAACGACACCGCTGTCAGCATTTGGATCGGAGCTATAAAGAGTAAGGAATTTGGTGTCTACATTTACGATCCCTTACAGATGGGAGGGACAGTATCCAATTTGGTTTAACTGTGGGACTGGCACATTACATTCTGTATTTGATATCGAAACTGACCTTGACCAGCAGACTGAATGGCTCCGTCCAGGCCGGGTCATGTATATGGCCAAGAATGAGACATGCCGCTTTGAAGCCACGTCACAAGATATCCTACACCTGGTTCTCCATTTTCCCGCTGTCATCCAAAATGGAATGTGCTTCTATGCATATAGCGTACCAAAAATTTGGCACCGGAGCTTTCAAGCTACCGGAAGCATATAGCAGTGCTGAATGTCTGGTTTGGAATTTTCCCAGGCTACACTGGAACTAGTCTCTCGCAGCCAGACACTTCAATAATACTGAACTCATACCTCATTATATTGAAGTCTGTTATTAACCGCGGGGGTCTGTTCTGGGTAAAAGCTTGTTACATAATCTGCACAGCCATGCCGCCGGATTTCGATGTTTTGTGCCCACAGGATAAATACTTAAACTAGTTTTTTGCTGCGGATGTATCTATACTAGTACACTGAATGTTCCTGCCTGCTCAGATTTCTTAGTTAGAGCTCAGAGTCCAGGTGGATGAAGCCCCGAAGCATGACATGTGAATATCACTTGTGTTGCACTTCGAGCCTCAAACAGCACTCTAAAAGTCTAAATAAATTGGAGGGGCTTTCACTGGTTGGCAGATTCAATTTTTTCTAGCACAATTTACAGTGAAAAATGGCGTTTTTTTTTTCACACATTTTTCACTGAAAAAAATGGTGGAATTTTCAAAGCTTTTTCACCCCTTTTCAACTTTCTTTTGAGTTTTTCACCTCAAACCGGAAAAGTGGTGAAAATGTTTTGGGTTTTCCACCTAGTTTCCGGCAGAAAATTGATGGAAAACAAACGAGATTTTCCACAAGGAATTCAGCAGAAAAATTTGAATTTTCCAACCAGTGTTTGCAATAGTGAATTAAACATTATGTATGCTGGAATTTCTTGAAAATAATGATGCTAGTTTCACGGTCGCCTGTCGAAGAATGGTGTGGCTGTGCTGATTATATAACAAGTGCTTACCCCAATCGGGACCCCACGCTTAACAACAGACTATGCTGGAACAAGATTTAAAGCACCATCCAACGTGCAGAAAAAGCAGAAGTCAGCTTAGCTACCTTTCTCCTCCTCATTGCATAGCATAAACACTGTTCTTTCTTCTGCCATCCTTGCCCTCTGCACCACTGGCGCCCTCGCTACTCCCGTCAAGCTGCCAGTAGCGGATACTGCCTTTTCCGCGACCTGCACCAACATCCAGGTCGACCTCAGCACCTTTGTCCTTTCTACGAAGTGTCAGAATGCAGCCGGCACGGCGTTCCTCGCCACATCCATCCAGCTCAACTTGTGCGTCGCCAACATCAATGGTTCCCTCACTGGGTAAGCATGCCTGGGTTACATCAAATTGGAACTCCAGCTAAATTCTGCTGATACTATTCTAGAGGGGCTGCTTTCAGCGCGACATGCCAGAACATCCAGTTTAGTGGGGTACAGCTGAGTGCCTCCTGCAAAACCAATGCTGGGAGTTTCGTCAGCACGGTGCTCGACTTGAGTGAATATTATATGTATTTTATTTTTGAAGCACAGACACAGACTGATATTTGGGTGTCTTAGAGACAATGTTCTTTCCAACATCAACGGAGGCCTCACCTGTCCTTGAGTGATGAACTAAAGGGTTGGTAGTCAGTATTTGGAAAGTCCAGGCATAGGGTTGTATTTTGTCGAGTTGAAATGTTATTGACTTGAAAGAAGTCAAAGTGATATGTTGTTACTCCCTTTAAAGCAAGAAATTCCCTTTGAGCGCAGATTTGCAATGTGAAAGCCTTCTTATCTGTGATGTTCATGCAGTCAGAGCTGAGCGAGTTATGCATTAATGGTACTCGAAGGACCTTGTCCACTCGTGGTAAATAGAATATGTATTGATGGTACGAAGAGGAGGACTGACTCGGTATGTTTCACAAGTGGCCAACGGACGCAGTGTTCACCTTCAACTGCCAAATGCCACAGATGCCGTGGCCTGGAGATCGCTGGAGCTGCAAGATGCTGAATGTAGTGCTAGCAAAAATAATGATCAGGCAGTCACAGGAGTTGAGGAGGTAGGCAGCTAGCCTCGGTCAAGAGTCAGTGGAGCCATGTGTGGCCGGCGAGATCACGTCTGTGTGAGTTTTGATCGAACTTGAGCCTGGCAATTTGTGGAGAGAAAAGTTGGGACCAAAGGTGTTTGATGGAAATAATTCCATCAAACAATCCATCATCCACAGCCAGCCGACAATAGTCGAGTCCTGTTGTCGGAAAAAAGCCATTCAGCTTGCAATGGCATGGTTCAGCATGGGACCTTGGGATGGCTTTGGAGTGCTTCCAAGGTGTGGCAGAGGGACTTGGAACCAGTCTCAAGCTGTTTGAAGGCTTTGTGTGAGTTCCAAGCTGTCCCAAGCCATCCCAAGGTACATGTATATTTTTGGGGGTCACAAAATACTTTAGGTCAATTCTCTGTGCCGCAGAGGAGTGATTTGACTTGATATACACACCATGCTTGGTCGTATTTTTTCAACCACTCTTGTTCTCGAGATCTAACAGCTGTGGAACCCATATGAAAAGCCTTCAGCAGGGATCCACCAGGGACTCGGACCAAGGTACATAACTCTGTTGATGACCCCTGGATATTTTCCTACTCGTGTATATGTGCTTCACACATTGCTAAAAATCAGTTGAGGAGTGACCCCTCATTCTTGGTTACTTCCTACTTACTCCTACAGGTCATTAATTACTTGCCAACAATTACTAGAATAACTGTGACTGCAAAGACCCTTCACTTGTGGAGAAGAATGGGAGCATATATACACATTTTGTTACTTCCTGGGAGTCATCTCAGAAGGTGTTAGAACCATCGAAGTGGTTGGAGGATTCTGAACTGTGCATTGGAAGCCAGCTAAAGCCATTTGGCCATGCAATGGCTTGGAACATGTTCAATGCCAATCAAAGCCGAATAGGATTTTTCCGACAGTAGCACCTGGCCGATGGAATGGCTTGAGCGACCAACATTGATCCAAAATAGCCCAGGTTCCTCGAGCCACCGCTCTCTCGTCATAGTCTTCTCACTTGGGCCACAGGCCGACGATGATGATTTTTGCCGTTCCGATGGGTCTGCTGGGCCACGCTTTGGGCGGTTCAGTGGTTAAAATCTAAGAACTCACCATGGTCACAGGAGTATTTGTGCCAAAAACATACGGACCTCGAGAACTAGCAGAGCGAAAGAGTATACATCAGAGCTTTTGGTTGTACTTGGGGACAAGGACGCCTGTGAGATCTCTTGCAGTGCATCGAGGACAAAAACAACTCTGGTGTGGTGTAGGGCGCCGTTCTAACATTCGATGCTGTGAACCCACGCCGGCTGACAATTCTGGATATGCCAAAATCGCATATACACGGGGTGCCATGCTTGTCGACTAACACGTTTTGTTAAGTCGAAGGTCAGAGAAGGTGATAACGATGAGATCAGTTGTACTTGCCACTTTCAAGTCTCCGTGAACAACACCATTCTCGTGTAGAAACTGCAGCCCTGACGCAATCCCAAGGACCTAGGTACCAGAATGGATAAATAGTCAATTGTGATGAGATGACTTACGAGTCTTTCCCTATCTATCCCCGGGTGCTTGCTGATATACTTTCCAACATGTCCAAATTTATAAAATGGCGATATCAGAACTGGTAACGGGTTAAGATCCTCCCTCGCATCACTCCAATAGACGTGAGGATATTTTTGTGTTTGAGCCGACTCCAGACGTCAACTTCCCGTTTCAAACGCTAACGAAATATCGTGTTGGCCGGAGCCGTCAACTGAAATTCGAATCCTTTTTATAGCCACCTGCTGAAAGTCAAAAACGATCATGAACCGCTGCGCCCGGAACTAATGACGCACGCCAATTTTACGTCCGTCAGACCGAGTCAGTTTTCCACGGTAGATGTTTGAGTTGCCTCCTGCAGCGAAGGGATACTGGTCGTCCTGTTTTATGCGGCCGTTGAGGTCACGGCCGTGGAATCCCACAAGAGAAGTTTCCTGCAAATCTTTAGACTTCGAAACGCGGCGATCATCATTACACCACACCTCAAAAGTCGTTTCCTCTCTGCTTGAATTTTTCTTTTCCTGCAGCGTAATATTCAGCAAGAACGGCAGGTATCATAAGGCACACACTTTGTCTCTGGGAGAGCTGGGTTGGGGCTAGTCCCCAGGGTTGTCATGTGCGAGGAACCGTGCTACATAAACAAATCACTCACCGAACCGGGTTCATAATTAACACATCCCCCGTTCATAATCGTCGTCCTTCCTGCTTTCATGCTCTCGTCTGTCGCCCAATAAGTGCTATTCCATGCTCAGAAGTCGACGTACATGTCGATATCCGTCAAGATTGCGAGCACGTCTGGCATTGCTGGGCGGAGAGCTGCATTTTCGTGCCACAGCGAACCGAGGAAGTTCCAAATGCGCCTTGTGACCACGTGGGGGGTCGAGATGTGTCCGAATGGGCCGACTTCCGTGAAGGATATGCTTGAAAACGACGTGTTCAGTCGGAAGATGTTGATAGGGGTTCAAGGTCAGATAGGATCTGATGCAAGCTCTCAGCCCAGAACATAAATCCACGCCGAATCATCGCTTACCTCGAGCATGACCATTGGAAATGCGTAAACGTCGCCGGACCTTTTCCGAATGGAAGCCGTCCCGGTCTCATCCGAGAGTATTCGGAAGGAGTAAATCGAATTGGGGTCGAAAATACGGCCGCGGAACTGGAAGAAGTACCAAGAATGTTGAATATCCCGTAGCCAGAGATTACGGGCGAGTGATATTGATTTATTAAGACCTTTTTTACAAACAAATAAATGGCGATTCACTCAGAGGGAACCCACACACTGTGCATAGATTACCGTGGATGATCCCTTGGGAGTGAAGGTACTCCAGTCCTTCAGTGACACCGATAGTCTGTCAGGGATTAATCACACGCATGGGGCTGCAGTCAAGCCACCGACCATCTGCAGTCTTTCTGTCGGATCCTGCGCGCTCATTTTGAAATATTTCATTATAGGTCCCGATGGGCAAAGCGGTGCGATTAAAGCAGGAGAAAGCCCAAGGTCCAGGGAAACTCCGAGGAATGGTAAAACGTTCGGGTCATATAGCACTCCAAGATTGGGCTGCTTTGTATAGGGTCTGGATCGCCGGGAGATTAGGGACACCATTATGTTTGCGACGAAGCGCAACACACCTTGCTTGTTCGAGCTCTTGCGACTCAGAAAGCATGCGGCAGTAAATCTTGATAGCAACACGATGTGGGGGCATTGGGGTGACGGGAGCCAAGTGGCCTAATGATCCAACATAAATATCGGGAGCCTCCAGAGCCAACAGGGTATATGTCCAACTTTCTTACCCTCCCGCCTCAACTTCACCTTAGTCTTGCTGGGTCCGCGACTCTACATCTGCGGCACGATTTTTTTAGCGCCTAGTCGAAATCTGGAGAAGAACAAGAGAAAAAAAGAGGGAAAAGAATTACTCGTAGTCCGATACGGCCCAGCTCCGAATCGAACGGGAGCTCTGTTCCCGCATCAATGTTAGCTATTCTGGATGCGGTCCAACCGCTACTGAGACTTCTTGCCGCCTGTTTTGAGGTTCTCCATACCTCCGCGTCACTCCACCTTTCGTCCGGCGGGGTCCGCGACTCGGAGGAACCCCGAGCAACGGGTTTAATTTCTTGTGCGCCTGATCAATCTTCCGATAAAGACACCAGAAAAAAACAAGAACCGCGTATCATCCCATGGCCCAGCCCCAAATCGAACGGGTTCTCCGCTGTACCCGCTCCCGGATCCAGTTCGTAGGTCTTGCGGATGGGCGTCAAGCCCTACTGAGCCCGTTCACTGCTGAAGGTGCACCATCCAGTCGACTCAGCCTTGTCAGCACCAAGTCAAAGCAGGTATGATCCGATTGATCAGTCTCCGCTCACACAGCTTCAGCTTCACCTGTTATACATTCATTCATCCTTACTACGCCGTACGTTTACATCGCCCCTTTATCTTTATCTTTACGCCTTCCCCCGCGTGACGGTTCGAGGTCAAGTAGCGAGCGCTACTGCTACTTCTTGCCCGCCTTCTTCGCCGCGGCGCGCGCGCGCGTGATCTGCTTCTTCCAGCCGTAGCATTGGGTGCAGGCTATGGATGTGCGTATTAGCATGGGTGGATGTGGGTGGGGATGGGAACAGAAGGGTGGAGGTTAGCGGGGAGGCGGAGGGTAGTGGAGGGCAGTGGAGGGCAGGGTGGAATGGTATGCGACGACGGCGTGAAGAGGGGGTGAGGACAACGTCGGGGTATGGAAGCATGAAAAGATGGAAGGACGGCAGAAAGATCCGTAAGAAGGGGATCAAGGAAGGGAAGGAAGACGTGTGAGTGAGAAGGAAGAAGGAATACAAGGCACGGAAAGGCAGGCAGAGCAAAAACACGAAGCACTTACATGCATTGCTATGCTTCTTGCACTGGTACACGCCGTCCTTGTTCACAATCCCCGCCGGAGCCTCTATTCCCTCGCGGTCGATAAATTCGAAGCCGTAGAAGGCGTCGTTCTCCTCGCGGCCGTCGAATTCGCACTCAGCGCACTGCGGGGGGTAGTCAGCGATGATACGATTGGAGTGATAAGGATCGGGGGTGCCAAGGGAGTAGCCAATGGCAATGAAAACGAGGGATGAAGAGGAGGGGTACAAGACGACATGAGACGACACTTACGACCTCCTTGAAGTGGGTGCAGAACACCCCGTCGTTGATCTCGATCGTCGCAGGCGTGGGCGCAATCTCGGCCATCGATGCTAGATGCGAGTATAGACGAGTTCAATGAGGAGAGGCCCCGGAAGATCGGAGCTGGACGGTATACAGTGGGTGGGGGTAGTGGGGTGGTGGGGGTGTGAAGGAAGGCACAGCTGCGGCCGGCTGCGTTTATATGAGGCCGGCATTACGGATTGATCCTTTGATGCCCCGCATCAGCTGACGCGGGGAAGTGCGGGGAAATGCGGGAACCAGGAATAGCCGAGAAGATCCGGGAAACGGGGATAAGAAAGAGTTGCACGGTATGTAGCAGACCAAGAACCAGTCTTGAAAAGCTACCTCACAAGTCTACGGGGATCGCATCCGGTTGAATGGTTGAATGGTGAAGTGACGCGAACGATGCGGTTGCCGAGCTCGGAACCAAAGAGTCCAGACCGGGCGAGACACGGGCAATGCTCGCATATTGAAAATCCGCGGCGTACCTTGAGTGAGTCGAGAAGCAGCGGTCTTGATCTGCTAGTGGGTTGGGGTTTCTGTTTTTTTTTGGGTAGAACAAACAGGACTAAGAAACGCGCTGCACCATCATCGGGGCTCAAGTGCTTCCAAAAGCAGCCAGGGTAGGCAAGGTCGCGCGTGGTGTTATCCATACCAGTTGCGCCGGGCCATTGTGATGCCTGTATCGCGTGTTTCTTCTAGATCTAGAGCTCCCATCTGGGACTCCTTTTGCGCAACTTGATTTGTCGCACAACGATAACCGTTGCTCTATTGTACATGCAACCGGTGACTTGGGTCCTCGCTGGACTTCGGTGAAGCATAGCTGTCTTGCTCTAGGGCACTCTCGAGCACTTCTGGCTGGTCAAGCTCTCCAATAGCATCCAAATGCGCTCGGGAAAGTTGATACATTTGTCCTCTATCTCCCCAGAACTCTGGCACAAGGGAGTATGAAACGACGCTCGGTATCGATTATCGGACAACGAACCTGATGAACTATGTATTGTCGAACACCCTGCCAATAAGGACGACTATACTCAATGTATGGGCTCTTCCGAAACTCAGATATCGCAAAACTGACGACTTCGGGGAGGATTGCGCAAAAGAAAACTTCATCCAAATAATTGTACGACTGTTCTACTGAATTCCATCGTGGCGACCGGCCACCCTCGTCTATTCCTCTGCGACAACCACTACCGCCTTCGCCTTGCTCGTTCCGCTCTGCACCGCCAGAATCACGTCCCCCATCTTCTCCAGTCCGTGCGTGACCTCCTCTTTGTACTTCAGCTCTCCGCTCGCGAGCTTTGCGGGCACGGTTGCGTAGAACTCGCCCAGGTACTTCATCATGGGGAGGTGCGCCCCAGTGAACCCGTGGATGTGCAAGGATTTCGCGCCGACGAGGTGGAAGTTCTACGTGCCGTCCGGTACGGGGTCAATACGGTGAGCGAGTAAAACGAATGAGTCGTCGCACCTTGAGAGGCTGATGCCCAGTGGCGGTGTTATATCCCGATATCGCCCCGCATTGCTGGATCTCTGGTCAACACACAGCAGGTGGGCCTTCAAAGAAACTCCCACCAAGAACCGGGCGTGAGGTGCAGCGTTTTCCAGTGCGGCTTCGAGGACGTCCCCGCCAACGTTGTCCCAGTAACTTCAAATTCATTCAGCCATTATCGTTTCTGGAAGGAAACTCGGGCAGAGTAAACACATACACATCAATCGGCCCTTCCTTGCCCAGCACCGTGCGCGTATCAGTGGTCTTATAGTTGAACGCGACGTCGGCGCCGAGCGATTGCATGAACTTGACTTTTTCCTCCGTGCCGGCGGAGGCGATAACTTTCAACCCAGACTGTTTTGCGAGCTGGATGACCATTCTGTGCGTGGAAAAATTATAAATGAATAGACGTAAATCTGACAGAAGTGTAGTGCTTACGACCCAACGCCACCTGCGCCGGTGGTAACGAACACGACTTCACCCTAGATGCGGCTCTTCATTCAGACTTGAATCGAAAGTGGAATCAGCCACGTACCGCCTTGGCGTTGGCGTATTCCTTCCAGGCGATGTATGCCGTCTGGCCTGCGCACATGTGTTATTCGCCATGACGATGTGGACTCAATTTATTCAATTCACCTGCAAGCCCCGCAGCGCCGAGGTACACGGACCACGGCAGATTCGGGAGCTTGTCCATTATCTGAAGCATTCCCAGTGCGGGCACAACGGCGTATTCCTGGTGCGCTGAGATCGACAGTCATTTTGGTTAGTGATCACTTGCGCGCTTGTGCAGAGAGCGGGAGGGGGGCGCACCTATCGTGAAGCCGTAGACGTGCTTCCCCACGGCGACGTCGGGGTTCTCAGAGCGCAGTACAACCGCGATGCCGAATCCGTACAAGCTGTTGTGTGAAAGATTCTAGTGAGTTTAGAAACTTTGACAGGATGAGGGGGTCCTTACGGGGCGCCGATTTTGAATGATGCCTACGAAGAGAATATGGTGAGCATTACAGGATAAAGGCGGAGCTGCAGTGGCCTCACGGGATGTGCACCACGCATGAGCGCACGAAAGTACGGGTCTACCGAGAGCACGAGGGTTTTGAGGAGGAAGCCGCCGTTCAGCGGAACGGTCTCGAGATCGATGGTCTTCGTGGTGTCGTAGACCGTGGTCTCGCCCGGGACTGGATAACCTGGGAAAAAAACCAAAGGTCATTGTTCGCTCAAGAGCCTATGAATACCAGAAGTGAGAACGCACCCTCGGGAACGGAGTTGAACAGAACACGCGCATTTCTGATGGGGGCCATTTGTATTGGTGTTTGACTTGAGTGAGATGGGCGGGTAATCAGATACGGAGAGAGGCAAGTAAATAGGCAGGTATGTGGATGGGCAATAAATGTTGCGTCCCCCAGTGTGGCCTTTATAGCCGCCCCAGCACGCATTGATGGCCTGTCGATCATGCAGTTGCAGTGAGCGTCCCGCACTCGAATCCCTTTCTCGACGGGCCGTTGACTCATTTTTGCTGAGGATACCATTTGTCAGGGAGGTAAATTTGTCAATGCACAGTAATTACGAACATTCGTCTCTGTGAGCTGGAGAGGGTGAACCTAGATTTGGTCATTCCCGCTTAGTCAACGGCCCGATGGGAGGAATATGTTCAAAATTCGAAATACTGGAGTGGTCTCGCAAAGCCAGCAACTGTGCCACCTTGGAGGATAGGCGTACACCCTAGAGATCAAAGGCAAAGTATTAAGCTGGATACATTAGACAAATTCAACTTGTTCGTCCGGAGCGTCTATTCACAAATTAGACAGGTTGTGCAAACATACGGCTTCACGCGGCTTTTTGGCATTGTGCAAAGCTGCGGGGAGGAATTCAATATCTTGAACTCATAACC
This sequence comes from Mycena olivaceomarginata, assembly GCA_029378375.1. Classification (NCBI taxonomy): domain Eukaryota; kingdom Fungi; phylum Basidiomycota; class Agaricomycetes; order Agaricales; family Mycenaceae; genus Mycena; species Mycena olivaceomarginata. The sequence goes on along the minus strand of JARKIC010000136.1, from coordinate 71,067 downwards.
CACTGTAAATGACTCACATGAATATCATTTTGAATGTTCCATCCATGCAGCTATCGAATCAGATCTGGTGAATACAATGATTTGTCCTTGAGTTTCCGCACTGATTCCACAGCACCTACAAATTGAATGACAAATCGGACAACCATCCCATAGTCTAAAATGCTTCCCTCCACTCAGTGGGTTCACTGAAAGCTCAACCCTTTCTAGATGAACTCGGAAAATCCCTGCGGCTTTGCACAATGCCCAAAAGCCGCGTGCGGCTTGTGCACAACCTCTCTAATGTACAGAGCATGTAACTACTCTCAAACTCTTGGCATACCCGCACCACTTCTCAGTCCAAAAACTAAGTAACCGTTGGTGAACCCCTCTCCGAAGCGCCCAACGCCGTGAACGCGGCCTCCGTCATCTCGATGCCGCTCGCAATGCAAATCGGGCACTCTCCTGCAACCTTCAGCACCACGGAGCGGCCTTGATCTAAAAACGGCACAAAACCATCAGAATGGAATAGATATTTGAGGAAATTGGCGGGTGATTAGTGACTTGCATTGAACGGTAACATCATCTCCGCATCGAGCCCCGCCGTCCCAGGATGCACTGGAGAGGGTCATAGATGGTGAGGAGTCGAGGATGACCGATCCGCATTCCCGGACGGCGCCGTTGTTGACCAGCAATGAGGCTATTAAACAAACAGTCCAAGGGTCAGCATGAGGGCAGGGGTAAGAGGTGAGGAGCAAACCTAGGCCAACGGTAGCTGCGGCTCGAGAAGTGTAGGCCGTATTGGCGGCCACGGCCAGTGCCAGTAGAGTGGAAATACGGAAGATAGAGCCCATGTGGTTTATGGGTGTTGGGGATGCGGTGGGGGGGTCGTGAGGCGGCTCTTTTATAGCAAAAACCGCCACTGACAACAACGTTGGTGCGCGTTCTCCGCGACCCACATCCATCTCAATTCATCTCAAAGCTTAAACCACATGGAATAGTCTTCCTCTTTATAAAATTACGCTGTCCGAAGCCTTTAAACTCCGCCGGCAATCTCCTTTTACATTGATGTCTGCTGTTACCCAAGCGGAGAGCGGCCCGGCGAAGCCGGCCGCGAACCGCTAGTAAACCTTCTATCTTCTCCGAACTTAATCCCTTCCTGGTGTTCCCGCTCGCAAATGCGGAATTTCAACCACAGCCTCCGGCAAGTTCCGTTTCGCCCACATTTCACTGCGGACTTGCGTGTAGGGTGGTTATCTCTTTTTTATGATGACAAAATATGATTGCAGAGTTTATCTGTAATTATTTGAGCCGTAGTTTAAACAGGACAAACTGAACTGAGTATGATATGGACCCTACTGAGCTCCGAGTCTGTCAGGATGGTTTCACAGCTTTCCGATCTCGGTGGGTCCGACTGAATGGACTGGGAAGGTCGGCGACGTTACGCGGCCGTGGGGCACATCACTGCATTCAGGCCCTTAGGCGGCAGAGGGTGTGTCCGCCGCGCCGCGGCAGAGGGGGGCAGACCCGAGGTCAGACATGGCCTGCCGCGATCGGCCTCCCTGCGAACAATCCCCGAGCCCGCTCGGGAACTCAGAATTGTCTTGGAGAATTCACATGAATCACATCTGGGTCCTTGCGGCGTGTTTGCCGACCGTGTGAAATCATAACGTCACTGCAACACAGCCGACGGCGGCGACACCGGAGTTTGAGCAAAATATTTATCGGCGGATATGTTGCGGATACAGCATGTATCCGCAGAATATCAGTCAAATATTCACAGAATAACGCCGTGCGGATATTCTTGTTGGATTCCCTGTACTCGCAGAATACGAGCAGAATATCAGCAACATATCAGCCAAATATTATCAATACTTAATTTTCGGATCCCTTGTTCAGATAGATGCTCGAATTCAATTAAATGGAAATACAATGCTTCATTCAAACGGCTGATTCTAAGTACATCAGTAACAACTACTGCATGCTGTATACATATAATGTGCTCTACTTTTCCGCCTGCCGCGCAAACACACACATCCTCACGGCCATCTCCCTCCTCCAGGCTAAACTGCGCCGCGACGATCCCCTCGCACTGGGGGTCGAACTAAGCGCCTACGCCTCGTTCCACCGGCGCTCGGCGGTGCCGACATTCCGGTAGCGAAGCGAGACAGACCGCCGTTGGCGAGGGGGAGGGAGTTGGGGATTACTCTATATGGAGGGGTTAGTATACAGGGGACAAGGGAAGGGGTGAGGAGAAACAAGACGTACATGAGCTTCTCGAGCTCGGCATTGGGGAAACACTGGTGGTCCAGCATGCGCAAGCTCAAGCTCGCCGCGCGCTGCGCACCCAATATTAGTGAACAACACATTGTCAGAGGATGTGTGACTCACCAATGATTCCGCAGCTCGGTCCTCGTTGGTATGGCTTCAATGCCCTACCTCCTTCGATTCCCACGGCCCGACGCAAGTGACGCTACTGTGTCCTGGCGCCGGTGACACCCACGCAGGCGGTGGCGGTCGCGCCACGCGCAGCGGCGTCATGCGACGAGATCGAGTGCAGGCTGCAGGACGAGCTCTTCCCTGCGCCGGCGTTCCACGCGTGGCTTGCGATTGTGTCGCGGCTGCTGCCGTGTCGGCACTGCATTGAGGCACGGCGGTTCCGGCCGGGGCTGGACTACACGCTTGCGATGAGTGAGGAGGAGGCGCGGTTGGATGTGGTGCTGGGGCTGACCCCGGAGGTACGGCATGAGGGGCATGAGGAGAGCAGCAGAAGAGGCAGTCGCGCAAGCCGGTGGAAGCGAGGCGCCATGGCGCGTCAATCGGAGTTGTCGGGGGCTCCAGAGCTTTGTCGAAGTCCTGTAAGAGCAAAAGGGTGGTCTGGTAAATACATTGGATCGATCTGCGAGATGTGTTGTGGACTGGGGCAGACCTGCTTCAGCGTAAGGTCAGTGGGTATTCCTTGCAAATGGATGATGTCGCACCAGCATCCCAAGTAATCTAGAACCGATTTGCCGTGAGATACGAGATGTAGGATACTCCAGAAGACACCTGCGAGGATTCTGGGAAGATAGAAGAAAAAGTGGAGAAGGAAAAAGACTGACGTTGTGGAGGTATCAATGTCACCTGTGTCGGTCCAATTCTGGAGTTACTGTAGCATTTAATTCAATTCGTACCCACCTGTGACCTGTGACCGCGACGTACGAAATCCAGATTTCGTATTTGGGCCGGGTCGGGCGTGACACCCATTTTTTTTTCGTAAATCGGCCGAAAGCTCGCAGGCCTCAGATATGCATATCTGCCTCCCCAGGTCGTTGTAGAATGGTTCAAAATACTCATATTTCATTTGGGATTTAAAATAGGAGATTTACTCACATAATCATCGGAATTTCAGGACATCTTTGCTGCAGACTGGTCTTCCTGACACGTTGAGGATAATTTATCCTGCGTGGAAACGCTGCGGCGCCGCTTGATGGCAAGCAGGCAGCGCGGAGGCGGAAATTCGATTTTTTGGGCCATTTTCTGGCGATTTTGTGACTTGTTTGAAGTATTCGTATATGGCTCCGGTGACCTGTGACCGGTACGAAAAAATTCGTAAAATTTTAGGCCTGTGACCTGTGACATACGAATTGAATTAAATGCTACAGTATGTGATTTAGACTCGAGCTACATGTACTTGAGAGTAATTTTATCCCTTACCCAGAGTCTTGAGTATGAGGGATAAGGGATGCGAGAAGCGGTCGGCGTTCATGGCAGTGGGAGATTGGTGGGAGATAAAGCCATGTGTATGCACGTGACCGAGGCGACACCCGATTTTACCCGAAACCATGTGTACAGAGTTGCGCAAAAAATGACAAGTCCGATGGGATAATATTCAGTTGATATGCTGCAGATACAGGATGTATCCGCAAAATACCAGCACACAAATATTTGATCTAATATTCTGCTGGTATTTTGCGGATATATGCTGTATCCACAACATATCAACTGATAAATATTTTGCTCAAACTCCGGTGCGAGACAGCAGCCAGGGCGATTGATCAGGATAGATCCTGTGTTGCAACCATGGACCCACCATGAACAACTCGAGCCACTGGTCAGCAAGAGAGAAATACCGACCCAACATGGCCACCTCCGGCCAGTGCACCATTTCAAATAAGCATCGACCACTAGGAAATCAGCTGGTGAGACAATTCTCATGCCAAGAAATAATTCTCATGCGCTTGGGAGCTATATTTTTCTTGGGAGTAGTGGCCAGGAGGCTGAAATGGCGAAGATCCAAGAGTAAATGAACGATGGCAAAGGCGCCGTGGCTGGAAGGAGAGGCGGCCAGTGGGCGGCAGAGGTTGGCCGCCCGCGCCTCGGCCGATGGCGGCAGCGCGCGGCACAGCCTCCGCGGCAGACCCCGTCGCGTAGGGTAGGCACAGCGCGACAGATGGCGGCAAAGCTCGGCAGCCTCTGCCGATCAGGGGCCTGAATGCAGTGCATGTGCTAGAAATCAGGACGCACTAACCGATTCTATAGTTCTGAGAGTCCTATTCCCGATGTGATGATGCGATGCCACCAATTCTCCGTTGAGTCCCGCGAAGCAAGCCCTTTTGGAGGAAATTACCATCCCTGTCGAACACCGTGTTTGAAACGAGAGAATTAACGAGAGTTGTGTGTAAAAGGCGACGGCGTGTTCATCGGCCCGAAAACGATTAGGGCCTAGCATACGGAGGTCCGAAGTGCTTCAGTTGGTTGAATATGCTCCGGGCGGTCATTTTTAGTTGGCCCTACGCACGGGAGATCAGCGGCGTAATCTTGCACTAGAGGAATTAGTATTAGTTGGCCCAGTCGCAATATTGTATCAGGCCAGTTGATGCACTGCGCACCATAACAACTCAGATGTTGGTTTACCTAGCGAGGTACGAGCTCACATTTTGTTGAAGCGTCTGCCTAGGGGAGACTATGGTTTACCGTTGATTTGGAAGAACGATTCGAGTGGCGTTATGGTGGGCAACTATGAATCACAGAGGTTTTGCGCGTGCCTGAAATCAACCAGTCGATTCGACTCAGTTCTGGACTCGCTTCGATTTAGATTTGGATCTGCGCTCGAAACAGATCGCGACTGTCTCGATTTTCATGCCAGGCCGGACTTTGAGTCCGCGAGAGGTGAGTCCGTGAGGTCCTTGCGATGCGTGAGGTCCGCGAGATGCGCAGCGCGAAGTCCAGAAAAAACGTGGATCGTCGCGTTGCATGAAATTCGTCGTGCAGATACAAAACAAATAGGCAAAGCTGCAATGGATGACGCCGCGTCTGTCCTGACGTCGGGGCCGGAGTTCCGACTCGGGGGCGCGATGCGATACAGAGGGGCGGAGGCAGGAGACGGCGGGGCAACGAAGGGAGTTGAATAGCGGTACGCGCTGAGGAGAGACCGAGACGCGAGACCAAATGGCGCGGGTTTGAGTCGTCCTGGGCGACTCTCGCCAGCTTGGAGCGAAGTTGGGTGGGGTTCTGCTATCGCTGTCTCTGTGACAAAGATAAGGAAGAAGGAGATGATGTGCAGGCTGTTTCGCTTGCCGTGGTACTGTGAACTGTCAACCGGGCGTCGCCGTTTGGAAATACGTACCGCGCCACTTTTCACGGGATTACGGTCCGCGCTGGTTCAACCTTTCGACGCGTCCCCAGAGAACAACGACTCTGCCGTTTTTGCACAGCTCAAAGTAGAGGGACCTGAACACGCGCTACTAGAATGTCAAGCCAACCCCGATGTTCTCGCGATTCGCGCCGTGTTTCTTGATAAACTGCTTCGAACTGTGCCAAAAATGGAGTCGGAAATTGCTGAGCTCACCTCAACCGAACTGTTGAAGGCTATAATATGCCAACGCTCAACAATTGTACTTACCGGTAAATTCGTGCGTGATGTCCCTCAAACTATCTATCAGACGCCCGTGTACGGCAGGTCAAACTAACTGACAAGATGTGCACTACCTTTTTCCAGATCTATGCTTCGTTCTGTTGTCTGGGCTCTACCGTCAGGCATGGAAAATCCTCTGGGATCTGCGAGCTTGGTTCAGAGGGCAGGAAGTAGTCCAGGGGCGATGGTGTATTTACGTGCTTGTACACCGGGAAAATCCCTGGAAACCGGGGTTCGTTCTTCGGACCGTGCCGTGTAATAATACCTACCTACCTACCTACCGAGGGAAGACTATCGGTCCTGATTGCCGCTCACCTGTACCTCCCTCCAGAGCACGGTAGTTACCCCGGGATAAATATGTGATATCCCGCGGTAACTACTGGCGCTTTTAGCGGTTTCACGCGCATGCGTTAAACACGCTTAAATCACTAGCAATAACACTGGTATTACCGTTAGCTCGTAGATATGATGTATCAGGCAGATATGATAAGAGATTTTGGCGCCCTTATCTTAGATGTGATTGCGCTCGACGATGTGTTGCCATCAGCGATGCGCGCCATCAGCGCCATCAAGATCCCGCTACCTCCCGCCGCCCTTGTCCTGCCGCCTTCACAAGTCCCCGTAAAATCACGAGAAAATAACGCTATATTCAAAAATAGTACACAAGGTAAGGGCACGCTCCACTTCAGCCTGTCTCCTCAGTAGCGCCCACATCGTGCACAATCCGCACGATGTTCTCAAAAGCGTCTGCGATGGCCTCAACGTCCCCGTCCCCTTCTCCGTCCTCGTCGTTGTCGCCGCCGGTGCTTGGGGCGGAGCGGCGCGCCCGTTCGTCCGCAGCGTCTGCTAGGCCCGGTACATTGCGCGGGGGCACACGTCTCTCCTGCGACACGCTGGTCCCGCGGGAGATAGACGCTGTAAACCCATCCTCCCCGTGACAGCTTCACCAGACGGTCCAGATGGACGCCGTTGAAGCGTGCACGCTCCATGCGGTGCCGGGCAACCTGCAGAGCTAGCCCATCGAACCCCTCCTGCTGTAGACGCGCCTCGTGGTGGACAAGGAAGTCCTCCTCGTCAGCCATGAAGGTCACAAGACGGGGGATCTCGACGTTGAGCCGCGCGATCTCTTCGTCCGCGCGGAGGATCTTGAAATGTTGGTCCATAGCGGCGCGCCCGGCGGGAAGGGCCCAGGGCTCTGTGCGGATGTCTTCCCGCCCTTCCCGCAGGAGGTCGAACTCTGCGAGGAAGGCGTAGCCCACCACCCTCGTCCCACGCCAGCAGCCGTTTCGGCGGGGTCATGACAGAGGCCGCCGCGTTGTAGCGTTCCAACGCAGTCCTCACGGCTTTCGAGCGCGCCTGCAGCGCTTTTGCAATATGTTTGCGCAGCTTATACCCTTGCATACCCAAGTCAGCGAACATCCCACCTTGCCCTAAAAACTCACCGGTGCCCGACATGTTGACCTTCGACAGCTCAAACATCCGGGCCACCACAAGCCCCTGCAGCTGGTCCAGGGCGCGCTGGTAGCGGCGGCTGCTGACCATCTTCGCTGCCTTCACCCACGCCTCGCTCCCCGGCTCCCAACGTGTTGCGATCCCAAGCTTGAGCTCTAGCTCCTGCACCGCACCCAGACTCTTGGCGGCGACCTCGAACGCATGGCGACGCTTAGTTTCTACGCGACGGGTTTCCTTGGCGGCTTCGGCATAGGACGCATCGGCGGGCGCTGGGAGGAATGGCGCTGCGAGGTCTCGCATCTCGCGGACGCAGCGTCTAAACAAACCAAGGATGAGTTGCAGAAAGATAAACCAACTTCTATACGTACTCATGCTCCTGCCAATTTACCAGCTTCTGGTAATATTCCATCTCCAAAGTCTCCTCCGCCGGTTCTTTCGACAAGGAGCGCAGGTACCCGCTTCTCCTTTGCAAGCCACGTCTCAAAGACGTCGCGCGATTCGACGTTGAGACTCCGCATGGCGTCTTGTAATGCAGGCAAGCCGGCCTTGATCTTGAGAGCCCGACGGTACTTGTTGCCGATGACGACCGCTGCGAAAAGTCGGTAAGCAATCGGGCACTACTGAAGCTTCGTGACTGTGTACTCAAACCCTGATACGCGTCGCATGTGTCGGCGTGCTGAATGTACGTCGCGATGGCTTGATGCCTATGGAACACGGTGGAGTACCGTGTCGTCGACGCGAGGGCATTCGACTTCGAGAACCAACTCTCGCAGCCCTCGCAGTCCTCCAAACCCATCCCCTCCACGTATGTTGCCAGATTAGAGACTTGGCAGAGCCGGCCGTGGCCCAGGCCATGGAAGGATCCAACGAGGCACCTAAACTTGTTGTCGAAGGCCAGCTGTGAGAGTCGAGGGTGCGCCTTGACCATTTTGCCTGTCTTGCATCCAATGTCGACGCCCACGGCAACCTCGCCTAGCACGCGTATGAGGTGGTTTATCACAGCAAGACCATATTTTGCCCTGAAAGACCAGTGAGTATGTAGACGCACGACAGGGAACAAGAATTGCTTACAACTCGCCACTTTTTACCATATCGACGATAACAAGCATGAAACCATGCCTACAGAGAGCAGGGAAGATCCCCGTCTCGTCGTACATCCCATATGCGCGTGCCGTGACGTCTTCCTTCATATTCTCCCACCGCTCGTCGCACCCAGCCCCTTCGTCTTGCTCCGCACCCTCCTCAAAACCCCGCATCAGCACGTCCATGCCCTCGTCCCCCCACTCGTTCACGTCTTCCCGAGGCAAGAAGAAATCCCCCGGCGCAACGCAATTGTCCTTGCGCTCTTTGGACGCGCCAGGAGCTGCGGTGATGCCGGGCAATACCTCCTCTCGCTCTCGACGTAAAAACCGCTTCATCGAGTTGTTGCCGTCCTGGGTCGTGATTAAGGGCAACGTCAGCGGCGCCTCCCCCTCAAGTTTGTACATGCACGCGGGGCATGCATTTTTGAGACGCCAATTGGGGGCGTCCCGTTCTAGCGCGGCCCTCACGCGTTTGTCGACTTCGGCACGAATGGACAGGTACACATCGTATGCGACCGAGAATTGTTGACCGAGGTATGGGCGAGGCGCCACGCCATGCAAGTCGCAGATCCCGCGGACGAAGGCTTGGATCCCCAGCCGCGGGCAACGCAGCTGGAGTGCACGGAAGACCTCCAGTACACGGACTGTCACAACAACACTGGGTTCATGAGGTGAGCACGGCATCAGGCCGTTCCTCACAAATGCTGACGCGATGAACGCGTCGCCGGCGATGATGGGCACGGCCTGCAAATACGCGCCTAGAAAGCCGCAGCAAATGAGCGCCGCGAAACCGAGTGCGACAGCATAAACGACTCACCGAACAAATCCACCACCCACATGGGGTGCCGGTCCTCTTCCACCGAGTCTTCCGGTTGCGTGTACGAGCCGCCCAGGCCCTTGTCTGCCATGGCAAGATCCCAATCCACATATGCATCGGTCATCTTCTCCAGCTGTGCCGCAAACACGTCGACCATAATTTGCGTCCGGTTGCGCCGTGCGCGACGGTCTCGCCGACGCCGGCTGCGACCTGCAAAGAGTTGGCTAGAAGATAAAAATCAGAATACATCAGAGCATGCGTTGAACACCCACTTATGGTGCTCCCTGAGCTGTTGCAGCAGGTCTGCATCGTCTTCGTCTGCTTCGTCCTCTGGAATCGCCTCTCCGGCATGGCTTATGTCCATGGGAGTGCGCCCGTGCAGAACATCGTCGTCTTGAGTAAAATCTTGCAGGTCCATATCATCCGGAACATCCTGAGTCCGCTCCAGGCCTTGTAGAGCGAGGTGCGCCTGGCGTTCCTCCCGCGACATCCCTTGCGATTGATGGGATTGTTAAAATTCGAAGGATGCTGCAAATATTGAATAACGAAGCCACCTGCTCTGCGTTCAGCTTCGGCGGCAGCGTCCGCTTGTTGCAAGATTTGCACCTGGCTCGGCGTGAGCGTCTGGGTCATCTTGACAATTCACCCGCTAGGTGCGCGCACGCCGCGGCTTATTTGAACGCGGCCAGATGAAGACGTAGAGGAGCGAACATTATGCTTCCGCTGGTGTGAAAGGCTGGACATCGCCAGAAACTCCTCAGAAACGGACGCGTTTCTGAGGAAAGAGTCGATCAGTCACACGCTGCCAACGGCGATCAAGCACATCAATCGTTAAACAAAGATCAACGCGCTTTAACGTGCACCTCTCTTACCCTCCTCCTACCCTCCTCCTCTTCAGACGCGTCTTCGCCTCGGTAAGTTCTTCTTTCTCGCATGGTCTGCGTTGGACTTCCTCTCCACGAGAAGGCTCAAACCTGGGCCTCCGTGGAGGGAGGGCCAACAATTTCCATGGCCACCGTGCCACTCGCCTTTACTGACGCGTTTTTCTTCCTTCTAGACCACCATGCTCTGGAATCTCAACACCAGGATGGTAAGGCTGAAACATCTACGCGTCACACCCTCTAACTCCACCCACAGACACGAAGCGGGAAGGTTTTCAGCGCGTGGGCGGGCGCGCTGAATTTCGCGCCACTTCTCTCGCGAGCTGTGGCCACGGAGACTGAAGACGACCACGAATCCGACGACGACCTGTCGGACGTCGACGAAGAGTGGCCACCCAACCCCCTCAACGACATCGACGAGGAGTGGCCACCGCCCGATCCTATGAATGATGTCGACGACTTGCCCCCTGCGCCCCCATCGCGCAAACGACGCGCGTCTCCCACCTTTGAGGACGTCGTTGCCACCGCTCCTGCTCTATCAGGCCCCCACCGCCGCCGCCCTGCTCCCCACCAACCGCCGTGCTATCAAACGCGCACGCGTCATTGAGGCCGAGGGATACACACCCCGGCCGTCGACAATCGCCGCGCACGTCACGCCTGCTGTGCCCGTAACCATGCCCGCCTTCAATGCCGCCTCGTTGCCGGCCGCCCTCGGTGCGTACGCCGCCAGGGTAGAGAACAAAGCGGAGAAATACGGCGGCAAGAAACGCTACAAGCGTCGCAGAGCTCATTCAGCTGGGATTCCAGCTCATTCCATGGAACGGTTTGTAAGCACCTCTTCCCCCCTCCCTCCTCTTTTATTCATGCCGATCCAGCGACGCTCGTCCCCTCCTCGACAGCGAGGGGCGCATATTCCTGGTTCTTGCTGGCCAGCCCAGGGACGAAAAATACCACACCGCGGTTTCTCGCGCTTTTGCGTTCCTCAAGAAGGAAGGAGACGACGCCGCTTTCCCCCGCAGACATGCGCTGCCACCGACGCGGCTTGTTCGCCGCCGTCACTGTCGGCCTGACATTCGGGAAAGGGCAAACGTCTCCGACCTGGCTTCAGAACAAGTCCTACCCCGGCCTCACCGACCGGCTCCTCCACAACCCCGATATTGCGCGCATGGCCAACTTTGCGAGCTTTTGTTTCAAGCTTTGGGCGCCACGGCTGCACGATTACTACGTCGACTACAAACGCGCAACTCCGGACCCGCTTCCCCGAGCTCAAGCGCCCCTTCCCCAAATCAGTCTTCTCCTGCGCCGCGTTCAACTTTGGCTCGAACGTCTGGACGTTCAAGCATCGCGATGTGTGCAACCTCCCATTTGGCATGTGCGCGGTGCAGTCGCTCGGCAATTTCGACCCCCAACGAGGCGGGCACCTCGTGCTCTGGGATTTGAAACTGGTCGTCGAGTTCCCGGCCGGCGCGCTGATTCTGCTCCCCTCAGCCACCATTGCGCATTCCAACATCCCTGTGGACACAGGCGACGAGCGCATGTCTTTCACACAATTCACCGCCGGCGAGCTCTTTCGCCACATGGACTACGGGTTTCGCACCCAGGCCGACTTCGCAGCCGAAGACCCCACGGAATACGCGAAGGCCATGGACGCACGCGCTTCTCGGTGGGCGGAGGGGCTTGCTTTGTACAGTACTATAGAAGAGTTGTGCGCCAACATTGAATGAAAATACCTCTTGACTTTTCACCCAAGCAGTTGCACGCGAACTGAGAGACCTCGGGGGTGAGATTTAAAAGCCTTAGATTTTATAACACCGACCACAAAGTCCAGTGTCGGGAACTGACTGAGCTCACACCAGTTCGTGTCGCGAACTGATTGACCGTATATCAGTTCGCGTCGCGAACTGATTCAACGCTTCAGTTGACACTCTTTCCCTTCACCGTTCCGCCTCAAACTTTGAGAGCTGTTTATACTGGATGGTGCGTGTACTTTTGATTTTTGGCGCCAGTAAACTCAAAGTAAAAAAATATAGTCGATGAGCCCGAGGCTGGTTCTTTTACGCCTATGTTCTTTCATATCTACCCTCGTTGTGCTGAATTTCTTGAGATTTTTGGGCTGTAGAACCAAGAGGTACGAATAAATTAGTTGAGAAATTGAGTCGAGAACTGATATTGTAAATGAGATCCGTTTCTGGCTCAGGTGGCTATACTCTTCCTCTTCACTCACCATCACCTTCTTTACACAGACAGGGTTTCTCCCTCGACGAAATGCCCCATCGTCGGGCCCCCCTGGACGCGGATACAAGGCAGCAGCGTCGAAGAGCAAGCCGGGAACGATACGAGGCCAAGTACGTTCCATTTGCATGAACAGTCTAACGCCTCCTAACTTTCTTAGAAATCTGGAGAAGCGACGCGAGGCGGCAAAGCTCCGGATGCGCAGGTAAAGCACTGCATTGGGGCTCCTCTCCCTCTCTCTTGCCCACCACTTGCTCATGTGAATTGGGCTTGGGCAGCACTCGAGCCACAATCGCAGATTCGGATTACCACACGCGACGCAGGTATCGAGAGCGGGCTGCAGCCCACTCGGAGAGCTATCGTGACCGGTGGGTTCATCTTTCCACCTCTTTCCACCCCTGATGTCTCTTTCACAGACTCGACGCAACGGAGCGCGAGCAAAGGCGCATTGCCGATGCTGAAAGTCGCCGTGTGAGGTGCGCCGTTGCTGTTTCCCCTGGCGCATCTACTAACCATGCATCAGAAAACAAGAAGCGGAATCCCTCAGGAAGAAACACGAAGCTGGGATCCCGCGCACACCGGTGAAGAATCCCGCATCCAAAACCCCGCACAAAGCTGCCAAGAACTGGTATTGGACGCCCCGCTCCAAAAACCGAAGCCCCGCCCCTTGCTCGGTCCAGTGCAGCGCCGCTGCGGCGCCGCCTCAGATGATGAGGACGGCGCCTCAGATGATGAGGAGCAGCAGGGCGGGACACAGCTCCCCCTCCCGCAGCTTTTCTTCGAGGCGCGTGCGCCCCATCCTGCTCGGCTACGGTGCAAGGCATGCGGGCTCGACGACTGCCCGGGATGCGCTTGCATGTGCGAGGTGTCCGTCCGATGGTTTGATCACCCCGGTGGCCATTTCTTTCCGGACTGCAAGAGTTGCGGCGGGATTGACTGCCCCGGGTGTGCATGTACGTGCCCCAAATCTGTTACTTTCGTGGAGCACGGGGGACATCTGATGTAGCACCACATTTTGCATAGGCAGACTAGGCTTAAAATATATTATTTTTCATTCAAGCAGACGTCTGAATATCTGAGGGGAAAAGTGATTTGTCAAGCACCCTGAGTAAGTCTCCATGTGACGATTGTGACTCTGGCTCTCTTTCCTCCCTCACTCACATGCCTTTTGGCGCGCCGCTGTACGACCACGGAGTGTTGCTCTGCACGCCCATCTACAAGCCCGACCGCGGCCACGAAGACAAAGACACCCACACCGGTGGGTTTTTCGCCGTGATCCACGATGACTGGAAGGGAGTGGTAACGTCCGAGTATGCGTTTTTTTTTTCTGATTGAGACTCTGTTTCAATAATTTCGGCAGGGCATCATTGGCACGCGCACTGAGCCGATACCCAGGCGCCCGCACATTCAGTGCCTTCACCTGGCCCAGATTCGACGACCTGTGGACCCTCGACTGCACCGAGTACCATGACCACGAAAATGAGTCGCCCGAGACGCGCGCGAAGTTTGCTTTGCGGATCCGCCAACAACGACGTACAGAGGAGCACTACAAGCAGCTCGTCGCTGCGGACAAGGCCATTCGGGAGGAGGAGGAGGCGAAGCGGGCGGAGGAGGAGGCGAAGCGGGTGAAGAAGGAGGAGATGGACTACCTGGCAGCAACCAGGCCGCCGCCAGTTCCTCTCAGCCCTCAGCGCGCGCGCCAACTGTTTGACCGCGTGCTGGGGCTGGGGGCTGGCACACCGCCACCTTCTCTGCTAACACCGCCGTCTTCCCTGCCAAAGGCGAGTTCCCAGTCCATCGCCGCCGGTGACGACAGGCCAGCGACAATTCCAAGCCCTCCGCAGACCCCGCTGCGCACCGGGACGTTGCTTGAGCACGCCCATCAACGCACCTGCCAGCTCCAGCTCCAGCGCCATCTCCCTGCGTATGCGGAGGTGGAAGACCTTGAAGCGTGCGAGGCTCCCTGGCTGTATGCTGTACATGCAGGCAGCCACAACCGTGTCTTCAATAACCGGTGAGTTTTGGATCGTCCCCACCTATCTTCTGCTTATATCTTATTTTTCAGCGCGCGTGCTGTGGAGGTTTTGCAGGAAACCCCCGGTGGTGAACTTGTCTTTATAGGCGATGAACGGCGCCTCTGGGAGTTCCTAGACATGGACATGTAGCGTACTTGTTTACGTAGACTGAGGTCAACTTGCAATCTATGTACGCGTTCAGGGTTTTTTTTTTGTATGCGTGAAAAAGCTTGTCGATTGAAAACGAGATGCCTAGGTACAAAATGATCTCGTTTACAAGTACTCAGAGGGCCAGCCTTGTGCCCGCGCCCAGGCATCGTTCCATGAGAGGGTGACAAACACGGCATTGGTTTGTACACCCTGGCGTCTCCACGCATTTTCAGCCGCATAACTGAGTCAAGTGAGAAATATGAAAGATAAAAAGGAGGTACGAACCTGTCGTAATAGACGTGCGGGTCCCAGTCGACGACAAAAAAGAGCTCAGGGTCTTCTGTTCCAAATCCAAAGGCTGTTTCGAAGCCGCGGCAGCGGGGGAGGTACTGGACGGCATCGTCAAAGGTGGGCGCCCAGTAAATTGGATGCTGCGCTGGTGTCTCGCACGCAGAGACGCGGTCCTTGTAGAGTTGTCTCCTGCTGGATGTTACGTCGTGAAGCACAAAAGTTTTTAACTTACCTGTCGCGCGAGATGATGCCCCACACGTTTACATACCAGCTTTCATCCTGGCTGGGGGGCACGGAAACAGGGACAAGAACGAGCCGGCGGGGAGATACAAGGTTGTTGAGGCGTGAAAAGATAGGAAGTAGAGTGTCGAGTAGTCGGAGCATGAAATGAATGATGGAGTAGGAGGAAAAGAGTAAAAAGAAATCGTACTTGGGGGATCGAACAAAAGACAGCCCAATAACACAGTGAGCTGGGCTCGTCAAATGCACCAGCAACGCTGGTGAATCTGACGGTCCCGGCCCCTGAGCTATTGGGCTGTCAATGCGGTGGGAAGTCGAGGTGATAGAAGGTATTGTAAGTGTCATAAACTTGAAGAAGCCAAGAAGCCGCCAATCCTAACGTGACTTACGTGGTGTTTGTTGACGCTGAGAACTTTCCCACTCACCTGTCTATCTCTCTTCTTTTCCCACCACGCCAGCCCAATGGCGCGCTCAACTCCCTCTGCGCATTCCCAGCGCCATCCCAACCGCCAAGTTCAGCTTGCGCGTCGCCGCGGTGCTGTCTCCAAAGCCGCGAAAGCCACCAAGGCTCTGAAGACCGCGCAAAACAAGCAACACCACCTCCAGTTCCAGGAGGTCATCGACAAGGCCTTCGAAGACCGCACGAAGCTCATCGCGAAGATTGCGAAGGACTTCGAGAAGCCGGAGCACGTCATTCGCGCCATCCTATCCAGCGCGTGCCCGCTGAAGATGACTCGCAGGCCGAGTTTGCACCGCGCCGTCATCCACGATCGCCACAAGTCATACCAGGATGATGGTGTGTGGTCTTTTTTTTTCTTGTGGATTCTCTTCATTTGACTGACGCTTTCTTTGCAGGAATCTCACGATCAATGGATGAAATCCGCCAGGAGCTCAAGGACGACATTGAGGACGGCTCCTTCAGCCTGAAGGATCTTGATCCCCTCGAGGAGACGCGCCTTCTCAACCAGCTCCTGCAGCATCGTGGAGCGAAGAACCGGGGAATACGCGCCACATCCAAGGCCGCGCAATTGGACGGGAGGTTGACGGCTGCAAAGGTCGGAGACGCCCTCGTGAATCTGTTCCAACGCACGGGGATCCGCGCGTTCACGGTTTTCTCCCGTGGCAATTCCGACGACCCGACGCTGCCGTACTGCGTTGACTCCGACGACGCCCTCAACTTTTTCCTGCAAGTCTTCAATCACGACAGCTTCGCGCTCATGCGCAAGTTCGAGCAGTGGTCGTGCGTTCAAGACGAGAGTGCGTTCATTTTCCTTGCTCATCGCGTGTACTGTATACTGAGGACATGCTTAGGCCCCGACGAGCGAAACGACTTGGCCGGCGCCCGCAGCGAGGTGTCTCACATGTTCGTTGACGGTCTCCGTAAGTCATCCCTATTGTCATGTGTGATTTCGCCCCTAATTCACTGCCCAGGGTACATTACGAACAAGCCGACTGTCAAGATGGAGTACGTGAAGTACGACTTCGCCATCCGCGAAATGTACGGCGTCCAGATCGTTGGCCTACCTTCCGACATCGAGTTGGTGCGCGCCAGCCTCTGGAACCTCGAGACCGTGCGCCGGGTGCGTGCGGGGCTGAAGGAAGGGTCGGTTTGCTGGGTGAAGATGACGAAGACCGAGCACGAGGCGCTCATCGCGAAGCACAACGCCCTCCGCGCGGAGTCGGCGTCTGGATCGCTCAGGCAGCGCGCAACGCGTTCGGACAAAGGCACAAGGCGCAAGAAGACAGCGGAGAAGGAGGGCATAGGGCGCGTAGGGCCTACCTCACGCGCCACATTCGCTAGCGCTGTGTATGCGGCGGGCAGTGACGCCCTGCTCCTCACGACCGCCACGCCCGTCGACCCGACACCTGCACCCGTCAACCCGACGCCTGCGCCCATCGACCCGACCGCTGCACCCGTCAACCCGACCGCTGCGTCCGTCAACCCAACCCCTGCGCCCGGCGACCCGACCCCTGCACCCGTCGACCCGACCCCTGCGCCCGTCGACCCGACCCCTGCGCCCGTCGACCCGACCCCTGCACCCATCGACCCAAGCATGGCCTTCGACATGCATCTGGACCCCGCCGTCCTCGAGGAGCTCCTCGGAATGCCCCCATACGAGGGCCCCCTCATTCCGCTGGACTTGAACGACGTCAACAGCGACATGCACCTCTTCGATATCCCTCAAGGCCCGCCTGCGCCCATCACAGACCACCTCCCCATCTTACCTCGCCCAGAGTTGTCCCCGCCCGCCTCCCCCGTGCCGTCGCCCAACGTCTCTTTGGACGTTGTCCTGAACTCACTGGAGGGACTTGGCACGACATCCTCCAGCCACACCAGCAGCTCTCTCTATCGTGACCGGGACGACGACAATGGGAGCGGCAGCGGTGCTCCACCGGCGAAGAAAGTGCGCAAAGCGCGCTCGGATAAGGGAGTGAGACGAGGAGAGAACAGGTCGCCAGCGCCAGCACAACCGACAAAGGCGCGCAAGACACGCAGCGACAAGGGCGTGCGCCGTGGTCCTCGTGCTAGCTAGTGGTGTCGCCCCTTAATCACTTGCGCCTCATACGTACCTGCCCGTTCTGTCCTCCATTTTTTATGCCGTTTTTTGTGTCCCTTCACTTTCCTATGCCCTCATTATGCCGCTTGTAGATTTTGAATATGATATTTGTGATGTGTCTATGTGTCTTGTAGAAATTGAGTGGGAGTTTGAATGAGACGCCCGTGTGAAGGGTAAATCTTGTGTTATCGAAAGCTGATACCTGTATCTACCTACCCCAATTTTTTAGCGATTTTACGCGGACTTGTGAAGGCGGCAGGTACAAAGGCGGCGGGAGGCAGCGGGAACTTGATGGCGCGCGCATCGCTGATGGCAACACATCATCGAGCGCAATCACATCTAAGATAACGGCGCCGGATCTCTTATCATATCTGCCTACTGTACATCATATCTATGAGTTATCGGTAATAGCGTTCATATCTTTAATGATTTAAGCGTATTTAACGCGTGCGCGAGAAACCGCTAAAAACGCCAGTAGTTACCGCGGGATATCACATATTTATCCGTGGTAACTACCGTGCTCTGGAGGGAGGTACAGGTGTTGCCGCTGGATGCTGTCCCTGGTTGATTCCGGATATGGATCTGATTGAACGATATTACTTTTGGCTTCTCGCACTTCGCCATCCGTACTCAATATATGGAACCGTATCGTATGTAAACAGGTTTCATGTTGAACCCAGGGCTGAACCCTGGGCTGTTGCCCTGGGTTGCGCATCAAAAAGCAATCGGAACCGCTTGCCCGATGATCCCATCAAAACGCAGATCCGCTCCTGCGACTGAGCGAGTCACCTTCTCTTCCTTACCATCTTCACATTTTTACTCCGTCACTTCTGAGCTTCCCCTCCTTCGACTGCCGCGCCATGGACCCCCACGGCGCATCTTGGCTGTCGCCGAACGATTGGTATCACCCAGAAGTTCTGTACGCGCCACCTCCTTCCGATTCGGCACTGTATGGGACGACTCGCCTCCTTGAGACGTCCGAAACTCTCCCTCCCTTCAATCTGATTACCGTCGGGCTCCTTGTATCCCTCGTCGCGCTTTTATGGCGCCTTCTAGCGAACCGGAAGAGCCCTAGATGCCTCCCGAAAAAACTCGACATTCTCGTCGCTCTCAAAGCCTTGTTCAGCGTTGTCTATGTTGCTGGGACCGTTGTCATGCTCGTGTACGCCCCAAAAGACAGCCCCGAAGTGCTGTTACTGGTTGCAACGGCGGTGAGTCCTAATCTCTCTGAAACTCGCTCCGAGTCGCTCACGCCGGTGATAGATCGCCTTCGCCGTAACTTCCATATCAGAGCACTATCATTCCGTCGCGCCCAGTACTCTCACGTCTCTCTACGCTGTATTTGCCACCGCGGTGTACGCGTACCCACTTCGCAGGATCTCCACTCTCCCGGCATATCTTCATCCCAACACCGTGGTGGCCTCCGCCCTATTCGTCCTCGTTTTCCTCGAGAGCACGAGCAAGCGCAGTCTTCTCATACCGACTGACCCCGTCCGTATAGTTTTCGTTACCTCGTTTGCTTAAATACTAACCTGTCCCATCAGCCGCCTGCATACGAATCGACGCTTTCTTTTTTCGTCAAGCCCTTCTTCCCGCACCTGGTTCCCATTTTATTCGCCGGATGGCGGCGGCGCATCACCCTCCCCGAGCTTCGCGATATCCCGCTCTACCTCAGAGCGGACCCAGCAACGGAGATGCTTCTTGCCGCGCTCGCGGTGGAGGACAAGGCTAGTAGCCGGTATCTCGCAAAGGTGAGTCTGCTGTCTATGTTGAATTTTTCTAAGCCTGCGAAAGAGCACGTTCAGAGCCTTTGGCGGCCATTTCCTGAGTCCCGTCCTCCCGCGGCTGATCCTGCTGATTGGAACCTTTGGTATATTCGCTAGCGAGGGTCGCTGATCATGCCATACTAACTCTCGTTTGTGAAGCTCAAGTCACCCTCGTGGAGCAAATGATCCTGTACGTGTCCGACAAGTCCATCCCGAAGGAACGCGGACCCTTGCTCGTCGCGGCGTTCGTCGTGGTATACGGTACTGTGTCCCATCCGTTCGAGTTGTCGATCTAGCTCTCATTCATTCAATCTCAGTTTCGTTGACAATCTCCAACTACGTGTACTCAGAGAAGGTATGTAGGGTGCTGGTGGCTTGAGCTTTGCATCACGGGTGTTAACGTTTTACTAGGTCAACGCGTTCATCGTGCTCTATCGGTCGGCCCTCACCGGCTCCCTGTATGCGAAAACGCTCCGACTCACGTCCATGGCGGCGCGCGAAATCGGGCAGGTTCGTATCCTTTGCCTCCGAGTAGGGTGCCGCGCTGACTCGCGCGTCATATATAGGGTGCGGCTACGACGTACATGTCCGTCGACGTCGAGAAGGTGACCAGCGGATTCGAGACATTCCAAGAGCTCTGGGCCTCTGTCCTCACCATCATCGTGGCGTGCACGATGCTCTGGATCAAGGCGGGCTACGTGATGTTTGCCCCGCTGCTGTTCATCATTACCCTCATCGGAACCACCAGTATGTATTCCTTCACGTTCTCGGATCGTATTGCACCCGCTGAATTTATCAGGTTCACTCAGTCGCTTCGTGGGCGCGGCCCAGAAGACATGGCTCAAGGCCACGGATGCCCGGATCAAGCTTCTCGTACGCTGAACGCATCTGATGCTGCTGTTGCGAATAATTGACCGTGCTCGTGTTTTATCTAGACCTCCGCCCTCGGCCAACTTCTCCCCATCAAACTAGGCGCGTACGAGGCCCCGCTAATGAGCAAAATCAACGCGCTCCGCAAGCTCGAGACCCAGGCGCAAGGGCACTTTCTGTACCTCATGGCCATCGCCGGCACCCTCTCCAACATCGGCGGCACTGCCTCGTTCCTCGCCACCCTCGCGGCCTACGCCGTCATGCTCTCGCAGGGCTGGGGCGACCTCCCCCCGCTGGACATCAGCCAGATCTTCACGCTCTTCACGATCGTCAGCCTGCTCAGCGGTACGTCCGCCGGGCGAGTGGTGCAGTGCGCAAGTCTAACTATTTCGCTAGGGCCGTTGAATCGGATTGGGCAGCAGCTGCCGTCGCTGTTTGCGTCTCTCGCGTCGCTCGAGCGTATCCAGGGCTTCCTGCAGCTCCCCGAGAAGGCCGAGTCCGAAAAGCTAGCGGAGGCGGACTTGGTCGATGTGAGTGCTGACGGCGGCAAGGAGTCTGTGGTCGAGGTGTCGCTGAAGGGATGCACGTTTGCGTGGGACGACAAGACGGATGTTTTGAAGGACATCACGCTCGAACTTGTGCCACGCGAGCTGCACATGGTCGTTGGGTCGGTTGCCAGTGTAAGATTCTGGCTATGTATGTTAGTTCAGAGATACTGACTGATGCGTGCAGGGTAAATCCAGTCTCCTCATGTCGATATTGGAAGAGACGATGCTGAAGGAAGGGACCGTCAGTGTCAAAGCGCATAGGGTGAGCTCATTGACACTGTCCGCTCGTTCCTTTATAACCTCGCATTGCACCAGATCGCGCTTGCGAGCCAGACAGCCTTTATCTATCCGGGAACCCTTCGCGCCAGTTGAGTGGCCACAATCCGTTGGCTGTACCTACTGACATCACTGTTAGATATTCTCCTCGATAGCCCGTATGACGAGACTTTCTACGATGAGGTTATTCATGGTTGTGGGCTGCGTCAAGACATCGAGTCGCTGCCGCGTCGGGACATGACCAAGCTGGGCGACAAAGGTACGAACACCAATCCCCCGCGGTGCCTTGCTTGAATATGGCAGGTTCCACGCTTTCGGGCGGACAACGCCAGCGACTCGTAGGTTGCATTCCTCAAGGTACTCAACTTCGCTTACTCCTGACATGTAGGCAATTGCTCGCGCGGTTTATGCGCGGGCAGATCTCGTCTTGCTGGATGATGTGTTCAGCGCACTCGATGGCGAGACTGAGGCACATGGTATGGCGATTCAATAGCTGTCGACTTGAGGCTCACATTGTCTTAAGTATTTACATCCCTGTTCGGCTCTGGTGGAATGCTCAAGGGAAAGGTCAGTACTTGTGGCCGCAGGCGAGGCCGCTTCTCACTTCTGTGTACAGACTGTAGTCCTCGTCACACACGGGGTACACCACCTTCCTAGTGCTGATAAGGTGATAATCATGGACGCTGGAACGATTACCCACTTCGGCTCGTTCGAGGAAGTGCGCGAGGCAGGCGCGACGTTCGCATTGGCTTCCGCCATGGGTGAGGCGGATACTGAAAAGGGGGCGGTGGCAGTCAAGGAAGGCGCAACCGCAGCCACCGTCGTCGATGAGGAGGAGGATGAGGAGCTGAATTGGGCTTCGGAGCAGACGTCTAGACGGGCCGCCTATGCATTTTACATCAAATGCACGGGTGTCATTCGCGCTTGCGGTCTTTTCGCCCTCATCACCATCTGGAGCGCAATCGGCATATTTGCGACAGCCTACTTGTCGAGTGCGCGGCTTCCGTGTCGTCCAGAATACCCTCACTGATTCCATGTAGTGCTCGCATCCGCCTCGGGACACCTTGGGCTCTGGGTCGCGGGCTATGGCGCTGTCGTCGGCACTAAGTACGTCTTCTGGTGCTGTTAACAGCCGCCGGGAACTCACATCACTTGCAGTCTGCTGTTCATGGCGCTCACGCTCACGTACTTCAGTTGGGCCCTCTCAGGCTACACGGCACCTCACATTCACGGCGTGCGTTAAGGCCGGCGGGTCGTGTAAATTGCCGCTAAGCCCTTGATTATTTCCAGGTCCAACTTGCCGGGGTCATGTCCTCTCCAATTTCGTGGATCACTAAAAACCCGCTTGGGAAGATCCTGAATCGGTATGCCGTGTTGCTTATGCCCGCCACCGAGTTACTGAATCGCACGCGGTTAAAGATTCTCACAAGACATTCAAGTCGCGGACCGGGAATTCCCGTTCGCGTTTGTCAATTTCGCGATAAACGTCCTCGGCATCCTAGGCACTTTTGTGTTTATTGTGATAGCCACGCCGTGGGTCGCGGTTGTTCTACCCATTTTGGGCGTCCTTGGCGCATACTTCGTGAAATTTTATCTCGCAACGAGCAAGGTATAGCTCTCGCCCTCGAGCACCCGGGTCTGTATCTCACATAACAATAGCAATTCCGCAGACTCGAATCTGCATCAAAGTCCCCAGTACGTTTTTGGATCATTTTTCAAACGTCACGCTGAATATGGCTCAGCTCTACACTCTTTTTGGAACCACGGTAGCTGGTCTCATCACCGTGAGAGCGTACGGCGCGGAGCGCTTCTTCAAGGCGCAGAACGCCGCATTCGTCAACGAATCCCAAGGCGCCCTCCACCACCGCGTCGGCGGCCAGCTCTTCCTGCGGGTGTTCCTATTTTGGTTCCAAACCATCCTCGCGTGCGGCGTCGCGCTGCTCACGGTGTTGCTCAGAGATACGACCTCTGCGGCGTTCCTCGGTGTCGCGCTCGCGAGGTGGGTTTCTACTACTATGCAATGCTGATCGACTTCGACTTCTGATTGTCATTGTAGGCTGGTGTCGCTGGGCTTCTCCTTAACACATCTGATGACCTCCTACGCGTCAATGGAGAACGGGAGTATAGCCATTGACCGGATCGAGGAGTTTGCCCGGTTGCCTGCAGAGGAGACGACCGGCAGCTCGGAGCAAGTTTCGATCAGCGTTCAGGACGGGTCGGCCTGGCCGTCGGCGGGAAGCCTGGCCTTCTCGAATTTCTCGATGAAATACCGGTATCTTCGGCTTCCTTTGTATGATTTCATTCCGCTAACACGCCATCGTAGCGAGGACCTTCCGCTTGCCCTCAAAAACCTCTCTTTCGACCTACAAGGCGGCCTCAAAATTGGAATCTGTGGACGGTAATACTGGTTGAACTTCGATTCCAATAATCTTGGCTGATTGATCACCATTTCGCAGCACCGGCTCCGGAAAGTCATCGACTGTACTTGCGCTGTTCCGAGGCATCGACCAGCACCTCGTCACCGGGAAGATCCTCATCGACGGTGTCGATATTTCGACCATCTCCCAGAAACAGCTTCGTGATTCGATGAGGTGCGTTGTTCCCTCTTTTAAATGAATGCAATATCAACTGGTTCTTCAGCATTGTCACGCAGGACCCTTTCCTATGGCATGGCTCTATCCGTGACAACCTCGACGTTACGAACGCACGCACTGATTCAGAAATTTGGGAAACTCTCAAACTGGTTGAAATGCACGACGCTGTGTCTGCCTTGGTATGTACCATTATATTTGTTTTGGCTGACAAGCCAACGTGCTGCAGGATGATAAACTCGACCATCTGGTGGTCGACGAAGAGAGCTTCTCGAAAGGGCAAAGGCAACTCCTCTGCCTCGCCCGGGCGTTGTTGAGGAAAAAGCGGATCATCGTCCTTGACGAATCAACCTCAAGGCGAGTAGAGTTCATTTTCTTTTGGCAACAGTGACTGACAGCTTCTGAATCTTAGCATGGATCACATCACTGATGAGAAAATACGTCACGTCGTCGATACTCAGATGCAGGGCCTCACTGTGCTGGCAATTGCTCATCGTATAGGTGTGTTTCGGAGCTTTGATTTCACATGCGCCGCTGACACGTCATTTCTCCAGCGACCATCGTCAACTACGACAAGGTATGTGCACTCGCACTTCATAGATCGCAGTGCTCACAATCCCACCTAGATTCTGGTCTTGGACAGTGGTTCTGTGGCCGAGTTCGACGACCCCAAGATTTTGCTGTCCAACCCCGACTCCCGCTTTGCTCGGCTCGCTGCCACTCAAGGTATTTATCATCCCGATCTCGTGCCTAAAGGTGCTACAGTCAAGGAGCTTGGCGATGGAACGGTCATTCTTGCAGAAGATTTGATAGAGGTCTAGAAACCACTTCGTGGGCATAATATAATTATCATCTATTATATGTCAGGTTAAAACCATGCTTTTATTCATTGGGCTTCGCCCGATTCGTGTCCGAATGAACTTGAACTGAGGTTTGAACATGTGAAATCGATGGTTCTTTACTCTTCACTCCCGGAGAGCGCAGATCAGACCAAAGTGGAAGAACGGTCACATAAAGTTCGATTGAATACTAATTAGAACCGAGACGAGTCTCAGAAGGCACGTGGATTCATAGCAACTCCATCAAACTCTCAACCAGTCGGCCCGAACAAATTTCCGCTTTACTTAGGCAGTAATGGGGAGGCAGATAATAGCGATGAGACCAGCTAGGAAAAAAGCAAATTGAGCATAAAGAGCGGAGAAGAAATTCTGTACGTACCCCGTTTCTTCTGGGGAGCGTCGCAGGTGACGGTGGTGCCTCCGCCGGAAATGGGATGAGATCCAGGATCGTTGGTCGGTGCACTTGTCACCAGTTGTTCCCGATAGCCGTGATGGGCGAGCAGCTCAACCCGATCGGGACATTGAGACCGGCAGCAACAGCAGACGCGGCGCTGCTGACAGAAGAAACGACACTGGCGCCGCACTGAGTGGAGTCCGGCGGAGTCACAGGGGAGTGTTGGTGGAGATGGCGGCAGCAAGGGTCTCCAACGAAAAGCATAGTTAGTTCTATAATGCACCCCATCGCTCTGGGCGAGCTTACAATGAGCACCGAAGTGACAACGACAGAGAGCTTGGAGAACATATTTACTGGATAGAGCTTGAACTACTGGGGGATGTGTTTGAGTGACGTTTCAGGCTCTGAATCAGTCCCACATAAACTTTGCAAAGTTGCGAGGAAGGTGCGAGATACCACAACACAACTCATCCGAAAGTTCTCGTTTAGGTTGTTTCACTTTGAAGAATGAAGGCTGAAAATGGAAGAGGATTTCTCATTGAATTGAACAGTGCGGCCAGTCCGCCAGGTCAGGTCAAGCAAAGATTTCGAGAGGAGATAAGACGGATCCCGAGGCGCGGAAAGAGAAAATGAATCGGTGAGGCTGGGGAGACTCGGGGTTCAGACCTTCGATCAGAGCTTCATCGGGCGAAGGGCGATAACGGGGAGAGTGTTTCAATTGCATGCAAATCGTAGGGGTCGTAATTTGTAACGGTGATGGTACAGTGAGTGATACAAGTTTCATCGAGGAGTGAGTTGTTTCGGGGAATGCAGCAGTTCAAAGTGTGGAGTCCGTGGGCGGGAAGGGGGAAGAACTGACTTGGGTTCAGCCGAATGGTCCAAAAGGAAACGAGGCAGCGGTCAAAAGGAGACGCTCTACCACCGCCCCCTCCCCAACCACCCCACCACCCCCACACATACCGCCACGCGCAGGACCCTCGTCAACGCAGCGCGGGCGCCGAGGACGGAGGTAAACGGATGCGGGACGTGCCGCCGCGTCTGCAGAGCGCGCGCACGGAGGAGCGCGGGGAGCGAGTAGTCTGTTGCGTCCTCTGATTCGTCTTCGTCTTGCGAGTGCTCGTCCGCTGTGGACGAATCGGAGCAGGGGGACGCGGGGTACGCCGCATACGAGCCTGGGGCGGAGGCTGATCCTGACTCGGGGAAAGTTGTGGAGAGGGAGAGGGCCGGCACAGGTGATGCAGCCCGTGAAGGCGGCGGCGCGCGCGGGAGCCCCATCGCCAGCGCAAGCAGCGCCGTTAAATCGGTTGATGTAGCGTGCGTGCCGCAGCCGGGACACTGCCCATCTGCGGCAGGGCCGTGCACCCAGCCGGCGATGTGTGCAGTACAGAAGAGGCGTGCACAGCAGGGGGTGAGGAGGGGCGGGGTGGCGGGCTCGAAGCTGCGTGTGGAGATCAGACGTGTTGCAACCGACAACATGCACCATGATCAGGGAATGGACGCACCAAATACCGCATTCAGAGTCGCGCTTCGACGTTAGCTCGTCCCGGCTGGAGTGTACAAGAGATTGTGAGTCGGTGGGCTTTGAGGGAGGAGATCGATAGGGGTGCCGTGCGATGGGGCGCTTGACCTCGAGTTGTGGCCTCGATGCGATGAGAGTCGATTCGTGCGTAGAGTGCTTAGGGATGGAGTCTAGATTGAGACGACGTCAGCATGGCACGCAAGCTGAAAGGAATGGAACGCACATTGGTACATCGTCGACATCGCAGTCCAGATTCACAGTCGCAGTACAGATCACACTCCAAATGAAGGGGATTGAGCAGAGAGGGAGAGAGCGTTTTGTGGCCTAGTCACAAGCACAGTTTAGGAGGTGGTCGGCTGACGGAGCACGTGAATATAAATACAATTGAATTGCTCGGTGGCGGAGCTTTGCACGCCTCGCAGAAGAAGAGAAGAGACGGTCGTCAGACCGAGATTCTGCCAAGTCCACCCAAGTCCGCTTTCATTCCTTGGACGCTCCCCGGGCCAGCGTGCAGCAGTCGAGCAGCAGTGCGGCCGCGCTCTTGTCCGCGCAAAGAACACGAGAAGACAGTAAAACCGTACGCCCGCTGTCGAATAAGCATATTCTACAGCGAGTCTCCGCGCGGTTCTCTGTCATCCGTCCGCGGAATTGGGTGACTTAGCCTTGATTTAGCCTATTGATTTTGTATTGATTGATTGCTTCTCTGTCGGAGGCAGGTGGTGCCGAGATACGGCCATGCGTGGGGGAGTTGTGGAAGAGGATGAGGATAGAGGTGGCCGGGGCATGGATGTGGAGATCAGAGTGGGGAGCAAAAGGATCTTGATTTATATGTACCCCGAAATACGAGAAATCAGACCACTTCGGCTTTGTTCGGCTTTCTCGACCGACAACTCGAAGAATGTTCGCCCAGCTGCATATGATATGGATGTGCCAGAAGCCTGGACAGGTTGAAACAACGAGTGCCTATGGACTTCAACCTCGTAGAGAATGGTGTACCCCTGAGAGACCTTATTTGACCTTGCGCGCATTCAGTAAAAAACAGCTTCATCCTCTCTCGAACCACCACACAAACGGAGGCTTCCACGAACGTGAAGGCCGACGATCGGAAGCTTCCCGCACCCAATTCAAATAACATAAGCTTAAGCCAGCACGACGAGGCCGTTTGTCAGGATTTCATGTGGTCGAAATTGTTCACAGCGCTTGATAGCAATAGTGCCCGCCCGGATTCCTTCCGGATCGCAATGAATGTGAACAGACCTGAACTGCCGCCTGATCCTATGTTCAATTGGACTGTTCACGTTTGAATTGGTTCCAAATTCCTGTACCGGCCATCCCCGAGCTGATTTATCAGGGAATTTGCCGATAATCTTGACTTAACCCGCTTTGGTTCAAAAAAAAACAGAATCTGTCCCGAAAACTTGGAAAGTATCGCTATCAACAAGTACAGTAAGCTTCCCCAATCAGGAGCCCTGGGGGCCTTTATAATATGTGTTTAAGATCTTTAGCCACACGAGCGGAGTTTCGTCGCCGCGATCTGCTGGAACACCAAAATCGGAACTGATTTGATTCGCGAGCTATTCGCGACGATCTCGGTTATGTTTTTTTTTTTTTTTTTTTCCAAATGTAAACGCATGATCCATCAAACATTCTAGATTCCAAGTGCCAATCAAGCGCGCCGATTTTTTTTCTTTGCATTGCTTCATCTCAACACGCTATAAAGTTACTGATTCGCTGACTCCGGTTCTTCGAGCCACTCATTCGACCAACCATGCCTGCTGCTGCGCCCAACATGATTGTGAGGCTCAGCTCTCTACATCATCTTTTTTCCTGACGCGCCTGCCCACACAGCCTCTCAAGAGCAAGATACTCGTAATCGGCGCTGGGCCCGGTGGTTCCTACGCCGCTACCGTCCTCGCGCGCGGTATGTGCTCCTACTCGTGATAATGGCCTCGTGCTAATGGTACCAGAGGGTTTTCGAGGTGACGATTCTCGAGCGCGATGTATTCCCGCGGTAGGTGGAATCGATATCGGTATTCGGTTGCAACTATCACTGAAATACATCTCCAGATACCACATCGGCGAATCCCTTCTTCCTTCCTGCCGGCCCTTTTACGATTTATCGGCGCGGAGGACAAGATAAAAAACCACGGCTTCGCAGAGAAGGTACGTCAGAGCTTTTGGGTATGGATAGTGGTCCCAACAATATTATAACCTGGCGCCGCGGTGAAGCTTAACCAGCACAAACGGGAAGGATGTACGCCCTGCCTTTCATTGCCATCACGGCGCCGGAACTTATTCCCCCCAAGACACGGATTTTATCGCGACGAATCCCGACAACGGATCGTGGAACGTGGTGCATACTTGGCTCGACTTAACCAGTCCACCGTCGCCTCGCTGAGGATTTCTTCTAGGTCCGCTCAGAATTCGACGAAATCCTCCTCCGGCACGCTGCGCAATGCGGCGCTACCGTCTGCGAGGGCGTGAAAGTCAAGGACATCATTTTCGCTGACGGGACGCCCGTGGCCGCGCGGTGGGAGACGAAGGACGGCATGGAAGGGTCGATTGGGTTCGACTATCTCGTCGATGCGTCCGGCAAGCAGGGGCTCGTGGTGCGTTTACGTTCAACACGTCCGAATACCCGGCTGTTGCCGGGAATACTTAGCGAAATTCCCTTCTGTACGCTAGTCCACACGATACCTCCGAACCGCCACTTCAACAACAGCCTGCGGAACGTTGCGTGCTGGGGCTACTGGAGGGGCGCGTCGATGTACGCGCCCGAGGGGCACAGCGAACGCAACAATGCCCCATGGTTTGAGGCCATGACTGGTATGCACTGTAGTATTCTCTTGGCCACTTTTCCTGACTCGCTCATGCACGGCTCACAGACGAAACGGGATGGTACGTTATGTCGGACGGCAACGTGAGAACTTCACTAATCCTGTTCCGCGGCGCAGGTGTTGGTTTATCCCACTCCATAACGGCACCGTCTCCGTGGGAGTGGTGATGACCGAGGCCTCGAGCATCGCTAAGAAGCGTGCAATGACGGCATCGGGGGGATGACAAGTCCCTCACCGCGCACTACCACGCGCAACTGCAGCTCGCCCCGGGGCTCGTCCGCCTCCTCGCGGATGGGGAGCTGATTTCTGACATCAAGTCTGCTGGCGGTACCTTACTTGCTCGCAGCTTCTCCCACCCGGCTAACCGGTCGGGGGTAGATTATAGCTACTCCGCGACTAACTACGCGGGCCCGAATTACCGCCTCGTCGGAGACGCCGCTGGTGAGAATATTATTCACATTCCGCTCGGCCCCACCCGACTCACATGCTCTCAGCGTTCATAGACCCATGTGCGTGTTGTGCTTCCCGCTCCCGCTAATTAGCCTTGGCTGATCGCTCAATCGATATCAGTTTTCTCCAGCGGCGTACACCTCGCACTAACCGGCGCGCTCTCCGCCGCCAGCTCCATCGCTGCGTCCATCCGTAAACAGTGCACTGAGCAGGAGGCGGCCGCGTTTCATGACGCAAAAATTGGGACGTCGTACACAAGGTTCTGCCCTGGTTCAAGTATCTTTACCGGGTCCCACCTATATAACGTGTCGGGAATTGTTGCAGGTTCCTCCTCGTCGTCCTGGGCGTGTACAAGCAAATAAAGGCGCAGGAGTCGCCCGTGTTCTCGGATATCAACGAGGATAACTTTGGTGAGTTGACTCGTTCTTTGTCCGACCTTCTAGGAATATAATCTAATACCGGCGTGGCAGACCGCGCATTCACATTTTTGCGGCCCATTATCCAGGGCGCGGCGGATGCGGATCCCCAAATGACGGAGCGGGAGCTGCAAGATACGATGGATTTCTGTCAGCATGTGTTCGCGCCTACAGGTAGCGTTTCGTCCACTCTCTAGCTGATGCAACAGCTCGAACTAAGCTCTTCCTTCTTCTTTGCAGACTCTGTGATGGTGTCTAACGTGCGTTTTTCATTCTTTCCAGCTCCTTTCAACCAAGCTCACGAGTTCGCATGATCGCAGGTGTCCAAGAAGCTCGGCCCCGAGATCGTTTCGCCCGACGCCCCGATCATGAGCGTCGCGTCGGTGATGGCGCTTGCGGGCAACGACGAGGAAGCGAGGAACGTACTGCTCAAGTCGAACGCGCGCAAGCCCCTCGCGGAGATGTATGGGTGCAACACGGCGGAGGTGATGGAGGGGTTCTATGTGCGCATGGAGAGGGGGATGCTGGGGTTGGTGAGGGCTTGAGGTGGCTTCGACAGAGATCAGACAGCATGCCGTACTTGGATGAAGGACGCGGATCCGCCGGACAGACATCAGATAACTTAAGCTCACTATTTATCATTGGTTTAATTTTGGTTGGGGTTCCTTCAGGTTACTTATCAGCAAAATCACACCATCCCACAGGTACCCGTCAGCGGCACGCATTTCCTGTCACGAAGCGGATCAAAACTCACACTGCCGGGAATTTTCCATCGATCCCGATATGCATCGACCAAATATCGGCAAGGCTGGCAATCACTGGCATCATATCTCGGCATTGCAAAGCGCAGACCCTCATCACCTCGGGCATCGATGTGCGTACAACACACAATGGTAAATGATGTAAGTTAGGTGCCTAAAGACCCCGACCACTCAAGTAGCTCAGTACTACTGTGGACGAACGCGGGATCAGGATAGGTTTGTGTCAAGACTTTGTTAGCTACCGACTCTCCGAGAAATAGGAACCGGTGACTGGGTTCTCGGTAGGGGCCCCGGGAAGGCATCTGCCACGAGCTCAACACACGTCCCTGGTCGAAACATCCAACAGTAGAAGCCCTCACTCATCGCCCAATCACCCTCTCGCCAAGACATTTGATCTTACCGCTGAACAGGGCGACATGTCACAGAAGCCTCAGTCCCAACATATATTTCCACGCACAGCGCTTCCCCCACATGGTATGTTCGGCGGATCCTGACCCGACGTCTGCCTGCAGTTAAGCCCTTGTCAAGCTCGACATTCAACCGACGTTGACTTGAGGCACAGGGGTAAAAGAATCCCTTCGAAATGGAACATATCAGGCATTCTCGCTTCTGCCGACCTGTCCAAGAGTGCCGAAGGGACCTGCTGACCCAGCTACCAGGACCAATTCAAACATTTACTATTATTCGCAGACGTATAAAGCAGGACCTCTTGCTAGAGAGATCACCCGAACAATCGACCTCAATGAAGCTATTCGCCCTCTCCGCACTCACCGCGCTGCTCGTCACAAGCGTCCATGCGCAGAATGTAAGCGGTTCTTTCCACGCCATCCGCGACACCGTGACGAGTTCATTCACATCGCCCAGCTCTGCGCTACCGTCCCCGCCGACGTCGCCAGGCAGCTTACGGAAATGCAGACCTTCAACAACCGCGTCCCCCCGTCATCCTCGGCCAGCACCACCGACTGCACCTCGGCCAAAAGCCTTAAGTCAGGAATCGACGGATATCGCAGCGTGCTGGCCGCTAACCCCGCGAGCGGCTGTATTGTGAATTTCCAACTCTGCTGTTAGATGGTATTATGCTTCCTAACTTCATGTGCGCACGCAGGGAATATACGCCAACCTGATCCTTACGGATGGGTTCAATCCCCAGTATACGATCTTGGGCAAATTCGTGGCTGCGTGTGTGGCCGCAGGCCACTAATTCCCGGCCACAGAACCCCGAAATTGTTGCTCCTACATAGTCTGCAACTCGGGGCATTTTGCCGTAAAAGTAAAAATTGGGTTATCAACTTTGAATACAAATATAAATACTCGCAAGCCTTGTATCGTTTTGCCAGATGCCAGTACTCCAGATCAGAATGAGTCTCCGACCAGATAAATTAATTCGACATCGTGCGCGTTGAGCTTAACCTAAGAACGTCCGTGAATCAGATGCCACCCCAATCTCAGTCCGTCGGTCAATCGATTGGCTAACAGGGATGATGACCCCAAATGGCGGAACAATGACAGACAAAGCGGCTTAGCTTGAGTTCGCTGCGTCTACGGTCAGAAAGCGCGCACCGTGGAGTTTTGATGGGCGCACGACCGAAAGCGTTATCGGGAAGTAGGCTGAGACGCATAGCTCTGCGTTCAACACTATCGCCCAGGTGCAAACAAGGTGAAGTCAACAAGGTGAAGTCAACTTGAGAAATCAATTTGAGGATCAAGAAAATCGACGTATGCCACGAAAGACTAGCCTCTTGTACTGACTTCCCACTCGCAAACTCATTCTGAACGAAAGACTGATGCGGTGGGATCCGACGGATGCAATGGAAGAACTTCACCTTGGAAGTGGACGGGTGTACCAGGATCGGATGCGTCAGTACCGAGATGACTTCCCCGGACCAGAAGCTACCCTCCTCGGTGGATCAAAGGGCTTCAGAATATAGTCGTGACTCGGATAGCGGAGACTCGCACAGTGGCTGGACTTGATTATCGGAGGATTCCGCTGGCACCTGTGAAGCGCAGGCACAGACGATTAGACATCGGCAACCTTGATGCGGATCGAGAGAAAGGCCGGAGGAGTTCCTTGGAATCGAAAGTGCTCAAATGTATCTATGCGTTAGTCTAATGCTTTAAGGAAAACCGAAGAGCACGGCCTCGCTGCACAACGATAGCGCAAGAAGGGGAAATCCGTACGGGCTGCGCTAAAAGTCCGTGGCAGGATGCAGACTCATGCCGCATGCAGATGTCGGAGAACTTCAAGTTGCGGGGAACAAGAGGTAAATCGGGAGAAGCCCTGTGTTGTGCGACCCTGCACTACGTTACGTTTGGGGAGGCACAAGTTCTTGATCCGAGATGACGGGTGGTGGAAGGATAAGGAGAATGTGGCAGTGCCACGGCAAACGCCAGCAAGCACCGCGTGATCCGCTCCCTTTCTCTTCGAACTTCGAGGCTTCGATCCCGAACGTTGAACCCTCGACTGTGATTTAATCTTCAACGTTCAATCTTCTCTTCTGCACGTTTCAAGGCTGCACCGCACTTTCCCTGTGCCTTCTACGCGTTACCCGTCACCGACTGAGGTAAGTACTCCCACAGATACGAAGCAGTGCTAGCGCTCGCCTCCACACCTTTTTTGCAAGTGGGCTGTTTAGTCCCATCAAGCTAAATTCGGCGTCACCGTCCACCCCTGAATAACCCACCCTGACCGTCTTTGAAACGGGTGTGCCGTTTTTATGAAGACCACTTTACACATAAGGAATTCCCGGCGTCAATCTCGTCGCTCTTTCTCCGTTTTTCCCTTGTTCCTTACTTGTTCCTCTTCGCTACTCCTTGTCAAGGAGGGCCATGAAGCATCAAATTGCCGCGGCCTATTTAAGGGTAAGAAGCTTTCGCTCTCCGCAATCAGCCCAGGAGAGTCGGCCTATCCCAAGCCTGTCCAAGAATTCCCAAGTATATTTCAACCCTCCAAGACGTTAACCACATGCGATCCAGACGTGTCAGCCTCCCGACACCCCGGAAATGCACCGGTGCTTGTCTTGGTCCGACGTCTCAGTGGAGTACTGTGCTCCGCGTTTAATGAACGTTGACGCGAGGCACGGTGGTAAGAATCCGTTTCGGACGTCGTCGATGCTTTTCCAAGCATGCCGAGACGAACTGCTGACCACTCCAGCGACGTATAAAGAGGGACGTGACTAGTTTCACAAACAGCATCCAGAATTACTCTCCATGAAACTCTCCGCCCTCTCTATCCTCACCATTTTCCTCGCCACTGGCGCCTATGCGCAGACTGTAGGTAGTCACTTCTCCACCCCCCCGCGCCTCATAATTATTTCCCCTAGTCTTGTTCTACCGTCGCCAGCACCGTCACCAGCCAGACCGCGCAGATGCGGGCGTTCAATACACGCGTCCCCCCGCCGTCCTCGACTAGCACTACTGATTGCACCACGGCGAAGAATCTGAAGAAGGGAATTGACGCCTATCGCACCGCAATAATATCAAACCCTTCGAGCGGTTGCGTGGTGAGTTCTTTCGAAGTCACTTGTTCGGAGGAGGTCCCTGGTGTCGAATGATATATAGCTGACCTCTGCGCTTACAGTCGGTCTACGCTAACACAGTCCTCACCAGCGGGTTCAATCCTCAGTACTCCACCTTGGGAACGTTCGTCACAGCGTGTCACTGATTATCGGCGAGACGGCCTTCGTCATGTAAAGTAGTTTCGACGTGAAAACAAATTGAATTCTCTATCGCGACACAAAAAACTGCATCGCCCGTATCCCTCTTTCTTCCCCGTATGGCTAGCGCTTCTGTGGAATGGTATCCTTGCCCATTCAAAAAAACAACGGGAAGGCAGTTTACGGCGATAAACCCACCTAGATTCACGGACCGGGGTCAAGCCTAGTACAATCAGAGATTTATCAGTTATGGACCCCAATGCTCCTTGGGGGGGACTGCAATTGACGATGCGAAAGGCACTGATTAAAATAAGGGAGGCCACCCGTAGTAGGGGGGAGCGTTTGGCGTATTATTGGTTAGCAGGGATGGGCTGGTAGATCACCCCGAGTGGTACATTGACCAGTAAGATCGCGGACATTGCCAGCGAGGACGGTCACAATTGGGTCGGTGGATTGAAGCACGGTGTGGCAGCACTGCAGGGAGGTCGGGGGAATGATCGGGGGTGGAGGCGGGCCGTTTGGGATGGCGGGCCTGCAGCGAACTCGGCATAAGTTGGTTGTCCAAGGGTAGTTGTGATGGCCGTACAATGAGCACTGGGACGGCAACGACAGAGCGCTTGGAGAACAGTTCGATGCTTTGGGGAGCAAGAATGGTGTACTCTTTGTGACGAATGCGTGAGCTTCACGAGATAAGTACGGCACACGGGAGATCAGAGAATCAACCGAAGTGAGTGTTGTAAGTGGTGGATTGACCGGAGAATCGGTATCGACATTACAGGGTTTATATACAAAATCAGGAGGTGGCGGTGTTACAGCTAATGTCGGAACCGAAGACACGGACGAAAAATTTCCGTTTTGGGAACTTGTTCATCGTGCCGACCAATTCCCTCATATCTCCCTGACTTTTGGTCAGATTCCCTCGAAAAGTATACCATTCTTTCAGAATAATTTGTGCGCAATTAGTGATGTAAAGGAAAACACAAAAATGCATTTCATTTCTCCATTTGGCACTGGGGCCTCAGTTTCTGTTCAACACCTCGCAGGGTGGGCACTTGTTCAAACACATTAAATTTTTGGGAGGGAAAGCTTACATGCAATGTGAAGAGGGTGACATTGCCAGAATTATGATCTTCTTCTCCATTCAGACACTATTGGCTCGGAAGTAATCTTTTGATCAAAATTGTTCAACTCCCTGTAACTTCTTCAATATGGAACCAAATTCAAACCTAAATCTATGCAGGACATCGAATTTGACATCTCCCTTGGCCTAGACTCTCAAATGGCGCAAAAACATGCATAGAAAGACTATATCCAAATCTGAGCTGTCGGATGTATCACCCTCCAAGAAAGCCAGCACAAGGATAACTAGGACAATTCAAGCATATAACCTAAAGGAGACATCAAATGTGATGTCCTGTGCTGTTTTAGGTTTGACTTTGGTTCCATATTGAAGAGGTTGCGGGGAGTTGAACAATTTTCGATCGAAAGATTACTTCCGAGCCAATAGTGTCTCAATGAAGAAAATCATAATTCTGGCGACATCACCCTCTTCACATTGCATGTAAGCTTTCCCTCCCAATAAACCCACCTAGATTCACGGACCGGGGTCAAGCCTAGTACAATCAGAGATTTATCAGTTATGGACCCCAATGCTCCTTGGGGGGGACTGCAATTGACGATGCGAAAGGCACTGATTAAATAAGGGAGGCCACCCGTAGTAGGGGGGAGCGTTTGGCGTATTATTGGTTAGCAGGGATGGGCTGGTAGATCACCCCGAGTGGTACATTGACCAGTAAGATCGCGGACATTGCCAGCGAGGACGGTCACAATTGGGTCGGTGGATTGAAGCACGGTGTGGCAGCACTGCAGGGAGGTCGGGGGAATGATCGGGGGTGGAGGCGGGCCGTTTGGGATGGCGGGCCTGCAGCGAACTCGGCATAAGTTGGTTGTCCAAGGGTAGTTGTGATGGCCGTACAATGAGCACTGGGACGGCAACGACAGAGCGCTTGGAGAACAGTTCGATGCTTTGGGGAGCAAGAATGGTGTACTCTTTGTGACGAATGCGTGAGCTTCACGAGATAAGTACGGCACACGGGAGATCAGAGAATCAACCGAAGTGAGTGTTGTAAGTGGTGGATTGACCGGAGAATCGGTATCGACATTACAGGGTTTATATACAAAATCAGGAGGTGGCGGTGTTACAGCTAATGTCGGAACCGAAGACACGGACGAAAAATTTCCGTTTTGGGAACTTGTTCATCGTGCCGACCAATTCCCTCATATCTCCCTGACTTTTGGTCAGATTCCCTCGAAAAGTATACCATTCTTTCAGAATAATTTGTGCGCAATTAGTGATGTAAAGGAAAACACAAAAATGCATTTCATTTCTCCATTTGGCACTGGGGCCTCAGTTTCTGTTCAACACCTCGCAGGGTGGGCACTTGTTCAAACACATTAAATTTTTGGGAGGGAAAGCTTACATGCAATGTGAAGAGGGTGACATTGCCAGAATTATGATCTTCTTCTCCATTCAGACACTATTGGCTCGGAAGTAATCTTTTGATCAAAATTGTTCAACTCCCTGTAACTTCTTCAATATGGAACCAAATTCAAACCTAAATCTATGCAGGACATCGAATTTGACATCTCCCTTGGCCTAGACTCTCAAATGGCGCAAAAACATGCATAGAAAGACTATATCCAAATCTGAGCTGTCGGATGTATCACCTCCAAGAAAGCCAGCACAAGGATAACTAGGACAATTCAAGCATATAACCTAAAGGAGACATCAAATGTGATGTCCTGTGCTGTTTTAGGTTTGACTTTGGTTCCATATTGAAGAGGTTGCGGGGAGTTGAACAATTTTCGATCGAAAGATTACTTCCGAGCCAATAGTGTCTCAATGAAGAAAAATCATAATTCTGGCGACATCACCCTCTTCACATTGCATGTAAGCTTTCCCTCCCAAAAATTTAATGTGTTTGAACAAGTGCCCACCCTGCGAGGAGGTGTTGAACAGAAACTGAGGCCCCCAGTGCCAAATGGAGAAATGAAATGCATTTTTGTGTTTTCCTTTACATCACTAATTGCGCACAAATTATTCTGAAAGAATGGTATACTTTTCGAAGGAATCTGACCAAAAGTCAGGGAGATATGAGGGAATTGGTCGGCACGATGAAAAAGTTCCCAAAACGGAAATTTTTCGTTCGTGCCTTCGGTTCCGACATTAGCTGTAATTATGATAGGATCAAATGTCCGCGAAAGGAAACTGAGTTGGATAATAATCTGGAAGGAAATTAAAAATCAGTAAGGAGTGATAAGATAAAGAGAAAAGAAAAGAAAGTGACGGGGACGTTACGACGTGATTATCACACTCGTTACACTCTGTTAGATGTATGTATCCCGCTCAGCTATCTCTGCGAAGATACGATGGGACGAACAGTATTTTCGTCGGACTGAAAGACACCCTCGTACTTGAAATATGCCGCCTTCGAAAATACCCACAACATCATCATTTATCCTCAACAGGAAAGTACCATTCTGGAAGGAGTTGTTATATTAGCGGCATGATTCGTGCAACGAGATTTACGATCGGAGTAACAAAGACATTGCAGTCCAGCAAGGACAACAGTTGCTTAGACAGGGAATCCGAACACCAAAAGTCCCAATGAAGCAAGCCACAAAGCGAGCTTTGATGTTTTTCCAATCTGTGGGTGCTGTCCACCCGTTGTTGCAGGGTGGAACGCCCGGCCTGTAGGTTCGTATTTGGGTCGGTGATCCGTGTAGCGGTAGAATGAATGATTCGGAATAATTATTGGATCGAGTCTCGGGCCGTAGAGTGCGAAAAGGGCGAGAAAATAGAATAAAAGAGTGCGAAAATGTCGTGTGAAGAAGGTGGCGTTGTGAGGCGAGTTTCGATGGGTTTGGGTGGCTAAAGAGCCCACTGGCGACGTTCCAGAGAGGAGGGGGCGAGGAGCTCAGCGCTGCCTCTGGGCGTTTGCCCTACACTTGGCCGCTGGTGTTGTAGTACGAGGCTGAAAGGTCGTGATGTGGCACTGTTTATCTACAAACAAATGCTGTAACATAAAATAGGGGCATGGTAAAGTAAACGCAAACGGTGATGGTGTAAGGAATTCCACCACCCGGCCGTCCGACCCTGCAACAGTGCGGGGGATTTTGATGTCGACCCCGACATCAGTTAAGGGAAGGAAGGAAGCGGATGGCCGGAAGTACAAACTAGGGGATTCGTAAAAACTATATGCGTGAGATAAGTAAGGAATCAACGAAGAGGAGGGGTTCAAACGGAAGGTACGGTGGTTTTGTAACGATCACGTATGGGTTCGACACGCTTCCGAAGCGCAGGAATATTGTCGTCCAGATTCAAACGGTTGATCCCGTCAATGAGCCCAGCAAGTGCACGACACCACGTTGGGGACAAGATTAGGCAGTCGAATAACAGGAGGATGAACGCGTTATCGGGATATCGGGGCGTTTCGGGTCGTGGAAGCGATTCGCGAATGGAGTAAGAATACGATACGGTGGTGAAGATGGACGTTCCACGCGTGGCAAGTGCGGGGGATTCGATTCGAACCTGTGGTCTGGACTGGAAATACGACGTGGATGTTCAATGGCGGCGGACGGCGTGTGCGCGCGATTTAAATCCGGGTTGGGGACGGCGTTGGGAGCATGTAGAGGCACGGGTGTAGGCGAGGCGTGTGGAGCGCGATGAACGTGCGGGGGATTCGATTGAGACGCCCCGGGCGCTTTCGAAACGCTGCGAGGCACGACACGAATGGTGCGAGGAGGAAGATGCCGAGGCGACAGCAGATGCGCTGCAACTCCGCCGGGGTGCCGTGTCATCGGAAGGGGCGAACCGTCGTCCAAAACGAGACGGAAATTAGCATCGAATTTGACCAGGCGCTTGGAAAGGAGCTCATAAGTCCGTGGGCAGAAACGAGGGTTGAGCCGGTGCTTCCCCGTCCTACCACAAACGAAGCAGCGCCGCGAGCGCTTTTTGCGAGGGGGTGACGCATTGGAAGACGAGATATGGGCGGTGGAATGCGAAGAATTGAGCGCAGATGATGGATTAAGCGAGAAGTTCGCCTGCTCGGGGCGCGATGCGATGTGGGAATGCGCAACGTGCGTGGATGCGTGTGGACGCGCAACGAAGGGTGTAGACGAAATATGGAGTGTGGAATGCGAAATGGGAAGTGGAAGCGGCGGCGCTAACGGCGTGCGCGATCGTATGGAGCGCGGTGCGATGCGCAGATGTGGCTCGGGTGCAGCGTCGTGGAAACGCGAAGAAGAGGCCGTGGAACGCGAAAGAAGGGGTGTAGACGACGAATAAGACGAGCCGTTCGCCTGCTCGAGGTATGAAGCGACAGGGGGTGCGAAACGTCCGTGGGAGCGATGGGACGCGCGACGAGTGGCGTAGTGACGATAGGACTCGCGGCGAGCGGCGTAGAGACCGTCATAATGAAAGAAGGGGTTGAACGACGTTAAAAACGAGGACGGACCACTCGGGATACCCTAGAAAAACCCTAAAAGAGCCCTTTCCCCCTGCGGTGGTCACCACTGTTGCAGGGTGGAACGCCCGGCCTGTAGGTTCGTATTTGGGTCGGTGATCCGTGGTAGCGGTAGAATGAATGATTCGGAATAATTATTGGATCGAGTCTCGGGCCCGTAGAGTGCGAAAAGGGCGAGAAAATAGAATAAAAGAGTGCGAAAATGTCGTGTGAAGAAGGTGGCGTTTGTGAGGCGAGTTTCGATGGGTTTTGGGTGGCTAAAGAGCCCACTGGCGACGTTCCAGAGAGGAGGGGGCGAGGAGCTCGGCGCTGCCTCTGGGCGTTTGCCCTACACTGGCCGCTGGTGTTGTAGTACGAGGCTGAAAGGTCGTGA
Organism: Mycena olivaceomarginata; assembly: GCA_029378375.1. Classification (NCBI taxonomy): domain Eukaryota; kingdom Fungi; phylum Basidiomycota; class Agaricomycetes; order Agaricales; family Mycenaceae; genus Mycena; species Mycena olivaceomarginata. Next base: position 30,659 of record JARKIC010000136.1, on the reverse strand, counting down.
TGTGGCACTGTTTATCTACAAACAAATGCTGTAACATAAAATAGGGGCATGGTAAAGTAAACGCAAACGGTGATGGTGTAAGGAATTCCACCACCCGGCCCGTCCGACCCTGCAACACCGTCTGCATTCGATGAAGCAGGGATGAAGCAAGGATGAAATGGAAATTTATCAAGGCTATTCGATTTTTGAGTTGCGAAGATAGCAGCTGGTCGGCGGAGATGATGGGCTCGCAAGGAAAGGTAGCTCGGAACAAACGAGGTACGCATGCAGTTGAACTTATGGTGGTTGTCAACGAAAGGCTGGTTCCCGCACAGTCCCAGAGAATTCAAGACATATGTAGACGTCGTATCCGCCAGACGTGCAGACCTCGACGTTTTCCGAGGAATGTTCCAGTGGGAGGCGATGCGATTCATCGCTGACAAACTATACCCACAAAGTGGTTTCTAGACCTCTATCAAATCTTCTGCAAGAATGACCGTTCCATCTCGTAGCTCCTTGACTGCAGCACCTTTGGGCGCGAGATCGGGATGATAAATACCTTGAGTGGCAGCGAGCCGAGCAAAGCGGGAGTCGGGGTTGGACAGCAAAATCTTGGGGTCGTCGAACTCGGCCACAGAACCACTTTCCAAGACCAGAATCTAGGTGGGATTGTAAGTAGTATTGCGATATATGAAGTGCGAGTGCACATACCTTGTCGTAGTTGACGATGGTCGCTGGAGAAAAGACGTGTCAGCGGCGCATGTGAAATCAAAGCTCCGAAACACACATATACGATGAGCAATTGCTAGCACAGTGATGCCCTGCATCTGAGTGTCGACGACGTGACGTATTTTCTCATCTGTGATGTGATCCATGCTAAGATTCAGAAGCTGTCAGTCACTGTTGCCAAAAGGAAATGAACTCTACTCGCCTTGAGGTTGACTCATCAAGGACGATGATCCGCTTTTTCCTCAACAACGCCCGGGCGAGGCAGAGGAGTTGCCTTTGCCCTTTCGAGAAGCTCTCTTCGTCGACCACCAGATGGTCAAGTTTATCATCCTGCAGCACGTTGGCTTGTCAGCCAAAACAAATATGGTGGTACATACCAAGGCAGACACAGCGTCGTGCATTTCAACCAGTTTGAGAGTTTCCCAAATTTCTGAATCAGTGAGTGCGTTCGTAACGTCGAGGTTGTCACGGATAGAGCCATGCCACAGGAAAGGGTCCTGCGTGACAATGCTGAAGAACCAGTTGATATTGCATTCATTTAAAGCAGGGAAGAACGCACCTCATCGAATCACGAAGCTGTTTCTGGGAGATAGTCGAAATGTCGACACCGTCGATGAGGATCTTCCCGGTGACGAGGTGCTGGTCGATGCCTCGGAACAGTGCAAGTACAGTCGATGACTTTCCGGAGCCGGTGCTGCGAAGCGGTGATCGATCAGCCACGATTGTTAGAATCGAAATTCAACCAGTATTACCGTCCACAGATACCAATCTTGAGGCCGCCTTGTAGGTCGAAAGAGAGGTTTTTGAGGGCAAGCGGAAGGTACTCGCTACGATGGCGTGTTAGCAGAACGAAATCATACCAAGGAAGCCAAAGATACCGATATTTCATCGAGAAATCCGAGAAGGCTAAACTTCCCGCCGACGGCCAGGCCGAGCCGTTCTGAACATTGACCGAAACTTCCTCCAAGCTGCTGGTCTTCTCCTCTGCAGGCAACCTGGCGAACTCCTGGATCCTGTCAATGGCCACACTTCCGTTCTCCATCGATGCGTAGGCGGTCATCAGATATGTCAACGAGAACCCTAGCGCCACCAGCCTGCAATATAATGACAATCATCCGTCATCACTGCATTAGTAGTTGAGACACACCTCGCGAGCGCAACACCGAGGAATGCCGCAGACGTCGTATCTCTGAGCAACACCGTGAGCAGCGCTACGCCGCACGCGAGGATGGTCTGGAACCAAAACAGGAATACCCGCAGGAAGAGCTGGCCGCCGACGCGGTGGTGCAGAGCACCTTGAGATTCGTTGACGAATGCAGCGTTCGGTGACTTGAAGAAGCGCTGTGCGCGGTACGCCCGCACAGTGATTGAGGCCGGCCACTGTGGTTCCGAAAAGCGTGTATAGCTGACTGTGTGAACTAAATGCAGGTGAAAGGTAACATAGACACGTACGGGAGACTTCGAGGCGGATTCGAGTCTGCGGAATTGCTAAAGCGGTCTGATATATGAATGGTGTCTGATGGTGAGAGATATACCTTGCTCGTTGCGAGATAGAATTTCACAAAGTATACACCAAGGACGGCCAAAAAGGGCAGAATAACCGCGACCCATGGGGTTGCCATCATGATAAACACGAAGGTGCCCAGGATGCCCAGCACGTTGATGGCGACAATGAGAAACGCAGACGAAAATTCCTGGTCCGCGACTTGAATGTCTTGTGAGAATCTTGACCCAAGCTTGAGGGTTATGATCGGTGACGGGCTTAAGCAATGCAACATACCGATTCAATATCTTCCCGAGCGGATTTTTGGTAATCCACGAAATTGGCGAGCCCATAACACCGGCAAGTGCAACCTGGAAATAATCGAAGTTCTCAGCGACGATGGACACGATCCATCAGCCCCGACGTACAGCGTGGATACGAGGTGCAGTAAAACCGGAGATGGTGTGGGCAAAGTAGGTGAGCGTTAGCGCCATGAAGAGCAGACTGCAAGTAATATGAGTTCATGAGAATAGCAACCAACACCAGCCGACGTACTTGGCGGCGACGATAGCGCCATAGCCCGCGACCCAGAGCCCAAGGTTCCCCGAGGCGGATGCCAGCACTACACGGTATGAGTGACGCGGATCTGGACAACAATAACACTACGCACTGGATAGGTACGCCGGCGCAAAAACGGAGGCTGCGTTCCACACTGCAATCAGTACGAATAGGCCGCAGACGCGAAGGACACCCGTGCACTTCATATAGAAGGTATAAGCGGCCCGCCTAGACATCTGCTCCGAAGTCCACTGCAGCTCCTCATCCTCTTCTTCATCGACTACGGTGGCTGCGGTTGCGCTTGCTTTGATCGCCACCGCCCGGTTTTGTGGGTCCCCTGCAGCAGAGGCCAATGCGAACGTCGCATCTGCTTCGCGCATCTCCTCGAACGAGCCAAAGTGGGTAATAATCCCCGCGTCCATCACTATGACCTTGTCGGCGCTGGAAAGATGGTGGACGCCGTGTGTGACGAGGACTGTAGTCTGGGTACAGCCGTAAGCGAGGGCTTCACATGCCCCAAGCACCGACCTTTCCCTTGAGCATTCCATCCGGGCCGAACAGGGATGCAAAGACTTGGGAGGTAAGTTTCATGTCAGTGATCGACGAATCTCCTCACCGCGCGCTTCAGTCTCGCCATCCAAAGCACTGAACACATCATCCAGCAAGACGAGATCTGCCCCGAGCATAAACTGCGCGAGCAATTGCCTGTGTGTCAGGAATAAGCGAGGTCCAGTCGATAGAGGAGCACCCTACCAGTCTCTGTCGTTGTCCGCCCGAAAGCGTGGATCCTGCCATATCTCAGCAACGTCACCACAGGGAATTGGTGTTCATACCTTTGTCGCCCAGTTTGGCCATGTCTCGATGCGGCAGAGACTCAATGTCTTGACGCAATCCGCACGCATGAATAACCTCTTCGTAGAAAGCCTCGTCATACGGACTGTCAAGTAGAATATCTAACAGACATGTAAGTATGTGAAGCTAGCAGATCGGAGCGACTCAACTGGCGCGAAGAGTTCCCGGGTAGATGAATGGCGTTTGGCTCGCAAGCGCAATCTGGAGAGCGGTCATGAATGAAAGAGTTGGTAGCGTAATATCGGCCCACCTTGTGCGCGTTAACCTTGACCGTGCCTTCCTTCAGCATCGTCTCTTGCAATATCGACATGAGGAGACTCGATTTGCCCTGCGCCGCGTTAGCATCTTTGAATCAACTGCGCAAGGATAAGCAATCTCACACTAGCGACCGACCCGACGACCATATGCAGCTCGCGCGGCACAAGCTCAAGCGTGATGTCCTTCAGGACCTCCGTCTTCTCGTCCCACCCAAACGTGCATTCCTTCAACAAGACCTCGACCACAGACTCCTTGCCACCGTCCGCACGCTCATCCACCAAGTCCGCCTCCACAACCTTCTCCGACTCGGCCTTCTCGGGAAGCTGCAAGAAGCCCTGGATGCGCTCGAGCGAGGCCAGCGACGCGTACAGCGATGGGAGCCGCTGCCCAATCTGATTCAATGGCACTACGTAGTAGCCCAGATGGTCAGACTCGAGCGACCTGCAACAGTTGCCGGGTGCACGTACCACTGAGCAGGTTGACGATCGTAAAGAGCGTGAAGATCTGGCTGATGTCCAGCGGGGGGAGGTTGCCCCAGTCCCGCGTGAGCATGACGGCGTAGGCCACGAGGGTGGCGAGGAACGAAGCGGTGCCGCCGATGTTGGAGAAAGTACTGGCGATGGCCATGAGGTACATGAAATGCCCGAGAGCCTGGGTCTCGAGCTTGCGGAGCGCGTTGATTTTGCCCATCAGCGGGGTCTCGTACGCGCCCAGCTTGATGGGGAGGAGTTGGCCCAGGGCGGATGTCTGAAGATATTTAATGATTTACTTTTTTTTAAAAACTGCACAGCGTACGAGGAGCTTGATCCGGGCATCCATGGTCGCGAGCCACGCCTTCTGAGCGGCGCCCACGACGCGACTGAGCGAACCTAATGGACTCAGCGGGTGCAAGCCGATACAAGAATGTAGATGAACACGTACTGGTGGTTCCGATGAGGGTGATGATGAACAGGAGCGGGGCAAACATCACGTAGCCCGCCTTGATCCAAAGCATTGTGCACGCAACGATGATTGTCAGGACGGCGGCCCAGAGCTCCTGGAACGTCTCGAATCCGTTGGTGGCCCTTTCGACATCCACGGACATGTACGTCGTGGCAGCTCCCTGTGTCTCGAATCAGCGGGGTACCCCATTCCGAGACAAAGAATACGAACCTGCCCAATTTCGCGCGCCGCCATGGAGGTGATTCGAAGCGTTTTCGCGTACAGGGAACCGGTGAGCGCCGAACGATAGAGCACGATGAACGCGTTGACCTAGTAAAACGTTAAAACCCGTGATGCAAAGCTCAAGCCACCAGCACCCTACATACCTTCTCTGAGTACACGTAGTTGGAGATTGTCAACGAAACTGAGATTGAATGAATGAGAGCTAGATCGACAACTCGAACGGGTGGGACACAATACCGTATACCACGACGAACGCCGCGACGAGCAAGGGTCCGCGTTCCGTCGGGATGGACCTGTCGGACACGTATAGTATCATCTGCTCCACGAGAGTGACTTGAGCTTCATAAACGAGAGTTGGCATGGTACGATAAGCGACCGTCGTTAGCGACATACCAAAGGTTCCAATCAGAAGGATCAGCCGCGGCAGGACGGGGCTCAAGAAATGACCGCCGAACGCTCTGAACGTGCTCTATCGCAGGTACAGTCAGATATATGAAACATCAGACACGTTGGTCTCACCTTGGCGAGGGTACCGGCTGCTATCCTTGTCCTCCACCGCGAGCGCGGCAAGAAGCTTCTCCGTTGCCGGTTCCGCTTTGAGGTACAGGGGAATATCGCGAAGCTCAGGGAGGGTGATGCGCCGCCGCCATCCAGTGAATAAAATGGGAACAAGGTGTGGGAAGAAGGGTTTGGCGAAGAGGGAAATCGTTGATTCGTATGCAGGGGGCTGGAACAGATTAGAACAGAAGCAAGGGAACACCAACAATACTTACGGGATCCGTCGGTATGAGGAGACGGCGCTTACTTGTACTTTCAAGGAAGATGAGGACGAACAGCGAGGACGCCGCCGCGGTGTTAGCGTAAAGATATACCGGGAGAGTGGAGATCCTGCGAAGTGGGTACGCGCACACAGCGGTGGCAAATATAGCGTAGAGAGACATGAGAGTACTGGGTGCGACGGAATGGTAGTGCTCTGATATGGAAGCTACGGCGAAGGTGATCTATCATGGACGTGAGCGAGCGAGTTCCACTGGAGAGATCGAATATAGCGCTCACTGCCGTTGCAGCCAGTAAAAAAATTTCGGGGCTGTCCCTTGGGGCGTGAAAAATCATAATAACGGTACCCGAAACATAGACAACGCTGAATAAGGCCTTGAGAGCAACGAGAATGTCGAGTTTTTTCGGGAGACATCTAGGGCTCTTCCGGTTCGCCAGAAATCGCCATAAAAGCGCGGCTAGGGATACAAAGAGCCCCAAAGTAATCAAATTTAAGGATGGGAGAGTTTCGGACCCCTTGAGGAGGCGAGTCGTTGCATAAAGTGCCGAATCGGAGGGGGATGACGCGTACCGAGCTTGGTGATAACAATCGGTCGGCGACAGCCAAGATGCACCATGGAGTTCCATGGAGGCGACAGCAGAGCAGGAAAGCAGCGACGGCGGCAAAGTGAAGACGCAGAAGACGGTAGCAGTAGACAGGTAAGGGATTCCAGGAAGCACAAAGTGACTGCGGAGAAGTGGATCTGCGTTTGATGGGATCATCGGCAGGGCTGATCCATTAATTTTCTGGTTACCCAACCCTGGGCTGGGTTCAAACTTGTTCACATCTTGACGGAACGGAGTGGGGCCAGTCAGAAATGATATGGTTCAAGGTCAGAGCACCGCTCTCAGGGACATAGACCAGTTACTATCAAAAGCTCTCGATAGACGGACACAAGACGGACATGCTTTTGGTACGATGGGCTGTAAACCGAATATTCACGTCTGCTTCGTGTAAAAGGTGAGTATGAAGGGCCGACGCTGTTCCGCACCGTTATTTTAAGGTTCCTCTGGGCGAATAACGCTCTCAACAATCGGGACGATAGCAGGATCCAAGCATATGCCCTTGATTCTGCGGTATCACACCGCCGGAAAAGACCACCACCGCATTACGAGTGCGTTGTGAAGCAAAGAAAGAGAGAAAAACAAGCCAACACACTGGTGTATTGGCCTTTGCCGGCCGTGTTCCCCCTTGCTGTTGCCAAATGTGATGGCTTGAGAATGCCGGCCTGTCGGCTGTCACGCCGGCAACCGGTGCCGATCAGAGCCTTGAATTCAATCAAGGCCCGATGAGACGCGGAGGCTTCCGGCATGATGCTAGAAGTCGAATCTTGCCTCCTCCGCTCTGCACTCAATTGGAAACACGAACACATCAATATTGGTCACTTCACAACAAATATACAAATTGCCCGGAGAACTTTGGATTACCGAATACTCGTTGCGCGTCAATGCCTGCAATTTTCAAGCTGGCAATGACAGAAGGGTACTGTTCTGTTTCAAACAAGTGTTCAAGCAACACGTAACGCACCCTCTTGAATTGAACGCTTGGGACACTAGTGACAGGTTACATTGAGGTTTTGAGGCCCAAACGGGCTCGAAAATGCTAAAAAAAATCCAGTGGCATTAGCCGGATCACCATTTAAGGCAATTTTCTCATGATTGCCGAGAAATGAACACTTGGGGTGATACAGTGTTTAAACTTTGGTAGTGTGCTATCTCTGCTTGAGAATTACTCCATTGTTCTGTGGTGATACCTATCCAGCATTCAAATCTCAACCAGATCCAGCTTGAGTTCGGTCTTTCCACTGCCGAGATTGATGGCGCCGCGAACGGCAATCTCGGAGTATGCCTTTGACAGTATTGCCAAGCCGTTTCCGTTGGCTGACGACTACAAAAACACGGAATATTGAAATGCTGTAGTATTGGCGCATTGATTATTGGGTGCGAACACTTGGTTTGAACAATATGTCATGAAGGTGATATAGATTGACATTAACTGCTCGCAGAATTCATGTTCCCAGCTTTCGTCACTGGCCAGAGGCCCGGAGCTACCTCCCCCGGTTCTGGTGACTCGGTTGTATACCGACTCTGGGTGGGTTCTGTGATGACATCTCCAATACATATCCTCATATTCACTGATCGAGGCTATACTTACTATAATTGAATTGGATCACTCTATCTTTGCTTCCACCGAAAGGTACAGTGTTTGAAGCAAATATTTTGCTCCAACTACACCTGTACCCGCACTTTACATGGCATTGGGGCACGCAACATCAGGCACCTTTATCTTGGTGTCTGTGTGCCACAAATGTTATATGGTGCTGATCTCTTTCTCTCCCCTCCAGCATGCAACTGCTCCCTCCTCGCGAGGGTCAATCCCAGTGAACACAGGGAACGGGCAATCAAGAAGCTCTGCTCAATCCAGTGCTGCACCGCATTAGCCATAACGGGCGCCCTATGGTAGACCCCCACCGATGTCTTGGATGTCTATACACACCTCCTACTGGTGGAGTACCTTGTCAACAAGGTTCGCACAGGGGCTGCACTCCGCCTCGCAATATGCCCGGTGACCAATCTGCTGTGTGCAGTGGTTTGTGAAGAAGACACCGAACTGTCTGAAATCTGACTATACCTAAACACCATACATTTTGTATCTCAGGAATAGTCTGATTACAGTAAAGGCTTATTTCTAAGGACTGGTATACGGTCTCGGTATAGCCAGTCGGGTTGTGATCACAGAGTAACGGGTACTAGGGGTAGGGAACTACCCTGTGGACTGGCAGTGCTTGCCTTGAAAACTATAGAGGAATGTGTAGCCCATAAACCTCTTAAGGGACTACTTCTGGTCTTATTCCCGCACAATGGAATAGGCTGGACGTACTTGTGACAGGGGCATGCAGAAATAGTCTTATTTCTGCACCAATAGGCTGTGCACCTTCCATGTGATAGACGTTAGGAGCCCAGGGATGTATATTCTGGTGAAGTTCCAGGATAAGTGAAGGTCGGCTAAGGTGATCTGTAAGGGATGTATCCTTCATGTAGATAATTCAAACACGGATCATTCTTGATTTAGCAACCGAGCCCCTGTCTGCGCCGCAAGTATTGCAATCACTGCGATACTGTGCCGCAAGTTCCACAGGCACTGCGACTTTGCGCTGCAGGGACTCTGTATTCAGTATTAGGACTTCCCCTTGAAGTTTCCTAATGTAGTACACAGTAGATAGTACAGTATATAAGGTAGTTAGTTCATCCTGTACTTTAGCTTTCTTAAACTCGAGACCTCTTACTACGCATATCAGCTACTTAATAATCTCATCAAGAAACTCTAGTGTGTCGCTTCCATTCTCAAGTTACTAACAAACTCTACAGAAACCTAGCGACCTCACATGATCTGATGGGATTATTCTTATTCCGAGTAAGCAGAGTTGGGGAAATAAGAACCCTTTCTGGGATGAGTCTCACTATGGGTATCTATGAGGAGCTAGAGGCCAGGGGAACATTACCCAATGATTAGGAATGACAGGAGCGGACCAGGGACAATGGGAAATAGGACAAACAACTCGGTATCAGTCAGCCAAGAGACTGAGGGTTTCAAACCCCCTAGGATGACCAACACTGCACAGTTGGACATCACAATTGTCCTGTACACTGGCCAATAACAATATGCTTGCAGGAGCCCTTCAAACAACTCCGTATCAGTCAGCCAAGAGACTGAGGGTTTCAAACCCCTAGGATGACCAACACTGCACAGTCAGACATCACAATCATCCTGTACGCTGGCCAATGGCAATACGCTTGTGGGAGTCCTTCCAACAGATAAATGGCTGTGGAAGGGGAACTCGGGCAATTTTACTAATTTCTGTTTCGTTCATGGACTTGCATATGATTTTGGGGTTTGTATAAGCAGTCAGGACATTGTTTCGAGTAGGGTACAGAATCACCTGTGTATTAGTAGGCTGAACACTTGTGATTGGGCTATTTCTGGGGTTGGTGTAGTGTGTATTGCTGTTGGACTTTAACATTGGGAAACCTGAGTTGGAATAAGGATCTGGTTATTGGAAACATCTTAGATGTGATTGAGGCTATCTAGTGTCTGGGAATCGAATCATTTATCATCATCTATTGCCATCATCTATTGTCATCCCATCGAACATCAAATATTGTCCATTGTCTCAGTCATCTGGGAAATAAGCTTTTTGTAACGGAAGTAACTAGGTTCCCATCAATTCAACATGACTCAACTCCTGCGCCGCAGGCGCCATAGTTGATCGTAGTCCGCAGGTACAGCGGACGCAGTAGCTATATGACTCGTATCTGACTCGTATTGACTTGTTAGTGACTCGGTACAGTAGTATATAAGACTGAATAGTTAATAGTTAGGTAGAGGAAGTTGAATCGACAACTTACCTACGCAACTCGAGCTCGAACTCAACAAACTCAACACTCCAACCTCTATTCTCGTGTCTATTCTTGTCTTCTTTCCAGCATCGAAGTGAGACCTGTCACATTTTTTTGCGTCGAAACTACAATCGATTAATACAACACACGGTCTGATCAACCGAGTGCGTTTCTATCTAACAATTTTTTCGCTAAATTTTTTCTATCAAGTATGCATACACCTGTAAGAACACAGCCAAGAGCTCGGCGCGCCGTAGCAAAATGCTCGCAGCGGAGCTCGCGAAAGCCGATAACGCTGTTGGCCAGGATGGCAATGGCAATGGACAACGCGGTAACTGGGAGTACCGCGAAGTCACCCCCTCCAATGATGAAGGCACGGAAACGCACCTCGCAAATAAATGGGGCTTGGCTCCAGAAGAGTTGTGTGCCATGGAGGGTGGGAGAGCGATGCGCAGCAAGCGCGCCGCCCCCCCAAAAGCTGATTCGAAGGCCCTGGAGAATGCAGAGAAATCTCGGGCTGGGTATCGTGGTGGAACTCCGGGGGGCTCGGAATTGTCTTCCTTGAGCTCGGATTCGGAGGAGGACGAGGCTGAGGTAGCGGGCACCATGGTTCTGGTCGGTAGGTAGGTAGGTAGGTAGTATTACGCGGCACGGTCCCGCTCAGGAACGCCGGTTTCCAGAGGGTATCCCAATGTGTACACGCTAATTACATCATCGCCCCTGGGCCTCCTCAAATCTCTCTAGCCGAGCTCACGGTCGCAGTGGATTGTCGGGTGATCCGGACCAACTCGCCGCGGTAGTAGAACTAGCCAGATCTGAGGAGGCAAAGATTTTTTAGTACATCAACCGGAACTTACCTCTCTCAGAGGCTCTCGGCGCCACACAGGCACGGCATAAAACACCTCCAGGACTTCATACGCATATTTGGCGACCAAAGCAATCGTTGAGCGAGGGAAGATGATGGCTTTCAGGAATTCGGTGTTCGAGAGTACCATCATCGGAAAGGGTGATCTAGACCATGGGAAACTGCCTGCGGCAAACCTGGATGAACTTAGAATTCACTCGCCTCCTCGGGTGCATCCGTACGATATCCTCGAATATTTTGATGAGCATACACTAGCCCTATTAGCGTCTGATGCTGAGTCGAGCAAGGAAGAATTCGCTGTCGACGTACCGGGTTGGAAGACCGTGACTACAAAGAAGCGCCATAAACCAAGTGTGGAAAGCACGAGACTCCGTGGCGTACCTATCATCGCACGGAAGTTTTTTCCCTTGAATTTTGCCGCTCACGGTCCGGATACATCAAATGAAGAGCGGGATAGGGAGGGTAACGCAACCTGCGGCAACCACATACACTATTCCGGCGCTCCCGCAATGGATGCCGATGAATTTTGATTTTTTTGGAATCCATCAAACAAGGGTTCAGTGATAATGAGGAAATAACAGAATTACTCACTGAGAGCGACTCTGAGAGCGACACGGAAATCCAAGCCGCGTTGTTCGAGTCATGGGATCACTCGAGGGCCGAAAGCCTGGACGCGGGATGGAGGGCGAGTGACTCTCGGATCAATCTTGGCGCAGTTATTGTCGAGATTGAGTCGGAAGATGACAAAGGTGCGAGCACCTCGGGAAAGAATGATAACCCACACGACAAAGGGAAGGGTGTCCCATTCCGAGGAGAAGGGACCGCGCTATGAGGAATTCAAGCAAGCGGGGTCCCAGTAAGCTGCACCCCAGACCGGAGAAACCCAAGCCAAAGGGTACTCATCAGGGTAAATCCAAAGCCAAGGGAAGCGGCGTGAAGGTTAAAATGGCTCGAGAACACCATTTTGAACCTGCAAATTTCCGCCGCGATCCATCGGAAATACCTGGAGGTGGTTATTACCGTGAGACAACGGTCGGACCAGACGGGCCAACCGACTCATCTTCAAGCTCGAGTTCTTCCTCCTCTGAATCGGGTGATGATGGCGCCAATTCGCCTCCGTCGTCGAGTGACGGATCAGATGATGATGGTTCGAGCTCTTCCAGCTCAAGTTCGAGTTCTGCGCTGTCGCGCTCGGCCAAGCGCCGTAAGCGAGCATCTAAAGAGAAGCGGAATGCGAGCTCGAAAGCTCAGAAGAAGATGAAGAGGGTACTTGCTTCTGTAAAGATCAAGTCCCCTTTTGTCTACGACGGCAAGCCGGACCTCGACACGTATGACCACTGGACGTATGAAGTGGATACGTGGGCGGAGTTGCATGATCTTGACAACGAAATGACTGTCAAAATCATGGTCAATTTCATGACTGGGAAAGCAAGTACCTTTTTCATGAAACACGTTGCACTACGCCGCAAGAAGTGGACGGTATGAAGCAGGTCTATGACGGCCTGTTTGACTATTGCTTTCCGTCCGACTTCAAACTGAGGCTTCGCGATCGTTTGATGAGCGCGAAGCAAGGCGGGAGTAAAATCCGCGATTTTGTGCGTGATTTAGAATCTTTGTCAGTACGCTTCCCGGACCGTAACGGAAAGGCACCTGAAACAAATCTTCTGGAGTGGAATACACCAGAGTTTGCGCTGGCATTTGATTGGCAAGGGTCTTGATCCCGAGCGCTCGTCGTTGAAGAAAATGGCCAAGTACGCCACTCGGGAAGAGAGTGTGCAGGAAACCATTAGACGCGAGCAGCGCGAGACAAATGGAGTGGTCAGCACCCTAATTGGCAAGCGAAGAACACGCACGGAAAAAAACCCGATTCTGGGAACCAGAACGGGCAGAAACCACAGCAGCAGAAATCTAGCTCTGATGGGAAGGCGTCAGACAAAGGCAAAGAGAGAAAGAAACAGGGACAAACCAGCACATTGTCCAAGGAGGAGCGCGATCGTTTACGCGCTGAAGGACGTTGCTTCAATTGCAAAGATGTTGGACACGATCAGCGGAATTGTCCGTCCCGTCAGACAGCCAAAGGCCCGAACATAAAGACGAGCTCGGTTCGGTTCGAAGAAATCGACCAACAAGGCGCTGCCGCACGCACTGCAGATATGCGAGTTGGTTCAGTCAAGATTTCACACAGTGCGGCTCAATGGGAGGGCGTGAGCCTCGCGGAGTTACGGAGAGATCAGGAGGCGTACCTTATCGCGCTTTTCAATCAACACTATTCCGTGAACGCGGAGGACAACCGTTTCACTACAATCGATTACGGCGACTCCATAGAGCTCACAGATTGGAACGCACCTGCTGAACCATATATGATTCGCCGTGCTGATTTGGCTGATGCCGAATTCGGGGTACCTGCCATTCTGGAAGCCGCGCTGCGTAAAAGCCGACCTAGGGAACCAACCGGTGCATTCCCGGACATGGGCGATCCAGACGAGGAGCACCCTGCCCTCGGATGGCTGCATGTTCGATTTGCTGTGGCTATGGAAAAATAGTCAGTGGGCACAGGTGACAAATGGAGATCGTGTGGAGGTAACCCCTCACGCAAACTGGCTATAAAATCAATCCGGTTGGCACGCGCGTCGAATTTGTGGTCACTCACCAGCAGATCAAGACTCCTGGATTCAATATCCAGGCTGTGCTCGAGGAGCAGTGGGATACAAATGATCTTGATCTTGAGGTTTGCGCACTGCAGGAACGGGAACCATGGCGGTTCAACCGACTCACAATCGGTTTGCGTGCTGCGAAACCGGCACCATCCAAGGGTCCACTGCGGCGTCGGAAAGCGGTGAAAACCAAACAACGATTCACGGATACAGTGGGATCAATTGAACGCACCGCAATGCGACTGAAAGATTTTAAACGCCGCCTTCCACGCCCAATTGTCATCGAAGTAATGATCAATGGGCAAGCCGTTCGCGCCCTGCTGGATACCGGTTCAATGGCGGACTTCGTTTCTACCAAACTGGTCGATCAGCTCAAGTTAAAAAGGGAGATTTTGGTCAAACCCTTAACGGTGCAGTTGGCGGTCCATGGATCGAGATCCAAAGTGAACGCCGCTGTCGCTGTCAATTTGCGGTATCAGGGCATCGACTGTCAACGTCGTCTTGATATAGCCAATCTGGACGACTACGACTTGATTTTGGGCACGCCATTTATCTTCCAACACCAAATTCTCATCGGTATGAACCCAACGAGAGTGGTGATAGGCTCCGAGGAGCCGTTGGAATTGAAGGGCGAAGAAATTTCCACGATACAGCCAGCAGCCGCGGACATATTCGATGAAAATCTCACACACCTGAGGCAAATGCTGAAGGATGAGGCGAGAGATCTGTGCCCAAAAACCGAGGAAACGGAACTACCGCCGTTTCGCGCAGTGAACCACGCGATTCCGTTGAAGGATGACTCCAGAATTTATAAATGGAGGCCGTCGAAGTGTCCAGAAGCGCTAAAAAACGTATGGCGCGAGAAAAAGAACACTTACATGAAATCGGGGCGCTGGCGCATGGCCGCTGGGAGCAACGCGTCACCGATGTTGATCCTTCCGAAGCCGAAGAAGGACGATGGCATACAGCGGATACGCACCGTGATTGATAAACGTGAGCAAAACGACAATACGGTTAAAGTGGCTGCTCCCTTACCGGATATCAATGGCATTCTGAATAATGTGGCGCGTCGACCATATCGCAGCTTGGTTGATGGCAAGGATTTTTATGAGCAAATCCGTGTCATCCCAGAGCATGTATCACGCACCTTGTTCAATACTCCGGATGGCACAATGGAAAGTCTGGTATTGCAACAAGGAGACTGCAATGGGCCAGCGACATGTCAAGCTCTCATGAATTACATATTCGCACCGTATATTGGTGTGTTCATGGATGTATATCTCGATGATATCATCGTCTATTCGGAGACGGTTCAAGAACACATTGAACATGTCAGAACAATTTTCAACGTGCTTAGGCGGGAGAAGCTATACCTCAGCGCCGACAAGATGCAGTTATTCGCGAAGGACCTGAAGATCTTGGGGCATATCATCGACGAGCACGGAATTCTGATGGATCCGCACAAGGTTGACGCCATCGTTAACTGGAAGACGCCGACAAATAAAGATTTACTGGCGAGTTTCATTGGCGCGGTATCGTTCTTGGCGGACAACTGTTACGCCATCAGAATCCCAATGGGAATCTTGACGCCGATTACGGGCGAGAACGCACCTTGGAAATGGGGCCCAACGGAACAGCGTGCCTTTGATGAGGTCAAGCAGACCGTGGAAAAGTGGCGGAATCACCACCGCACTTCCATTGATTACAGGGAGGGCGCGCCTACCATTAATGTGGTCACGGATGCCAGCAACACGGGTGCTAGCGGATATGTCAGCCAAGGAGAGGATCTGAAAACTGCGAAAGTAATCGCATTTTGGTCAGGAAAATTCAATGCTGCACAGCAGAATTACCCGGTGCATGAGCAGGAATTGCTTGCCATCGTTGAATCATTGAAACGGTTTAGAGGCATCTTGCATGGTGCAAAATTCCGAATCAGCACTGATCACAGGGCATTAGAACACCTCATGACTCAAAGGAATTTATCACCGCGACAGCATCGCTGGCTGGACATCCTGAGTGAATTTGATTTCACGGTCAGGTATATTCCGGGCGAAACGAACGAGCTTGCGGACGCGCTTTCTCGGATGTATTCCGACGAACCTTTAGGAACAAAGCGCGCAGCAAGCGAGTACGTCGGAGATGATGGCGCAGAGGAGCGCAACATTCATCCAAACCGTCGGGTCGAGGAGGACAGGATGCCCTTGACAACACCGGTTTTCACGGGCATGGCGGCTGTGCTGGAGGGCGGGTTACGCCGATCATCACGCATCGCTGAGAAGGTCGCTAAAGCTGTCGTAGAAGACGAATCCGTAGAACCAGCTCCTGTTCCTCAGCGTAAGACGTTGAAGAGCAAGGCGTCGAGGACTAAGAGAGCTGCGGAAAAGGCCGATCAGACCGTGCTTCCAGAAGCATCGGGCAGTCAGGTCGAACGGCCGGTGACAGCAAATGCAGTGCAAGCCGATCTGCCAACGGTGATTACTGCCGGGGATATCGGTATACCTCTACCGGGTGCACTTCAACATCGATACCACGAGGACGAATTCTTCAGGAACATACTCACCTCTCCGAATGACTACAAAGACTTCTTTGAAAAGGAAGGTCTTGTCTTCAAAGCTCGGGAAGGAGTACGCGTTCTTTGTATCCCTGACATCAGGATCGACGGGCGTAGCGTGCGTGAAATTATCATCAAGCATGCACATTCCATGTTGGCCCATTTGGGGCCTCGGAAAACTCTCGATTTACTCAGAGAAGAGGTCTGGTGGGGATTTATGGTGGAAGATGTCGACTTGTATTGTAAATCCTGCATTACATGCTCTGGAAGTAAACCCAACAACCAGAAGCCGATGGGACTGCTGAAGACGTTACCAGTACCCACGGTTCCTTGCAGTACATCGGCATTGACTTTGTCGGGCCATTGCCTGAATCGAAGACAAGGTCTGGTGCATTTGACATGATCTGCGTGATTATAGATCATCTGACGTCAATGGTTCATCTGGTGCCAACAAGACAAACCTACGGCGCAAAGCAAATTGCCGAGGTAGTCTTTGACTCAGTCTATAAACTGCATGGCCTGCCAGAGCGAATAGTTAGTGACAGAGATACACTGTTCACAAGTACCTTCTGGAAGCGGTTGAACGACCTCCTTGGTGTCGAGCTGCGGATGTCAACCGCTTATCACCCACAAACAGATGGGATGACCGAAAGGGCTAATCGCACTATGACTCAGATGCTGAGACAATGCGTGCAACCAGATCAGAAAGATTGGGCGGAGAAGTTACCCGCAATAGAGTTCGCAATGAACTTGGCAAGGTCAGAAACCACAGGATTCTCACCTTTCTTTCTGAATTATGCTCTTACTCCGCGGCCTTTCATCTGGGAAACCAACGCTGAATTTCCGGGAGTTCGCAAATTTGCGACGACGATGAAAGAGGCATTGATGCGTGCGCATGATGCTATCATCCAGGCTCGTGTACGGCAGACCGACCAAGCGAACAAGCATCGCCGAAAGGCTGGATTTGCCTTGGGAGAGCTTGTGTACTTGTCGACCAAGAATCTCAAGTTGCCGAAGAAACGTGCGCGAAAACTGGTACCCAAATATTTGGGACCATTCAGAATTATTGAAGTGGTTTCTCCGGGTGCGTCGTACAAACTTGAGTTATCAAAGGAGCTGAAAATGCGGGGCATCCACGATGTGTTCCACGCGTCGCTCCTGCGGCCACACTTCCCCAATGACGACCGGAAGTTCCCTGGACGACAGATGCATCAGATCCCAGGTTTTGGCGTGAATCCCAAAGAATGGGCGGTGGATCGAATCTTGTCGCACGTTGGAAAAGGAAAGGACGCGTCATTTGAGATTTTATGGGCAACAGGCGACGTAACCTGGTCTCCACTTGCGGAAGTAAAACATTTATCCGCAATGGATGGTTATTGTGAAGCCATGGGAGTCAAAAGTCCGGCTGCTTTACCAATTGGGAAAACAAACCGCGGTCCTGATTTGGAACAAGGTGTGCAGGAGTCCAAATAAATCAATTTGGCGAGCATAAAAGTTTTCATTGGTATAAGAAGGGACAGAGAGGCGAAGGGGAAACCAAAACAGCCCATTTTTCCATCGCCCATATCCTTTTATTCAATGCCTTACAACGTCGCTTCCTTTTCTGCGCAGGACTTCGAGAACTGCAGGCAATATGCCAAAGCCTTGATTGCCTTTGTCAACGGCACTGGTCCGAACCCGGCACGTATGCCAGACGGTTATCGGGAGGTGTACTTGATCAAGGTGCCGGGTGCGCCGCTTCCGGAGCACTTTAACAATATCATCAATCAGCGCCGGGCTGAGAGTGCCGAGCGCCTCGCCCAGGATAACACCGGCTTGATGCAAGCTATGCGCAGTATGATGGATATGCATGGCGATTTGGTTCGCCAGGTCCTCGCGTCGAGACTCGAACGCGAGATCCACGAGTTTGAACCGCCCTGTGATGGGATTTGCGCGCCAGCAACCCAGGCCGGTCTTCCGCACGGATCGCGGAGCCATCACAGCCTCCATACGCCCCTCGTTCAATCACGCCCACGCCGGCCGTTCGCTGGTCGACCGCATCAAACATCGCAGCAATGCCGGAGCGAGTGCCGGAGTTCAAGGCCCGCACCGCCGTCGCGTTCGTCGGAACCGTCGGAACCGGAAGCAGCGTCGTGACGACTCGATGGACACGGATTGTTCCGAGGCATCAAGCAGCGGGTTAACCACCGTTGTTGAGGAGTTGGAATTGAGCAAAGAATCAGATGTTCTGGTTGATGTGAAAGACTCTGATGATTTGATTAATCTAATGGAGACTGACAATGAGTGGGAGGATAATGGGATGAATGCGGACATGATGAATCTTGGGAACTGATTGGAGGCTCAACAGTGAGCCTCGGAGGGCGAATGTAACGGAAGTAACTAGGTTCCCATCAATTCAACATGACTCAACTCCTGCGCCGCAGGCGCCGTAGTTGATCGTAGTCCGCAGGTACAGCGGACGCAGTAGCTATATGACTCGTATCTGACTCGTATTGACTTGTTAGTGACTCGGTACAGTAGTATATAAGACTGAATAGTTAATAGTTAGGTAGAGGAAGTTGAATCGACAACTTACCTACGCAACTCGAGCTCGAACTCAACAAACTCAACACTCCAACCTCTATTCTCGTGTCTATTCTTGTCTTCTTTCCAGCATCAAAGTGAGACCTGTCACACTTTTGGCTTTTATCGTCTGGAATTGTTTTATCGACCTCTCTGAGGTCTCCTGTATGTTGTCAGATGTCACCATCACCATCACATTCAATACTTGCTATCTCATAAGCTGCGAAGCTGTTAAACATCTTATTTCCACTGCTCAATTATCGCTCAAGTCAACTCCTGGTGATATATTGTAGTGAAGGTTCATCTTTCTAAGGGAAACACATACCTTCCCTTCAACCTTGTTAGGACCTGTAAAGGGACTACCACTCATCTGAATCTCAGCTCTTGCACTCTCTTAGAGACTTTGCAGCAGCCACCGGAAGCCACCCAGTGGCTGATCGGGCATGCGGTAACCGGTGGCTGTGGCTGATCTGGTGGCTCC
This sequence comes from Mycena olivaceomarginata, assembly GCA_029378375.1. Lineage (NCBI taxonomy): Eukaryota > Fungi > Basidiomycota > Agaricomycetes > Agaricales > Mycenaceae > Mycena > Mycena olivaceomarginata. The sequence goes on along the minus strand of JARKIC010000136.1, from coordinate 11,309 downwards.
AATGTCGTCAAAAAACAAAAGGTGGAGTTGTGCGATGTCATACTTTCGGCCACCACAACAGCCACAGCCACCAGTTACCGCATGCCTGACCAGCCACCAGGTGGCTTCCGGTGGCTGCCGCAGAGCCTCTATTGGCCTATTTCTGATCCCTGTCTTATTTCCGTAGGTGTCACTGCTTATTTCGGAAAGACTTGGGTTGTGTTTGGATGATAAGTGGGTTGTTTGGGGTTTAGTTCAGAGCACATCGTTCAATGCACAAACAGGACACACCCCGACACCCCTCTATGACCTTCTGCACAACTTCGGGCTTGAGCCAACCAGGATGGAGATGATATCCAGCAACATGGACATTGATGATGGAGGTGGAGATACCAATTTCACAGGAAGCAGCACAGGAAGCGAAGAAAGAAGACATTTCTATTTATCGCATATATACTGACAGCTCTAGGATATATGGCCGCATTGGTGCATCCACCATGCTCTACTATGTCAGGACCTAAATTTATCGAGTACGCCCCGGCCTACGGCCCTTGATACAGATTGACAGATGTATGATACATATCATCAGACCTAGTAGAAACTACATATAAACCCTATGCACTCGTCCTTGCCCTCAGTCTTTTGATCCCACATAGCGGGAGACTGAGGGTGAGTCCATTACTTATTTCTCATACCTTTATTTACTTATTTTGTAGTATAGCGCCTTCCGCGCATTTTCAGGTATTTAATACAGTCTTTTGATCCCACATAGCGGGAGACTGAGGTATAGCGCCTTCCGCGCATTTTCAGATCTTGATAGGTTATGGGCCACTGAGCGCTGTCGCTCTGAGACATACCTTACAAGAGAAGACTCACCGCTCGCTCATCAGAGCTAGAAGCACTGCGAGCACTGCCTCGCATTTATCACACAGGCGACATCTGTCACACAGCTGACATCTGCCACACAGCTGACATCTGCCACACAGCTGACATCTGCCACACAGCTGACATCTGTCACACAGCTGACACTTCTTTCCCACACCATGTCATCTACAGCTGTCCCGGTTTCTTCCGTGCTTCGGGTGCAGAAGGCTGGCCAACTTTCCGTGTTCAGGCTCAGATGGAGCTACGCCGAGAAGGGCTGTTCACTTTGCTAGAAACTGTTATCCAGGCCGTTAATGCTGCTGATGCTCTCACTGCTGCTGCTGCCAACACCCCTCTACCTGGAGCTGCTCCTCTTGCAGGCATAGCATTCAAAGACACCCCTGCAGAGCGAAACAGTCGTGCCTTGGGGATTATCAATAAATTCCTTTCAGTTGAACTGCAAATGGAATATGTTGATGAACCAAATGCAGGGTATCTGTGGGCAAGGCTTCGTGGGCGCTTTGAAGAGGACAATCGTGCTGATACTGCCATGGGCATTCTCGCTAATCTCTTTACAACTAAACTGGTGGTAGAGAATGAGCCAGAACTCATTGATCACACAAAGATTGAAACTCATATAGGTGTTATCAAGGGACACTTTGACTGCCTTGCACGGTTGAAATACCCTTTCTCTCCAGACCTGCAGCCCCTCATCCTGCTCAGCACTCTACCAGAGGATAGCTATTGGACAGGAATCAGAGGAAAACATTGTCTCTTCTCTTGGCACAGGGATGACTTGGGATAAAGTCCGCTCTCGTCTCCTCACCATTGGGAAGCGCCCAGAGGATAAAGATGATGAATCTGCTCTGGCTGTTAAATCACAGAGTTCCAATAAGACAAAGTCATCTACCAGCAGCGACAAGTTCTGTGTCATTCATGGCCAGAACAAATCCCACACCTCGGATGAGTGCCATCAGTTGAAGGTCCTGGTCAAGGATTTAAAGAAGGGGAACAAACCCAACTCTGGGAAGCAGGACAGAAAGCGTGGTGCCAGGGCTAATGCCTCAGCAGCCACCAAATCTGATTCTGACGATGAGGACAGTGCCAACCTAGCTACACCTTCTGTATCTCACAAATCTTATACTGCTATGTCCGCTTATATCTCGTGTGACTCAGCTGGTGTGATAACAGTGGTAATTGACTCTGGAGCATCTACCACAATGACACCACAGATAGATTGGTTTGAAACTGGAACTTACCAGGTTTTGGACCCGCCAAGGAGAGTACGCCTGGGCAATAATAAATTCTGTGATGCAGTTGGAATTGGCATTATTCGTCTGTCTTGCAAGACAAAGTGTGGAATGACTGACCTCTCATTGAAAGCCTTGCACATTCCCTCATTCGGGATAACCCTCTTATCTGTTCAGCAGTTGACCAAAAAGGGATACCAATGTGTCTTTGAAGGAAATGAGTGCATAGTATGAAATCCTAAAGGACAAAGAATGATTGAGGCAAAGCAACAGAAAGGTCTATTCCATGTTACCTGCTCTCCCTTGAGTGCAGATCCCAATGCTTTATTTGCAATGGATATTAACCACCTTCACAAAATCTCTGGGCATACAAATTTCCAGCTACTCCAGAAATCGGTCATTAAACACCGGCTAGGGGAAATTACTTCCTTGACTGGGATACCGACATTCTGTGAAGCTTGTGTCATAGGGAAAATGAAGAAACTGCCATTTTCCAAGAGCCAGACCAAAGCTCGTGGTCCTTTAGACATTGTCTCCTCTGATGTTGGTGGACCAGTCACACCGGAGGGCCCTGGAGGAATACGCTACTGGGTGGTATTGGTTGATCATTGGTCTTCAAATGTGTGGGTCTTGTTTGCGAAAAAGAAATCACAAGTCTACAAACTCCTGAAGGAATGGCGTAAAAGTGTTGAAGCAGAATTTTGTGGACAGATTGCCAACTGGGAGTTTTGTAATGGCTGGATTCGATTTTTTCGCACAGACGGAGGTGGTGAATTTACATCCAAGGAGATGGAAGCAGAGTTCAAAAAGCAGGGAATCATTCATGAAATCACCGCACCATATACAACCTGAACAAAATGGTATGGCAGAACACATGAATCAGACTCTGGTGACTCGAGCCACAACTATGCTGATTGATTCTCGACTTCCTCGAAAATTCTGGACTTTGCTCTCCTTGTAGCTGCGTATACCATCAATCGCACTCCTACCTCCACACAAAATTATCGCATTCCACATGAGATCCTCTATGACCACCCAGTGAACATACACCATCTGCATCGTTTTGGATGTAGGGCATATCCTCTCATTCCCAAGGAAAAGCACCACAAGCAGAAATTTGGAGACAAAGCAAACCATTGTGTCTTTGTTGGATATCATGAGGGCAGTAAAGCATATGACCTACTTGTGATCAACAAAGATGGTACTTATGGTCAAATCATAACCTCGAGACACGTCAAGTTTAATGATGACGAACCGTTCACTGCGGTGCAACCTCCAGTGGAGCCAGCAGCTAATTCTAGACAACAATTTGAGAAAATTTCTCAGAGTTTACGACCCAGAGAGATATCATATTATGATGACGATGATGAGGATATCCCACTACAACAGATACCAGTTTCAGTGGGGGACCCTCAGCTCTCTGCGGCTCCAACAGGGGACAGTTTACCTCAGACTACTCCCCAATCATCACCAGATGATAGTCCATCTATTGGACATCCTTCCGAGAGGGGAAATCCACCGCTGCGAAAAGTTGCTGGTGCCAGAATTGAACCCTCCCGAAGAACAACACGCCTTCGTGTGACAGCTAAACACCCCAATGCAGATTATGATCGCATTGCACAAGGGCAACAAAGTCAATCCAAATTACAACGTGCAGCAGAAACTGCAGCACGAAAGGCAGTACAGGATAGAGCAATGTCTTCACCTGAACCAGACATTGACACAAACATTGAGGAACCTGATATCCCTGAAGCAGTACTTCTTGCTAGTTTCTAGGATGCTATAGCTGAAGCCTTTACTGCACAAGGCCCCCTGGATCCTGCAAGCTGGCAGGAAGCTATGAGCAGCCCAGATGCTGATCAATGGATTGGAGGACTCAATGAAGAGCTAGCTGGTTTCCAGGAGAATGATGTCTACGATGTTGTTCCCATTCCTGAGGGTGTAAAGCCAATTAAATCCAAGGTTGTGCCAAAGGTCGAGACTGACGAAACAGGCAAGATAGTACGATACAAAGTCTGTATTGTTGCTAGGGGAGACACCCAGAAAGAAGGCATTGACTACAAAGAAGTTTTTGCTCCCACTGCCAATTTGGAATCTGTGCGCATTATTTGTGCTCTTGCTGCAAAGTACAATCTGGAGCTCGACCAAATGGATGTCTCCACTGCTTATCTCAATGGTGAGCTTGAGGAGGAAATCTACATGACTCCTCCAAATTGTGTCGAGATTCCTGAAGGTCACTGCTGGTGATTGAAACGATCACTATATGGTCTGAAACAAGCAGGTCGGACCTGGAACCGCACCTTTGACTCAAAACTCCTTAAGCTTGGTTTTCATCGACTCAATTCAGAGACATGTCTCTATGTTTACAAAGAAGGCAAACAGACATGCTTTGTTGTAGTTTATGTCGATGATCTCCTCATAGCTGCTACATCCAAGGAGTTCTCCCAGCGAGTAAAAGGATTACTTTCATCCAGTTTCAAAATGCGGGATCTGGGCCCAGCTAAATATCTGCTTGGGATCGAACTGGTTCGTGATCGCAAGAAACGCACAATTGCACTTAACCAACATCAATACATTGACAAAGTCCTTGCTCGTTTTGGCATGACAGACTGCAAGCCTGTGTTTACTCCAATGGCTACAGGTGCCCATCTCAGTAATGACGATCCCGATGACAATGAGACCATATCTCACATGGCACTTGTTGAGGGAGGACCAGTTGTTGCATACCAGAGTGTTGTTGGATCTGCCATGTATGTCATGCTCGGTACACGACCAGATATTGCACATACTGTAGGAATGCTTGGTCGATTCAGTGCAAATCCAAAAAGGAATCACTGGGCTGCTGCCAAACAGCTTCTTCGTTACCTCAAAGGCACACGAGATTGGGCACTCCACTTTGATGGAGCTGACCTTGGCATGGATATGACATTCTATGGCTACAGTGACTCAGACTGGAATGGTGATAGAGACACATCTCACTCAACTTCTGGTTATGTCTTCATTGCAAGTCGAGGAGCTATTGGCTGGTCAAGCCGTAGACAGTCCATGGTTGCCCTGTCATCAACCAAAAGCGAGTACATTGGGCTTGCAAATGCTGGGCAGCACTTGGCATGGTTGAGATCCTTCTTCGAGGAGCTTGGACAGCCCCAGAAAAATCCAACCGAGTTGCGGTGCGATAACCGTGCTGCGATTATCCTTTCCCAGGATCCACAATATCGTGCACGAACTCAGCACATTCAACGGAAGTACCACTTCGTTCGGGATGACTTGGTTCGACAAGGGGAATGTGTGGTACTATGGTATCCAACAGAGGACATGGTAGCAGACATTTTTACAAAGGCTTTACCACATGACAAGCACTCAAAGTTCTGTCTGTCTATGGGACTACGGCCTGGGTCGAGTGGGGGTGTCAGGACCTAAATTTATCGAGTACGCCCCGGCCTACGGCCCTTGATACAGATTGACAGATGTATGATACATATCATCAGACCTAGTAGAAACTACATATAAACCCTATGCACTCGTCCTTGCCCTCAGTCTTTTGATCCCACATAGCGGGAGACTGAGGGTGAGTCCATTACTTATTTCTCATACCTTTATTTACTTATTTTGTAGTATAGCGCCTTCCACGCATTTTCAGGTATTTAATACAGTCTTTTGATCCCACATAGCGGGAGACTGAGGTATAGCACCTTCCGCACATTTTCAGATCTTGATATACTAGTGTTGAACAGGGTGCACTGTGCCTTCACCTCAGAGACGATGACAAACACACTGTCTTCAAGGGGGAAGGAGTTGTTGGCTGCTTGGCCATTGCCCTGCTACTACCTCTCCCCAATGTTCAAGGTGCTGTCACCATAGTGTGGACAGCCAGCTGGCAGTCAGGCCACACGCACATGAGCTCCCAATCCATCCCACTGGATTTGAGACATTTGGCACAGGCTGGCACATGCTTTCGTGCAGCAGAACCCGCAGGTGCACATTATTGTGCGCTGGGCATCTGGGCATGTTGGCATCACTGGCAATGAGCACGTTGATGAGGAAGCATGCAGGGCAGCTCAGGACAAGGACTCATCTGAGCAATGAGACATCCCTTCCAGCCTTCGAGGCCAGCTGCCCTGGAGCCACTCCACAGTGCAAACAGTTTTCAATGCCCAGATGGAAGGGCAACATCAAGCAGTGGAAGAGGTCAAAGTGCTACACCCATACCGTGCAGTATGATTCCCACCTCCTCAAGGGGTCATATCTTGACCTCTCCGACACCCTCCCCCACAGCCTAGCGATCCTCCTCCTGCACCTCCACACAGGGCTGGTACCACTCACAAAACATCTCTGTGATATCTGCAAGGCTGACTCACCAATCTGCCCCTGCTGCTGACGGGCAGACAAGTCCATCTCTCACTTCCTGTTGCACTGCTCTGAGTACCTCCGTGCCCACCAAGAGCTATATTATGCCCCCGGCCCTGATGTATACGTCTTGCACAAGCAATTAGGTTCGCCGAAACTGCTACTGTGCCTCTTCCACTACCTTGGTCGAATGGGTCAGTTCCACATGGTCCATGGTGTCCTCCCTGCACTGCCCGACCCCGACCCCCAACAGGTCATCGTGTCATGAGATGTACACCCTCCTGAAATCAATCAGATGCCCACGACACACACCCGCACCGCCAACCCTTTTAATGCAGACACACCTGTAGGCCTCCTTGCCGCTTGGGCAGAACTTCAAGCCGACCTATGTGCCAGTCTACCCACCACATAACCCACCCCTCCACCCCGCCGCAACCACCCACACTATACCACACCCCTGCCTTGCTGCACCAAACCCACTGTGCCTGTCTATCCTGGTTTCCTTCTCACACTGGGAATGTAAAATCTTGACCTAGGTCAAGATGGTAAGCAAAAGTAGATGCTTCAGTAGACCAAAAAAAATGGACATACTTAATGTATTGATTTGGTATGAAGCTCACCCCGAAAGAGTGAAAATCAAAGGCCTTATGGCAAATATATTTGACTTACATTGTTAACGAAGGCCGAAAGCTTAAAGACTGCTGAGATGTAAACTCTCAGGAGCCACTTAAAGAACAAACTGTTTTGAATGTCGCTGTGGGGATTCTTTCAGCTGTATTGAAACAAAGACTTTCAAAGATTTTATAAGGGGGTTTTACAAAAGTCTTTGTTTCAATCCGGCCGAAAGCATTGCTGAAACAAGTTGTTTTGGCATAGTATTGAATACACTCTGTTTCTGTCTCATATGATCCAACTCCTAAGAGTTCACCTCTCAGCAGTCCTTTTGGACCTCTCTAACAATGAAAGTCAAATATATTCACCATAGGGCCTTTGATTGTTACTCTTTCGGGATGAATTTCATCCCAAATTAATACATCAAGTATGTTCAATTTTCTTTTCATCCACTAAAGCATCTGCCTTTGGTTGCCATCTTGAATTAGGTCAAGATTTTGCTTTCTTCGGTGTGTCTACCTATGATCACCCACACTTTTCATCTTACTTTACTCAGTGCTACCCTCGGGTGGCCTATACAACCAACTACTTTATACCCGAGTCCGTTTAACTTACCTCCAGGGCTGCGCATGACTCCTTCAGTCGCCACCGTCCGTCTCAGCCTAAAGTCGGCGGTTGGACATGTTTTCGAGTAACAAATATATTCACGGACACTTCCCCCTACCTACCTGGGACTATGCTTCTCTACACTGTGTAGAAGGATGCCCAGTGTGCCGCACGCGGCAAGGGGCAAACTGAGTGGGTTTCAAAAATAAAATAATTCACCTGTACCTTTCTTTGTCGTGATGGATACTGTCCAAGATTTGGATCGGCTCCTATTTGATCGTGGTCGTGAATGTTGAGAATCAGACTTGAGATCAAACTTGATCCGCAGTGTGTTCAGACACGCCACAGCATTGAAAAAGACAGGAAACAAATACATGAGCATTGCATCGGGCTACAGAGTTCCACATATTCTAAGAGGTATTATTATCCGTTTGGAATGCACGAAGAGATCTTCGCGTTCTCAGTAGCGCCGGGAGCCCATAGAACGAGTACACGCAGAGCAGAAACTATTTATGTTGGGAGCTGGAGAGAGTTAGCGGGGGCAACGGCGGAGAAAATCGATAAGGCGCACTATATTGCTCAGGGAACAGGTGGCTACGAGAGAAGGTTTCGTCAATGGCGTGTTGTTAAAACAACTAAAACCTACTATTGATTGCATGTCCTGCTACAGGACGGGGGGCGACAACCCGCTGGGTGGTTTGGGCTGAATTTGCAGTGGGTGCTTGCACACTTGACCTTCGAGAATCAATTGTAGTCCAAGACGGAAGAGCCAGGCATACCTCGATCGGCGGCTGATGAAGGTTGTTCAGCGAGAAAGCTATCGACGACTTGCAATCACTCACAAGGCTTTCAGCGTGGCCGCAGCGGAGGTAAACGTTTCGGACGCTATTCATCGGCTGAGTCAGGTAGCCTGTGGCCACGACAAGCAAAGTTGACTACTCACTGACGCCAACGGCAACATACTTAGAAATACACTTGGGATGATTAGGGGAGAAGTGGTGGGTTGTTAAAGTAGTGGGTTGTTCAAGTGGTAGGTTGTTGAAGGAAAGCGAGCAGCACAGTCTTTTAAAGGTGACGTTGAGTTATTCTGAGCTTGCTCGCCAGCGTTATTCCTCCCCCAAGTTCAATATCGGCGCAGCCTCGACTCCGATGTTCGTAGGGAGATCACCCAGTGGGCAGTGAAATGGTCGGAGAAACTGATACCGGTGGAATCATCCATGGCAGTTTTGATCAACAATTCGATGGCAAGTCGCTCGGGGTAGTGATGAAAGATTCGGTTTCGATTCATATTCAGGACTCTTTTCCTGAGGATTAGAGCTAACATCACGATCTCGAAAAGCGCCGAACTGCGAATCTTCATACAACACAATGTCGAACCGTGCTTCGGCCTCCTCGGGCAACGGAAACCTCATTGAAAATATTGTTCCTCGACATTCTTGGTGTGATCTTGTGGCTCCTCGCAGTACCACAGACGTTTGTTTAATGTGCAGAATCCCACAGAAACCGAACATCACGAGATTTGACAGATCGACCAAATGTTGAGGAAACTTAATCACCCAAGCGCAATCACTTTGAATACTTTGAATTGCTTTCCCTAGAGAATACCCTGACACCAAGGATACGAATAAGCAACGGGAGAGTCAGTCGACTCCGAGTTACACAACGAGGTGCGGGTTTGTGGCAGAGGGAAGGGTCAGACTTACCCTTCCGAGTCAGACCCAAATTTAAATTTCCTATTAGTACCTGAAAGTCCGCATGAAAGGAAAATACTCCCTTATCGAGATCTGTGGAATTGTCTTTGTTATTGTACACGATTACAGCAATGAGCGGCCAATATCCTTCTGAACGGTTTCCGGGCCAACATCAACCGAAAAGTTGTGTCTTTTTCAACCCATGCCTGCAACTGCACTTCGCGCAGTTGCTTTTCGGAACAATGTTACTCGACCACCTGGTTCAAATGCATGTTCGCCGGCGAACTGCGTCCAGGCCGCCTGTGCTTTGTGTGATAGTAATTTTTTACCTGCCGATTGACTCAGTCATCTTTGGATACTACTGGCTGTGCTCTGCGGTCTCGCCTCATCTCTCGACACTTCATTAATGAGTCCCGGTTATTATATTTAAGCCTCGTTAAGAGCAATTGGCTCGGATGACTATTATGGGCAGATATTCCGCCTTCAGCAATATTCTCGGGCTGCCTGTGGACGATCAAGACGAACCAAGAAATTATTCTGTGATCAGCGGTTTGATCAACCGGGATGTCCGTCATATTTTTAGGGCGCTGCGCAGTCCGGATCGTCATTCATTAAAAGCTGTGCTCAACGGGTCAACGGGCGTCAACGTCACCGAGCCCGCTTGTTAAAATTGCCGTGAGTCCCCAATGGGTTAAAGCTTCTGGATGACCTGGTCTTATCCACAGCAAAGAAGAGCAAAGAGCGCCCATCCGGAGAATTTCTTCTTCCGCCTGATACTGCTCCAGATGTTGAGAATGAAGATCCATACATTAACCTGCGGTACCTGTCGGGAATTTTGGCGTTAAGGGACGTGACAGGCTTTGATTTTCCAATCAATGCTTGGCCCAATTCAAACCTGGGAGCTCCATTGAATGTCATCCACCCCAATACCCTGTATTCGCAATGTGCGGTACATACATCGGAGATATATACCTAAAGTCTTGGGATAAACACGCTTCGGCACCGACATCTTCTCAAACGGGGAACACCCAACACAGATCATTCAAAAGTGTTCCAGTGTTTGTGCATGAGAGACAAGATTAGACTAAACAAGTACAGTCGACCGCCATATTTGATAAGGTTCATAGTCCCTCGGAGCTCCGTTAAACGGCGGGAAATTATCATTTGTGAGGTGTTGGGTGGGCCGGAATTTGCTCGGAACGGGTATACATCCGTTGAGACCGGAAATTGTTCCACAAAATCCTGGTCTCCGTATCAATTCAAATGAACTATGCCGAGCATCACCCCAGCCACAAGACAAGCACTGCATTCAGGGCCCCCGATCGGCAGAGGCTGCCGAGCTTTGCCGCCATCGGACACGGTGTGCCTATCTTACGCGACAGGGTCTACCGAGAAGGGTCTGCCGCGTGCCGCATCTGGAAAATCATGAATGTCTGTAGCGGTCTGTGGCAGACACTACAGACCAAATAGACCCACAGACTGCCACCTGACTGTGCCAGACAACAGCTTCTGCGGCAGACACCTGGCAGACACCTACAGACACCGTCAGACCGATAGTTTGCCGATATTGCGATTGTATACTCTATATCCAGATCAGCTTCCACGCCGGCTTGACTTGGGCTCTGTGGGTTTGTGCTAGGTGGGGGGGGAAAAGGAGAGGAGAAGGGACAGTACCGATGTCAATGGCATGTTTATAGGGTTTTGAGTGTTTCAAGGAGTTGCAATCAAAACTTGCTATCTAAGACGGCCCTGGGCCAACGCGACAGGAAGAATGAGGTTTTTTTTTTCACAAGTCCTTAGCCGACACCGGACCGCACTCGTTTGGGAGACATCAAAGTGTTAGGCGAGCAGATGTGATGAATTTGCAGTCCATGGGGGTACAGTGTCTGTAGCTGGTCTGCAGGCGGTCTGTAGGAATGTAAGTGTGTCTGTACTGGTCTGCAGGTCTGTATTGGTCTGT